>CM042480.1:20913083-21415583 GCA_023621385.1 Quercus gilva | reverse complement strand
ATTTTTCTTATAGCATCTTGATTAACTGTTGTGTATTTCACAAACCGCCTAGTTCTTTTACCCACTCTCTACAAATTCATTGTATTGGGTTTATTGGACTCACATTCTGTATCTTTTGGGTTTGGGCCACATATCTTGTCCCCGCAATTTGTTATGACATATATTTTCTCAAATTAAAGTCCAAACTCTAAACAATTAGAACTTAAAGCAAATTTTTTAAATAAAATTATTTACTTATTTTATAATTTGTTCATATTATTTATTTAATAATTTTGTTTCAAAAAGCTTATATATCAATCATTATTAAGTCGTGCATCATACGGAAATAATACTAGTTATTTACTTATTTTATAATTTATTATTACTATTTATATAATAATTTAGTTTTAATTATTTTTAAAAAAATTTGGCTAACATTTGAATATTCATCAAACTGTGCATCGCACGGGAATAATACAAGTCTATATATATATATATATATAATTAAAGCCAAAGTTTAGAAAAAATTCAATTAGATTTTTAATTGGATTCTCAATTTTGTGCTACGTGTCCATTTCTTTTTTCTGGAGTCAAGTGAATTATTGAGTTCAAAATACAAAGAGATTATACATAACTTTAATCCACAATCCCTAGAAACCTCCAAACTCTCTCTCTCTCTCATGCTTGTTGATCTCTAAAGTGATTTTTTTTAACCCTCCTCTTGCTTATCTGCAAAGGTTGTCGATTTTCCCATCAAACACAAACACCTAATATTTCTCTCTGCTTATTTCTAAAGTTTATAATTTTTATTTTTTTGAAGAATAAAAAAAAAATATTTCTAAATTATAATATATGCAAATTATTAACCTTTATTCAAAAAAATAAAAGAGCTTCACGTGCGTGTTCAAAAGCTAGTTGGTATATGTTCTCCTTAAGAGTTATATATCGCCACTTAATTAGTAGAATCTTCGATCCAAATAATAAATTATTTTAATTTAACTTTTTTTTTTAATTATAAAATTTCACTTCGAATGATGCTAATTTATGAGATACTTTGTTTTCATCCTTTTAATAAAGAGATTAAACCTCCAAACACCTCAATTCCTTCTTCCACATGTTAATATTGTGGACTACGCCGGCTAGAATCACATCTACTTGACGCTTGCTATTAACTACATTTATAACCAAACCCATTGTGCATCCATTTCAATAGTAAACTCACTAAATCGTAGCTCTTGTTCATTTTTTTAATGCATTCCTTGATAGGCAAAATTTACGCTGTCATTGCTCTTGCCACTCTTACATATCCCTTAATCCAAAAACATAATGCCAATTCTGTTAGAAATTACTCCAATACACTTGTCTAAAATCACAGCATGTAGCATGATTTTGTGTGAAGAAGTCATATCTCTCTCTCTCTCTCTCTCTAATGTTTGATGATAAGCCCTCCATAGTAGTCTTGAAAAGGAAAGGAGCTCTTGATCTGAAAGTGATGGTACGTGGCTGCAAGTAGAGAAGGACGTCTCTGACTATTTGTGATTCATTACCATGATGCCAACCAATGTGTTGTGAGCATGAGGCCACTATGTAAACATGGTCTTTTTTCTTTCTTTTTTTAGCTTTGACTTGGAAATAGGTGCACCTTTTATTTTCTTTTTCCTTTTTTAAGTGGGGAAAAGCTGGAGAGGGAATTTTTTTTTTAAAAAATTTTGGTAAATAAAAATATTATATATATATATATATATATTTTTTTTTTTTTATCAGAAAAAATATTATATTAATACAAGAGAAAAGAGGAGAGTCTAGACCTATTTTTAAAACTCGGGAAATAGATCAAAAATCCAATCAAGAAGAGAAAAGAATAATGCGCTGCCCAACAAGTAAAGATGTGGGCTAAATAATTAAATTGTCAGTTAACAAAACAAAAATCTCAACAATATCAAACTATATAATTGAGATAAAATTAAAAAACAAAAAACTTGGTCACGATCCATTATTTTAGTTATTTATTTATTTTTGCGGTTAAAATGGTCACCTACCATCTAGCTAGTCATTGTTTTTTTTTTTTTTTTTTTTTTTTATTGGGTAAACGCTAGTCATTGGTTTATGACTTTATATTCTAACTAATCGCTAATCTGTGCGAATGCACGGAAAAGCTATTGTGTATAAAGATGTAAGCTATTTTTTTACTCTTTCTCTTTGCTTGTACATTAGGATTTCAGTTTTATAGCTTCCTATCCATAATATGAAATATTAATCTTGATATGAAACATAAATTTACATAATGAAAAATAGAAATCAAACATAAGTTTAAAATAAAATGAAGAATTAAATCTTTTGCATCCTCAATTATTCATAAAATGTATGAAACACAAATTTAAAGAACTACTTAATCAATATTTAAAATAAATTGAAAGACAACTTTAAAGTGTTTTTTGTATCTTCTTCCTTTATTGCTTCGTAGTAGTCATTGAATATGTCCTTTTATTTTCCTTGAGTACATATGTTGGTGTAAGTTGCGCATTGCTTTGAAGTATCACTAATGTAAGCCTGGCAATAGAATAGGTTGAGAAATGTATTACAACATATATAAGTTAAATATTATATTTGTAATTTAGCTAATTAAAGAATACGTACTGTGGGGCCCTATTACATTAACCGCGCAGGCCCATCACATGCGGCCCAAGGCCCGTGCCGAGGATAGTGCTGAGGCCGAGGACAATGGGAAAGAACCCAGAACATCCGAAAGGCCGCGCCGAGGATGACCTGTCCTCGGCGCACCGACATCACTAAAAATGGGAAATATCCCACATCCATCGAAAATATCCCACCAACATTCTGACCACTTTAATGATGATGCGACCAACGAATCCAGTTGCCTCGATTACTCCAACTAATAGAACAGCCTGTAAAGATGGCTGAGAACTCACGTAAAGTCTACAAAAACAGATGATGGGACAACCCAGAGTGACCGAATAAGCAACAAATGAACGACTGAGATTAACGAGAAGAACACTATATAACCAAGATGACCCCCGCCAAAAGTGGGGGGGGATTCTGGTCCTAACCTGAGGGCCAACAGACACTTTAGTTACACAGCCAAAGTGGCGATCATTTCCCTACAAAAAATACTTGACCGATTTCATTTGAGGAGATTCTTATTAATTTCTTGTCATCTATCATCTGTCAAAAATACCAAATTAATCGTTGTTCATTTCGGTGATGCCAAGTCCGTGTACCCACTTCTCTACAGTTTTTATTGTTTAGGTTCCATTACATTTTGAGCCCTTACACGTACTTTTGTCATTTTATCAAGCTAAATTGCTTTGTTAGTTTCTTCAAAAGATTTAAAAAATTTCTTGACGGTATAGAATTCCTATCCATACTTGAGATTATAGTCATTTAGTTGTATTTGGAAAAAAAAAATTCTTTTCCATTCAGATTTTCTATTTGCACAAGAAGGAAGACTTCTTTGAGCACCTAACAAAAGTAATATTTTTTAAATTGTACACTCAAGTAAAGTTTAGTAAATATTAAACACTAATTTTATCTTCCATATTCTCACCTCTAAACATTTGTTCAAAAGGTCTTTCATTGATATGTTGAGCAATTTTCCTGCTTCTGAATAAAATAAAATGAATATGGTCATTTCTGAGCTATCTTCAACCTTTAATTAAATTCTATACTTGATAAGAGAAATGACATATCTAATGTTAATATCATATTAGTTATTGTGTATTTTAATATAAAAAGTAAACATTTTCATTTTGTGTACCTTGGGATTGGGAAGCATGCCTTTTTGTTGCAATTGTCGTACCATAAAAATTCATCTCTTGATTTTACCTCTTTACGACATACTTCACAACAGATAAAATACCAACCATAATTATCTATCTCAATGTTTATAATCTTTCTTTAACAGGTAAAGATAGTTTTTTAGAAATTGAATTTAATATCAATCAATTCATAATTTTATAGTTAAAATTTATTAAAGCTGGTCTATAGTACATAAAGCAATGTTATGGACACAATGTTATTATTCAAGGTTTTCTTTTTTCTTATCTTATTACCAGAGTCCTACATAATTTTTGTTATTTCACTTATGGTTCTTCTATTGATGTTCATCTCTTCTTGAATTGTCACTTGTGGTTTGAATTACTTTGGCATTTGTATTGCAGAGATATTAGACATAGTATTGTAGAGACTGTAGTACATTAAAAATGTGAATTTAAAAATAAACACTTACTGATCTTTGAAATTAGCAGTCTCAGAAATTTCCAAATCAATATAAACTCTTGTTCCACTTGTTGACGATAAGTTATACTCTCCTACAATGCACAGGATTCATTTAAAAAAAAAAAAAATCAATTATCTATATATAAACTTATATCTGTGGTACAATAATGAATACACTGATGTATATATGACTTTGTACAATTCAGCATTCAACTTGAAATGCAGTGGTCCTTTCTTTCTTCCAATGTAAACGCATTGCATCTTAAGGTTGGCAGAAACAATTAAATTGACCTCATTAAACACTTTCGTTCCATCACAAAAAGGCCATTCATGTATAAAATATAATGGTCGACGTTGAAATTGAAAAGATGAGCTTGAGAATTGAGATTGTTAATTTCAGACCCATCAGTGGACCCTTCTATCACATGTAATTGTTGGACACTTCTTAAGCAAGGAGGGTATAGACAATGCACAGAACACATGACATTACAGCTTCAATATTTATAGATTCAATTTATTTACAGAGGATCCATTCTCTTGAAGACATGAAGTGCTAGCTAGAAGTTAGGTTAGCTACGTCTCATTTTATTCTAAGATTTTCGTAGGTCATTTATGGCATGCAATAAAGGGCTCATGCAACAAAGGGCTCATGCAACTACAGCAGGATTTGAAACCCATTGAATTTAGATCAAATATTCATACTTATAACAGTAAAATAATAACTATCTCACATAATCTAAACAATGGCTATCAATGACAGCCATCAATATCACAAAGTTTGTGCTGGATATTTAGTCAGATTTCCTAGCAAATAGAAATGAAAGAAAATATGTTTAAAATAGGGCATTCCCATCACAATTAGAAACCTAAAATAAACTTAAAAGCTCAAGTAACCAACACCCAATCATGCATAAATTACAATAAGAATTTAGACATTGATAGCCATACACGAACCCAGATAAGAATTCACAAAATTAAATCTAATAACCCAATTATTGGAAGCACCTGTCCAAAGCCACATGCCATAGTTATAATGATATCACGAATGTGCAAAGACTAAATTACTAGAGCTAGTTGGGTATATTATATGTACAACGGTACTTGTATTTTGATATTTTCATACCTTAACACTATCAACTACTAATATTTTATATGGAAAATACTTTTGATATAAAGCAAACTTCAAAAACCAAATAGAGCCACAGTATTGCATATACAGTTTAGATTAAACTTAATAAACCAATAATGATATAAAAAAGACTCCCACAAATATACACAGTCTACTCCAACCCTGGCCCAAACAAAAAATCTACAGGGCATTCAATAATCAAATAGAAAATAAAAAACTGAATTTGAGTTTCCAGTCAGTTATACAACTTCTTAATTGGATGCTTACATAATAATTCGGCCAAAATACTTTGTATTTTAAACAATATCTTATACGAATTAAGAAACTCCAACCAAGGCTACTAATAATAATAAAAAAATAAAAAAAGTATGAATCTCCAACCAAATAGAAAAAGGAATTAAAATAAAAAATAAGAAAATGTGAGAACCTGAGAGGAGGAGGATATAGTATATGCATACTCATGGATTGTCACACCATCTCAACCATCATGGGGCAGCATTGAAGTTTTATAGGTCAAACCACATATTGAGTAACCCCTTCCTGAATTTGATATATATTTGAACCACAGGCAAAGCCAAACTACAATAAAATATCCTCGTACTCAACTGCTTTAAATTTCAAATTCACAAATAATAATAAAAATTTCCAACCAAATTCAAAATTATAAAACTACAAAATACAATCAACTCTAGAATACAAACCAAATTCAAAATTATAAAGCAAGAAATAAAAATTTCATCAACACATTTTTAATTCCCTATTTCTCTATAATGAAGAGGCAGAAGGCTGGCATTTTAGGTAGCCAAATAATTATTCAACCAAATAGATGATTAAGCTAAGGTAAATTGGATATGCTAAAAAAACCTAAATAGCAAATAAAGCAAAACCTGTAGGATTGTTGTCAGATTTTGAGAGGCTCTTCAATACTATCTCCACTACGAAACCCATTCATAACCACAATATTTTCTTACAAAACCTGCGGAATTTGATTTTCTATTAGTGTTTCCCTGACTTCAACAAAAAAGAATAAAGAGGAAAAAAGGGTTAGGAATTGAAATCCCTAAATTGACAGAAAACCTAATTAAAGACAGTAGGAAAAGAGATTAGTCATAGATTAATTGAGAAATACTTAGAGAGAATGATCTGATATGGCGGTCGGGTCGGAGATTGAATACATTGGCACCCATGGTCGAGCATGGGTTTGCGTTTGAGAGAGGGACACCCATGGTCGTGCTTGGGTCAGCGTCTGAGAGATGATAGATAACAATTTTTTGCTTGATTTGTTGTTTCTTCGTTGATTCTTTAGTCTGCTAGCAAAAACTATTGAATAGAAAATAGCTTTTGGGGGAAGAAAGAGAGGTGTTTTAAGTTTGATATCTACGGCTCACTATTAGATAATTAATGGTAGAAAATTAATTGCTGCTTGGATTAAAAAGCATAAGCACTTAAAGATAAGAGAGAGTCAGGAGGTTTTTTTTTTTTTTTTAATCTTAATCCTAAATCAAATTAAAAAAATATATAAATGAAAAATGCTAATATGAATAATGGTAAAGAGGACAGATTTCGGTTTTATATATATAATATATATAGATTAAACTTTCATGCTCTCAAACAGAGAGGCTGAAATTTCAAGCGTTGACCGACTCCGTCCATTCCCATACTTACACTTTAGTTCGGAAACTGCTGAGTAATTTACAGCTGAGGAAACTGGCCAGCAATTTACATTGATCATCATTTATGCTGCTTGTTCCCGAATCTGTATCTTTGTTCAACGGTGTGTCAATTATTTTACTTTTCAACGGTCACCGTTGAAAAGTAAAATAATTGACACACCCATGCACCTTCAATCTTAACTTTTGTCCCTCTATTCAGCCTATTGTACTGTACGTACTTGCTCTTACGAGAGCTTCAGGAAGGACGTGAATATTGCCTGCGTTTCTGCGAGCTTTCTCTTCTCTCACGAGGGTATGCCATTTTGTCCTCCATTGTTGTAATAGCTCATTCACTTCAGTTACAACATATGTATATGTCATATTTTTGTTTGAACTCTTTCTCTTTTTATTTTAGACCTATTGTTTTATGGTTTCTGTTATTAGTTGCTGTCTCCTGGTCTGTCTGGTCTGGATATATTAGTATCTTTTTGATGATATGTGGTTTTGGACCATAACTAGAATGAATATGATTCCTGCTCAATTTGAATTGTGTTCCCTCTTTTAATTTTGTTAATTCTTTTTTTTTTTTTTTTTTTGGAGAAGTTTTTGTTAAATCTTATTGATCAGTGAAAAATAAATTATGAGAAATTTTAAGGTATATGCCACCTATGTAGTCTTTATCTTACAGCATTTATTTTCTGTACGTTTTCATAGAGAGAGAGAGAGAGAGAGAGAGAGAGAGAGAGAGAGGAATGAAAGCTGATTTTGACAATGAATAAAATTTGATATAGAGTCAAAGTAGAAGTTTTTCTAGGCTATTCTATGTTATTCCCAGTTTCTTTGTCACCCATAAAGTATTCAATTAAGGGAAATTTCTTTCTTCTATCACAATGTCACCTCAAAAATTTGAGCTATATGACGTAGCAGTGGATACTATGGTTAAAATTGTCATGTGCTTGTGTGTGATGCTTGAATGATGAGAAAAAGCCTGAAATAGAGAGCGATGATTCAATCTATTGGCCTACATCTATGATGCACAAGGCTTTGACGGTTACATATTCTATTAAGCTCTTGTGTTACAATGAACATAATGTAGAGTTTATATACAAAAAAATACTTGACTAACTTAAGGCTAATT
The DNA here is from genome assembly GCA_023621385.1 of Quercus gilva. Taxonomy (NCBI): domain Eukaryota; kingdom Viridiplantae; phylum Streptophyta; class Magnoliopsida; order Fagales; family Fagaceae; genus Quercus; species Quercus gilva. The sequence continues at coordinate 21,407,449 of CM042480.1, read as the reverse complement.
ATAAATTAACTCAAGGTTAATTGGTTTGAGTCACTTGTGCCATAATATATCTAACATTATGCAACGGGAAAACTGAAGGTCATATCAAACAGATATGAAGAAATAAGTGACATTTCTGTCATTGCCGAACTTTTCAGAATGTGTAAAATAATGGAGGGATGAATGATATGCTACGGAAAAGAATGAAATTTTTGATCTCATTTACGTAGTCCATTAATTGGACAAAGCCACTGCAATGACAGAACGATGTATAACATTGTTCCAAGAGTAGATCACTTTTTGTTGTTGATTATCATGAATTTTACTTTGGTTTCTCTTTATTTTTGCAAGAGCTGCTCTCTAAACTTAATTTTTACAGATCCAATGTATTAGGTTCCAATCCGAAATTTGTTTCTTCGTACCACTTTTTTTTTTTTTTTTTTATATAATTATTATTAATTTCTTTTTACAGTAGTTAAAATGTTTTCTACATTTGATGCATTGGTATTAGCTAGGTAGTACAATGGGGATGGAGTTCTTGGCGATTCTGGCAGTATTTTCTATGCAGAAACAATTCGTAGAGAAAGTATGGGAGAAAATTGAGCTTCTCATGAACATATGGACATTCATTAAGGAGTGTCCTGAATTGTTTGACTCCCTTGATAAAAAAACAGAATCTCTTGAGCAAAAATTGGATGCTTTGCGCAGTCTAGAGGAGGATATCAACACAGAATTGGAAAGTGCAAAATTTCTTCCTCATAAAAAGCGGAAGAGAGAAGTTGAAGCTTGGTTGAGAAATGTACAAAGAAAGAAAATTGACATTCAAAGCATAAAAAAAGAAGTTGGAAAAGGAAAGCATTTCTTACGACCGTGGTTGGAAAGTCATGTTGAGAAGAATATTAAAGAAGTAGAAGAGCTTCATGAGCAGGGTAAATTTCCTCAGGGGCTGCTTCTTGATGCACATCATACCAGCAGGGAGGCATTACTGACAACACCATTGGTTGGTGGGATTTCAACTAAAAGAATTATGAAGAGAATCTGGGAATGCTTTACCGATGTTAAGGTGTCAAGAATTGGTATCTATGGAGTGGAGGGAGTTGGAAAAACAGCCATTTTGATGCATATCCATAATCAACTCATAGAAAGTACTTGTCCATTTTATCATGTATATTGGATCACTGTGTCACAACCTCTCAGCATCTTCAGATTGCAAAATGACATTGCAAAAGAAGTAGGACTGGATTTTTTAGATGAGAAAGATATTAGGAAGAGGGCAGCTAAGTTATATAAGGCGTTGAAAAGGAGAGAAAGAACTGTACTCATTTTAGATGATGTTTGGAAACATTTTCTGCCAGAAGAAGTAGGGATACCAAACAAAGTGAATGAATGCAAGCTGATATTAAGTACTCGATCAGTAGATGTGTGTCGAAAGATGAATTTCCGCGAAACTATCAAGGTGGAACCCCTTTCTGATGAAGAAGCAGAAAAGTTGTTTATGGAAAAGCTAGGCCTTCGCAAACCACTTGCCCCAGCGATTGAAGAAATTGCAAAGCTAATTATCAGACAATGTGGAGGCTTGCCAATTTGGATTATAGAAATGGCACAGAGAATGAGGGAAGTGGATGATATTAGTGAGTGGAGGAATGCTTTGACTGAGGCCAGAGAATTTAGAAGGGAGCTTAATGACTAGGGGTATGAGTTAATTAGCTAGTGACAGGAATCCTTGTTGACGAACAAAAATCTCTCCATTTCAATTGAAATAGAGAGAGTATTATAATGTAAAATTTTTATTTTTTGGATCTGTACGTTTATTTCAAATGGTGAGAATCCTTTTCCTTTCGGGAATTCTACATTTGGAAAACATTGGTCATTTACTATTGTCAAGTGTACATATTTGGCTCATGTCATGCTATTTTTTTTTGGTTTATGGTTTTCTCTAGGTTTAGAAGGTACATACATATACAAGACCAAAATAAGACAGATAAAAAGTTCTAGACACTGATTTTGAGTCTTTTGACAAGTTCCAATGTGGCAACTAGCAGTAGCAAGTACATTTCTCAATGCTGCAAGGGAATGTTTCAAACAGCATCAATTGATTTATACTAGTTCCAAGAATCCTGTGGTAATATTTTGTTACTATTCCTGCAAAAGTGGTGAAAAATGACTTCATATATATTCAACTACACAGTAGAAATAAGAAGAGAAACTTACATTTGATATATCACCCTTCCCACCCTAGGGAGTTTCTCCTGGCAAGATTGATCCAAATACCTCAAAATACATGATAAGTACAACACTTGTTGCCCCGGACTTCCTCTCCTTCTCTCTGACTTTTTGTGGTCAGATTTAAGACCCTGGACTTCGCTCATAAACCATAGAAAACCCAAATTGATATCTATGTTTCCACATGCATAGCTTCTGTCAATCGAATTAGCATCCTGACTCCTGAGGCTCAAGAAAGTTTATTACTCATTGGATTACTTTTAGTTTTTACCATAAAAGATCTTATTGAACCAAATCTAATAGTTACAGAACACACACATGAGCAAATATAAGCAAACAGATGTGTCATAGATTGTAGAATATGAATCATATGATTCATATCCACAACTACTACTTAATTTCCGTCTCATTAGACTAAGATATGTACATGCGTGGGAAATAATTTTTTTGATAAAATTCCCCCCTCTCTAGGATCAGTAATAAACTTGGCTATGTTTGTCAATATTTTTTCATAGTAGCTCAATATTCCATTTAAATGTAAAAATTACAATACACGCATTTGAAGTCCTAAATGAAGAACTAATAAATGATGTTTGTATGAATAGCTAGTGTTGAATAGATATGCAAATAGGGGCAGCTATGAAAAAATAGGAGCAGCTTTCCATTGATAAGATTGAATAAGTACATTATAAAGACAAGTTTTTCTCTAAAATGGCAAAGTAATTGCAACTGAGATGTTACTGTTGAGGCAACTCAGTAATTAGATCAAGCGCCAAAATACTTCTTTCTGTAAACTTGAACTTTGTCATAGCTCATTTCTTTTCTCTTTTTTAAATTGGTAATTACACAAAGTCGGTGAATCTTGAACTCATAACCCCATCCTCCACGTCACCTTTACAAAGGGAGGAGTGTCATTTCAATTAGAGCTCATTTCCCTAAAGTAACACATCAAATTAGCTACACAAAGAGAAACGGTATGGATCATTGTCAAACTTGAGTACATGCAGGTGACCTACATCTGCAGCCCTTCTTGCAAGTTGGTTGCCCTGAAATATTTTGAAGAGTTTAAAGTTAAGAAGCAGCACAGGTTAGAATAAACAAATATTTTGGACAAATTATGACCTGATCTCAATCCAACTTGGACAAAGTTCTCAGATTGACACCATATTGACAAAAAACAAATTCCCAGATCTTTTATTCAACCTGAAATAATATAAAATGTAAACTTAGCAACCATATTGACAAAAAACAAATTCTCAGATTGAAATGATATAAAATTAGCAACCAATTTTCTCAAAAGTCTTATCATACTTTCCGTAAAATGTAAACTTAATATTGATTCAACTCAGTTCGTCCAGCATATTAAAAATGTATCAATTTAATTGCCTAAGTTCAGGGTCAACGCAGCACAATATGACTGAATAACAGACCAGTTTGGGATAAAAACAAGAGATGACCGAAACAATGAAGAGAATGGCATGACCATAAATATAAGCGTTTTTTTTTTTTTTTTTGGGGGGGGGAGAGAGAGAGAGAGCAAAATTTTTTCTTCCAAAGTCAAAATATTTCATCAGATATGGATTTGAATGTCTCAGTGAGAAAAAGAGGATGAATTTGCTATTGATACAGCACAGACTAATAAAACAACACACAAGTGCATGCGCGTCCGCGCGCGCGCACACACACACAAAGGGTGAAATATAAAGACCGAAAACCACTTTTTCAGCATTATTTTTGCTCCAGGATGTTTATAGGGTAACAAAAAGCACAGGGTCATAAAATAAATTGTGGGAAACTTAGGCTTTGTTTGGTTTTATGAAAAAAAGAAAAAAGAAAAAAGAAAAAAAAGGAACACTTTAAAGAATTTTTTTTTTTCCTTTCTATAATCAATTGATTACATCAAGAGAATACCACAGCGCCACCCCCCCAATTGCAAAATCAGCAGTCACTAGACATTATGTAGAAAGCCTAAAAAATAGCTCAATGCACCCAAGCAATGTTTCAGATTTATTAGTTCCCTAGGATATTGACTTAATAATACAATGACCTTACCCTGCAAAAGTACTAAACAGTCTCAGCGGTGTACTGGCATGATGTAGAAAGTCTCATAAATTAGAGGAATCCCAACTAGCATAAACAGCCCCAATGATTTTCTCATGCAATGTGGCCCCAGAGCAAGCAATTATTCCCCGATCAAGACCTTCTAAGTACACTCCCTTTGAAAAGTCCAATGGACGTCCTCCAGCATCAGTAACCACACCACCGGCCTCTTCTACGATGACAACACCAGCAGCATGATCCCATATCTTCTCTTTGTATCCAGATCTTGCAAACTTCATAAATATCTCAGCATCTCCCCGAGCTATGGCTGCATATTTCACCATGCTGTAGACACGCAAGGGCTGCTTTCTGCCAATAGAGTGTGAAAAGCATTCTGTGAGAATTAAAATATAACATATTCTAAGCTTTGTTTTTGGATATATAAGAGCCTAGGTAAAAAGGTTGCCAAAGCTCTTCAACCACAGTGCTAAAGACATTGAAAAGCTGTGTTGTCTTGGGGTTAAAATATTACCTTGGATTTAAAATTGGAAAAGCAAAATCACAAAGGAATGAGCAACAATGAGAAGATAAGTAAAGTCATTTAAGTTACAGTAATTTCATATCAGATTCAACCTGTAATTTCTTTTGGTAATATAACTCAAGCACCTAAACAGGATTGAATCCATGATCGCACCTCCACCTCTTACTTGCAGGGAGGGTAGATGCCTTTTTATCCAAAGAAAACTTGCCTGATTTGGCCTGAAATATTAAGTATATATTGCAATGCATGCATGAAAGCACCGGTCCATGCACTAACCTCAAAGCTAAGCAAGGGCTAGTTTGTTTGATGGTCTGTCAACTTATCCTGTTCCTATATCATCTCACTTCCAGTGACTTGCATAGATAACATTAAAAAATGCCTCTATAACAGGATAAGTTTCCCTCTGCAATTATTTTTGCAAGTTTTTATATAGGAAAGTAAAATATAATCATACTTTTAATTAGAAAGTAAATTGTTGTGCAATTAAGTCTACTTTACTGTGTGTGAAATACACAAATTTCTACTTCTCTGATTATGTATTTAATATAAAACTTTCGATTGAGTTTCCCCGTTATATTTACTCTTAAAACTTTCTTCTCCCATTGCTCTGAACCTTCTTAACCTTTAGTAAAGTCCTGGTTCCTATCTTCATCCATCAAAATGGATGTTTTCTTTGACTATCCAAATTGTTAAAATGGATCAAACTTTAAGTCAAATAAAATGTAACAGACCTAAGCCCTGCACTGTGAGCAACTCCTGCTGTGAAGGAATGGTTTGAATTCGCCTTCTGCACAGATTCACAAAACGTCGCCATTGCTGGATCATCAATGGAAGACACACAAATCAGTCTAGCAGAGTTTGGCCATTCGAGCTTCTTCTGTTGATGGACTAATGGTTGCATCCATGCCTCACCAGTGCCTCTCCTTGCATACATCACACATCCCTTTTCCCATGAATCAGAAGCAGGTGGAGACATCTGGGACATAGATTGATAGTATTCGTGATGATAATTTAACCATTCTTTCTTCATTGGATAATTTGGGCATCCAAGAACGCCGAGAATAAGTTCTCCATCCTCCATCAAGGCTAGAGCTATGGCATACTGATCCTTCCGTACAAACCCTAATGTGCCATCAACGGGGTCAAGTATCCAATGTCTTCCTGTGGGGCCCCCAGTTGAGTTGCACCGGCTGATGGTCTCTAGAATTTGTGAAGTTCCAAGGACATTGTCTGGTCTTGGAAGACCATAATTGGGTGCTTCAGCTAAGCATTCATTAACGGTGTTCACCACAGTTTCCAACAAACTTGCCGAGTCAACCTTAGAAAGAGTTTGGACATCTTCTTCAGCAACAATGGAGACATTCTGACCCCCAAAGATTTCTGACAGTATCCAGCTTACAGTTGCTTGGACACCCCAATCTGTTCCCAGGGTGACATCAAGAGAATTAGTTAATTAAGCTTGGTGAGAGTTTTACACATGCACACTCACAAATATAACGTGGACCAGATTTTCAATTGAGAATTAAACTTAACTCCTCTCTTTCAAAAAATTGAACTGATTATCACAGCAGCAAAAGCATATTATCATATTCCACCTCGAAATACTAGACTCATTAAAATAATGGGTAATCCAATAAGTAGAAATGCACATTTCAACTCCAGAAGCATTGTATTCATTTAAGAGCATCTCAAACCTATTTCCAGTTGAATATAAAAAGCTTTGATGCTATACACTAAGAGTTGCATAAACAAAAGATAAGCATTTTTTAAAATTTTATTTTCAATCATATCTTGGTAAAGTGACCATCATAACCCCACATGGACAAGTCTAAAACTCATAGGCCAATAAAACATAACAGGCATTCAAAATAATTACAATATCTTCTGCAATGAAAAAAGGACTTGAATATTGCTCCTAAGATGTATATTGGACATGTTTTCTGCGGAACAGGAAATGAAAACAATGCCTTCATAGAGACAGATTTCTTAGGAGAAGAAAAGTACATGGCACCACAAAAACTGAAAGAATCTAATGCCATGGCATCATCAAATTGAAGACAGAGTGTAACTACCCCACAGAATGGATTTTAAATGTGATAACCCCCCAACCAAGCTCGTATAAAAAATTTTAAAACCTTATATGGCTGTTAAGTACTGAATTTGCTTGGTCACTACTCACTGCATTATAAAACTATCCATTTGCCCAGCTTTTCTACCATTTACAATTTTACTTGGTCTTCTTGACTTTCACCAAAGAAGGCACAGCAATCCTTGAACAATAATGCATTCTCTCTCTTTCTCTCTTAATATTGATACCAGCACTTACATTTTCTATGGACATATAACAAGCTATTTTTATTATTTACTCAAAGAATCCCCTGATATCCTAGCATTAGCTGGAATTTTATCCAAAAATCAAAGTCTCATACCTCCTTCCACTGAATGCAGGGAAAAACCTCACCCTTTATAGGACAAGGCAACTTAAGTTAGAATAGGTGGAGTTTTTTTAGTTCCTATTTCAATATCTCAATAATTTCTATATGCCAACGCCAGTCCTAACATGAAATTCTGTAGCAATGCTAAAGAAAACTCAGTCGAGCACTACAATTACCTCCCAAATAGTCAAGATTGCAAAATATTAGCCCAGCATGAATCCCAGATGGAAACCAACTCAACAATAATAAACAAACCTAAAAACAAATTCCTGAAAAACACCGTGTGCACACTCAAGTTCAACAAAACTTGATAGCTTCATTTTGAAAATGCTGGCCCAAACATCAGACAATTGCATCAAACACATATAAATTGTGGTCCTTAATAGACTCATAATTTATTTTAGTTTCCAATACCACATTCCTCAACAACCAAACAGACACGAGCAACATATAAACGAAAATCACACACCAAATTCAAAATACATCACATTCAAAGCACGCCACCAAAAAAGAAAAAGAAAAAGGCCTCAAGTTGAAAGCAAGGACTTCAAATGTAAATACATACCTGCAACAGTAACAGGAGAATCATCGTCCTTGGATTTAACCTGGTCACTGCTCATAGAAACCAACCCTTCTTGCACTCTCTGACACAGAGAGCACGCCATGTGGACCACTCTAACCGCCACACCCAGTTCTTCATAGTACTTGTCACCCTCCATTATCGGAATTCAACAACCTTCGACAAAACCCAGATGAAAGAAACAAAATATAAAACTTTTATTTTTATTTTTATAGCAACACCCACCTCGAGATTCGTGAAAAGTTAAGGTTCCTTGCCTTTGTTTTACATAGTTGTCTGGGTAGTTCTTTTTGAGTGGCCTGTTTAAATTTGAAATGGTTCAACTTCAAGGATGTGAGGGAATTACAACAATTGCATTCACTGGTTAAGTGAGTTTGTGAATCAAGAAGATTGGTGTCGGTTTCATTTGGGTAGCGTTTGGTTGGAGAAGGAAAATGTGAAGAAATGTGAGAAAAGATTGAGGCACTGCTGTTTTTTTGTTTTTGTTTAAAGTAATTTCATTTTATGGCCCACATTTCGTTTTACTGTTCATATCATCGTGTCACAAATCTTAGGATCCGTTTGGTAAGTGATTTTTAGTATTGTTTGTTTAAATTTTGTTGAAATATGTTTGGATGAAAAAATATATGAAAATATATGTTATAGTATTTAAATAATAGTTTTCGTTGATTAAACTCCGTTATCAAATATGACCTTAGTTTTTGAACGTAGATAGATTTTAACTCCAAAAGAGGTGTTATGTCTATAATATTTTTACAACAAATCATAGATGATTAGTTGTTATTAGTTCAAATTTGAACCTAACATTAAGATTACTTTTTTTACTCCAACAATAATAACTAGTAACAATCTATCACTTAGGATTTGTTATAAAAATGTTATGAAAATATTGTGAACATATTATTTCTCAACAACAAAATACTTTTACTAATTAAAACCCACTTAAAAATGTGGAGTTTTGTTTTGTTTTGGGGCATTTCAAAAATTAGGAAAGATTAACAAATGCACTCAAAGTATTAGTTAAAAAATTATTTTTAGAAACATTTTAATGAGAAAATAATAAAACAATTAATTTTTCTATTAACTTTTTATATTTTTTACAAAAGTGATATTAAAACTTTTTAATATAGTTTGTTAATAATTATCCTAAAGACACCTATTAATATGACTCTTTCAAATTAATCGAAGTCTTGTTCTCCGCTTTTTATGTTTCATTTTATATGCTCCACCTATCAGAGATAACACAAAAAGTGGGGAAGAGATTCTGTATTTTTCAAAATCAGAGGGCAACGGAGGTTTGCATCAACGCTACAAAATTTTGCCTTTCTTGGCTTGTGAGTACACGTGGCAAAATGCTACCTAAAGTTTTCAATTCACCCTGGTATACATACTAACCAATTCTGCGCTTAATTTTAATCATATATGATTCTATAATATATATATATATATATATTCTCATAGAATGAAAGTGTATTTTTTAATTAAATAACCATATGACAGAATTTTAAGAGGCGAACTTAAGGAATAGCACTTAAGGTTTGTCCTATATAATATATATATATATATATATGATTTTCTTCTCTTTTTTATTTTATACTCTAAATATGAAATTTAATAATAATTATGATAGACAATTAATATTTAATGTTATAGTGTTTATATATGAAATATTAAATATAAAATTTGGTAATTATTATAGTTATTAATGGATATTTATTATAACTGAGTTTGTATGTACAATTATTAAATATATAATTACAATAATTATAATATATATATTTATTATGATTGTGTTTCTATATAGAATTACATATTTCATCATTTAAGGAAATACAAAACACTCGCATTTGTGCTAATAGAAAAAGTATCAAATTTTAGCCAACCAGATTTACCCACATCAATCTATACAAAGTTATGTAAAAATATGTGATTACTACAATAACCATGTAAATTTACACTGATACTATTTATTTTGCATTTAGTTTTTTATTATTTCTTTATGTATTTTAATGATGAAGGAAGAGGATGGATGATGGTTGTTATGGGTGAAGAAATATAAACAATTAAAAAAAATCAAGAAAATTGATATTTTAATGAAATAAAATGTAAAATAGATAATCTAATGTTGGGTATTTTGAAAAGTGGGTATGTTAAATAGAAAAAGTATGTTCTTATGCTAAAATAGATAAGAATTTCTGCATGAGCTGATACGAATGCTCTAATGTGACAAGATATTAATTGATAATAGAATTTAAATTCAATTCAAAATATATATTATATTGGAATGTTGACATATAAAATTGTGAAACCTCAAAATTATGAAAAATACTAGGGTTACAAACTTTTTTACAAACGCTAACGTGGTAAGTAATTATTGGTAAATGAAAAAGTGACGTTAATGGTAAGCCCAGATAAAAACTAGTAAAAATTTGCTATATCAACAGTTTATAAAAATATTGTAAAATAGTTCATTGTTGTAGCATTACTCCAAAATTATATGACAAAATATAATGAGACCAATCAAAAGTCAAAATGTATGCAGGTTTATATATATATATATATATATTGGCTTCACAAAATATTTGTATTGATTTAAAGGGTTGAAATCTTACTAGGTCTAGCCAAGATCCTGCCAAAAATGGTCAGGATCTTGTCGAAAATAGCTTAAAGGGTTGGTTAGTTCAAGTTTTGGAGGAGATTAGCCATTCGACTTGTCGATGTCTGTTTTTGGAGGAAGAGACTTATCGTTGATTGTCGAAGTAGTCGGTTTGGTTGGTATCAAATCAATTCTGATGGGTTTCAACATGTGGCTGAATAGCCCTAGCCCTCACTACATGTCTCATTACCTTTAAGCCAAATGGTGAAGTCTAACTAGAAGAATTTTGTGTACATCAAGTGAGAGCCACAAAGAAATTTTTCGTCAAAGACTTAAAACATAATATTTGAAAAGATGTGACATCAGCTCATTTGGTTTTTTTGCTGAAAGTGGATCAAAGTATACTTATACTTTAAAAAAAATTAAAAAAAAAAAAACATGAGAAAAAGTAAGATTTTAAAAAGATGTACATAAGAATAGAGAAAAAAAGAAGCAAAAGTTGTACAGGAACAACACACTTCGAATGAGGAATGGTTGGGTATGAGCTAAGATAAACAAGCCTAATAAAAATTGGGTCTTATGTGCAAACTATTGACTTAAATTCAACTTATTGTGGCAATGTTTAGTAATTATACAGTTTTTGTACCACAACTTTAATGCATTCAATTGGTGTGAATGGTAGAGAAAAAAAATGGTAAATTTATACGAAAGTGGATATCCACTACTTAGTCCACCGCTTATGGAATTCATACCTAATTTATATTTCAAAGTGAGTCAGCAGGTTTATGCCACATTTAACACTTTTTCTTTTTTTAAATATATTTTTTTGAGAATCAACACATTAGCATTTTTATCAGTTTTATGGATCCATTAGATGACACGAGATCTACATTGTGATTTATGATCAGTGAGCACTTATCCGGTCCAAATAAAAGGATTGGATTCGGTGCTATTGCACCATGCAATACCACTAAATCATGCACAAAAATTTTCAACTTTTTCATCATTTATCTCTTCTAAGGGTCTGTTTAGGATTCACTTATTTTGTTGAAATTTAAAATTTTTTGCTGAAAGTACTGTAGATAAAGGTAAATATTAGTTAAAATAATATAGTGAGACCTATGAATAGTACTAAAACTCATGAATAGTACTAAAAAGTGTAGTGAGACCCATAAATAGTAGCAAAAATAAGTTGAATAATAAAATAAATTGACAAAAATAAGCTAGTCAAACAGACACTAAGTTTTAATTTTTTTTTTTACTTTTTAAATCACTTTGATCCAATGGCTGATATTAAAAGTAACTGTTCTAACTTTTGATCATAACCATTAAAAGGAATTTCATGGTGCAATAGCCACTGCACCTGATCTAAATCCCAAATAAAAAGAGAGAAATTTATTGTTGTCAGAAATATTCCCTGTATTAGGAGGTGTTGGGCTAAGGTGAAGCCTACTAGCCTGAAGGTTACATTTTTAACTTGAAGAATAATGGCCCAATACCAGAGACCAGCTTATGGGCCTAATTGTGTTATAATTTTAATGAATTTGTTTCTGTCAATACGTGCTTGGAAATTTTTTTTTTTCAATAACAATAAACGCATGATAACTTCTATTTTCACTTTCTTGAACACAATCACATAGTTCCTCTCATCTATATATATATATATATATTATAGATACAAATTATTTTACAACATTTTTACAAAATATAGATATGGTCAATTTTTTATTGGTTTTCATCTAGGCTCACCATTAACATCACATTTTCATTTACTAATAATCACTCACCACATCAACAGTTTGTAAATTTTTTTGTAAAATAGTTTGTATTTCTAGCATTATTCATATATATATATATATATAATCGAAACTTTTGACTTTTTGTTGACCTCTGCTGAGCTTGCCATAGCATTATTATTATTTTTAAACAAAACTATATTTATATCTATAACACATCATAATTATTTTAATTATTTATTTTCCATAAGACATGATCTAATTGTATTAGATATATCTAAGGATTATGAGTTTAGTGTTTACCCAATAACTCTAGAGGTGGTGTCCTATGCTCACAAAGATACTTGAAAATAAAGTTTGAAACGGAGTGGACTTCTTTACAAAGTCAAGTATAAAAGGAGTTGAGTATGGAGTCTAATCATAATCATCAGCAATATAAGCTGATTATAATGGCTAATCATAATCAGCAAAACAACAAGCCGAGTCTCATGGTTCCTGGTATCACAAACCAAGTCATGAATTCCCATATAAACCTTACAACACAATCACTACAAGCCTTGAACAAACCAAGAAGCAACACAAGTCCATATTCATCACCACCAAGTGTGGTTATTGATCCTCTTGAACCTGATCTTATGAAGAAGAGCAAGAGGAAGAACCTAACCAATAATCTGAAGAGGTGGATGAGTTGGGTTTAGAGAAAATACTCAATAAATTGCTTCTTGAGTTTGATGAAGAACCAGAGAAACAGTACCACAACTTTGATAATGAAGATCCCCCACCTGGCTATAAGTTCAGCTCCACTGACTTTGAGCTCATCATTTTTTATTTGGTCAAGAAGTGCTTGAATAAACCCCTACCTTGGAATTAGATTGAGGATGTTGAACTCTATAACCACAGCCTTGAGTGGCTTGCAGGTATCTTCTTGAAACATGTTTCTTTCAAGTTTTCTTTAATTCTTTTGACTTGAATGGAACCTATTCTTTCTTTAATTCTTTTTGATGATATATATTGCATGGTAATTGTTATAATCTGAAAGAAAGAATCATTGGTAGTTACTATTTGATATATATTTATTAATATATCATAATTAGAACTCTCCTACTTTTGGTAATTTCAATCCATAACAAACTCTACTCTTGGAATTTTAAATAGTAATAAAAACCCTTAAACCCTTCCTTTGCATTTAAAATACACAATTCTCTATTTCTCTCTTTTTGTGATTTATTTCAAAATTTTTATATTTCTCTTTTTGTCCCACCACAGTATTTCTCCAAGGTCCATCTCTAAACTACAAGAAATAGCGATGGCATATAGTTGTTGCTAATGCTTTAAATATTGTCGCTAATTATATTGGCGACGAAAAATGTCGTTGCTAACTTTCGTTAAACGAAAATGGTAACAAAAATGTTTTTAAGTGACGATATTAATGTCGTCGCAAATACAATACTATTAACGACGACAAAGTCGTCGCTAATAGTGACGATTGTTGTCACACCCTGAACCCAAAAGGGTCCAAAGCATGAGAAATACATCCCAAAAGTACCTGTAGATTTTACCTTTTTGGCAAATCGAACTATAAGAGATCTTTATTTTTCTTTCTTTTCCAAAGGATAAGAATAAACAACCATACTAAAATCTACACATTACAAGTCAGAGCTCTATAACACATTTACGAACAATAACTAAAAATATGTGCCTCCACATAATACATGAATATATTACAAAACTCTGATTAAATTACACAAAGTCACAATCTTATCAAGAATAAGTACCTAACATCGAGTCTGGGCCTACCACGCTAAGGGTTAATAAACCTCAAGCAATCCACCTAAAATAGAATTAATTAAGGTCTCGTTGAACATAGCAAGATCGAGTCACTAACCATTTATAGCAACAGTCTCTAAATTTAACATAGCACTCTCATCATCACTAAAGAAGTAAGTTCCATACCCAAGGTATAGCTAATAAATCTGAAAAACTGTTAAATGGTGGGATGAGCTAACGCCCAGTAAGTAGCACAATTAATGGGGGTGGGAGAAAATGCAAGTTTCATCTTCAATAATAATAATATGACAAAAATGATTAAATAATGAAACACAAAGTTTTTCAAAGTAAATACCTTGAAACTATATATTATGATCTATGAGCACTAACAATGTAATTTCCAAAACCATAAAATCTAACATACGGTAATTTATCACAAATATACTATACTACCATATAGACTGGTCAAGGGATCTACCCATTCACAACTGGCATGATATTGTTCTCTTGACCCTATGGACAATAGCCTCACCCATACCCTCAAGGTTTTTCTCTCCCCCCATGGGCAGCAGAGAAAGCGCATCAAATAGGACCTCTCTTACATGTGGTCTCTTGGCCCCATGGGTAGAAGCCTCACCCACATACAATCAAGGAACCTCTTTCCCCCCATGGGCAGCAGGGAAGAACACGTCATCCAAAGTGAAAGGGCACTGACCTGAATTTGATTCCATTGTCACAAAGACTACGGAAACCAAATCGGGTGATCACCGAGAAATCACACATGGCATGGTGTTAAAACCATATAAAGCTCACAGGTTACATTACTTTGAAACACATAGTTTATATCTAGGTAGTTTCAAAAAAATCTTAAATAATCTAACTTTTATAAAGTTTGTAAAGTTTTCAATTTCATTCTTGTCAAGAGATTTTCTATCAATTTTCCACATAACAAGACAAGATAAGCATCTTTAAATTTTCTAATACACCATAAAATCCATAATTTCTTTATCAAAAATTAAATAAAAGATGCTCATTTTCCCATATCAACAATCCATGCATTTTCCCAAATGCAATACCAAATATGATGCATTTTCATATATATATATATATATATATATAAAATCATATATATATATATATATATATATATATTAAGGTTATGACACAATAGTTTTATAGGAAAATATAGTTTCCATAGGTAGTTTTCAAAAGCGTGTCTAACCCAAAAACATCATTTATACAACATGGTTATTTTACAAAAATCCCATTAAAAAGCTATTTACCTTGCAACTCGCAAAAAACCTAATTCTCCAAGCTCCAAAGGAGATTAGCTAGAACCTCAACAATATCAAGCAAACCTAACACAATAAGCATAAATCTTAAAATTGTATCTAGCTACAATTTAGGAATTGCCAAATAAGCACTTAATTAGGCATAAATAAAACTTAGATAAAAACAACCTCAAGTAAAAGTGTAAAACCCACCAAAAAGATTAGAAATTTTTACCTAAAAAAAAAAAAGATGTGAAGGTGTTTATGGGTTTACAATAATTTTCCGGTGATCTTGCTGCAAAAATGATGGTGGAGATGTTGATTTGGAGTGTGTACCGTGGGAGAGGATGAGGGAGTATGAGAGAAATGTTTGTGTTGTGTTGAGAGGAAATGAAAAAGAAAGAAAACAACTGAAGTGAGCCGGCCAAAGAGTTAAGAGATAAGTGAACGAGTGGTGGGGAAGGGGGTTAGGTGGGGTAGTTGGGAGGCACGTGGGAACCATTAAGAATCTGACCTTTATCCCTTTTTTTTTTTTTTTGTGGGGTCTGACTGGGATGTTACAATTGTCGTCATAAATAACTCGAGACCCTAAGATGAAATGTCGTCGCTACTATCTCATTAGTAGTGACAAATTTTTTTGTCATCGCTAGTAGATTATTATTAATGATGACATTTTTGTTGTCGCTAATACTCATATAAGCATAACAACTGCTCAATCAATAACTACTAATAAGGGAAAATAATTTCCAAGTTCAATGTCATATACATAATAAAAGCTCCAATCTATTTCCTAATCATTATAACGAATTCCTCATGAAGATATGCAACCAAGCTGAAACTTGTTGCAATGAAAAAAACACAAAACAAGAGCCAACAAGGAACAAGACAAAGAAGAAAAAGAAAAGAAAAGTAACCGCTAAAATTCCATATCCAATTTTCTCAGTATTTCCAAACTAGTCTCCTTTTAAAAAGTACTCCATAACTCAAATTAAATTAAGACCCTTTTTACAATTCACCAATCAGTTACACCCAAAACACACAAAAACGCCAAAAATCATTCAAAACCCATGAAACTCTAAGACATAAAGACCCACAATTGAACCATGAAATAGTTGCTAGTTTTCAAAGATACCCACAACTTGTTTACCAAAATTAAGGAATACCTAGAAGGTAAAATGAAGAGAGATCATCAAAAGTACCTTAATTTAACACAACCAGGAAAGATGTGAACTTTGACACTCCCCAAAGTTGAAGTGTCAGACTTTGAGTTTAGTTTCTTCTTCTATAAAAAAAAATAAAAATAAAAACTTTGTTTCCTTCACATAGTGTCTGGTAAATGCCTTGGACTTACAAGTTGAACAAAAGAGTGAGATCGTGCTCTTTTTAGATCATGTTTGTGCCTCCAAAACGAACCACCGCTAGTACTTTCAGCATAACCTTCAAAACAAGACCCAACAGAAGTTAACTCTTCAGCAAATGGCTTGAAGGCAATAGAGTCATTAAATTAAACTGAAGGTGAAAGAAAAGTAACAATTTAAAATGTTATGATAGTTCAATTATCACAAAGAATCTTTTCCATCATTCCTTTTTCCATTTAATTTTTCATTAAAAGATGTCAAAAACGTTCATCTGTTTTCTTAAACTCTCAATCTGAAATCACACCCACAAAGCTATAAGAAAAGCTGTTAGAGTTTTCTTAAACTCTCAATCTCTATATGAATTTGGTTGGTTATCTAAGGCCTTAAGATAGAAGAACTATTAAAGGAAAAAGGACTTGAAAATTAAAAAGAAGACTCATGGGCTTGGTACAGCCAATTAATTCTCATTTTAGTAAATCTTGAATTTTTCAAATTATGCATCTTACTAAGACTCTGTTGAGGGTCATTTTTGTAAAGCAAACCCAGCCCAGCAAAGCAGGGAATAAAAGTGGCAGGCATAAAATAAGACAATTAGGCCCAAGCGGCAGGAATAATAGAACACAGACTCATAACATGAATAAATGGGTCTTAAGGAAGCAAATGGGCCCAAAGGGCCCGGAAAGAGAGAAATGACACCCATGGGCAGTATGTGGTATGGAAAAGTGAGAATGGGCCGCGGCAGGCCCAAAGCAATGTAAACAAAGAAAGTAGGGGTTGATGGTAAGCAAATGAACCCCAAGGATGAGAATGAGGAGATTGGGCCGGGGAAGCCCAATCAAGTTAGTAAAAGCCCATGGGAATGCAAAGTTAGTGAATGGGCCGAGGAAGCCCAAAGGAAGTAAATGGGCTACAGGCCCAAAGGAAAAGAAACGGACAATGGAGCCCATGAGTAAGGACACCAATGGTTCTATTGAGTCACTAGGAGAAGGAATGAAATGGTAGGCTTGAAAAGAGGCCTAGTAGGAACATATCATCATGGCAGGAAATGCCAAGTAATGAAACAGGACGTAAACGTAACCAAGAAATGGGCCAAGAAGAATGTGAAACTCAGTATTAAGAGAAGCCCAATCCTAAAGGGAAGCAGTGAATGTACAGAACGGCCCACATGAAAGAACAAAGAAGCGTGGCAGACGATGCAAACAAAGCTCCAGATCATAGCAAACACATGAACCACAGGCAGACTTTGAACGTACATAATAGGAAAGCATGCACAAGGCCTAGGTGCCACCAGCCTGTACCCAACCAATATGGGACGTGGTGGGGCCGTGGGTCAGTGGTAAGAGGTAAAGGGGGGTGTGGTTTGGTGGTGGGGAGAGGGGAAAAGATTTATTTTACATTTCTTGTCCAAACCCTTTTGGGAGGTACGTCATGCTGGGATGACAGACCGCCCAAAAGAGGTAAGGTTGGGGAGGGAACGTTGGGTGCATGCCATAGGGAGAGAAAGAGAGCATTTAAGCCACGGCAGAAGACAGTGCCACGGTGGACAGAAACAACACAAACCTGTTTTTGTCTGGCGAGGGTAAGTAGTGCACAGACGGTGGTCGGCAAGCATGCCCAGACCAGACAAAGGCTGTTAGAGGGTAAAATGGTAAAACACAATCACGGCAGGCCCTATAAAAGGATTCTTGCTATGCCCTGTAGAGAGGACCAAAAAACAGAGGAAGAAGGGATATAAAAGAAAACCAAAAAGAAAAAGAAAGGAAAGAAAAAAAGATAAGAAAACAAAGAGTAAGGATAGCGGGCATGCACTAATAGATCGTTTCACTTCTCTCCCCCTCGAAATCCCACTCTCTAAGGAACAATCAAGTAGTAAGAATTTCTTCAGGCATTTATCACTTAGGTCCGATTCCCTCAAAGTCATTAATCCCCACGGCAGGATATTCTCCTGAGAGATTAGTCTCATTGGAAGGAAGCGTTCTTCCTCTCTGATTCTTTGTCATTGCAGACTCAGGCTTGACTTAATATTTATTTTTTGATTAACTTCCATCATCGTTCAATCAATAGTTCTTTCTTATAAAAGTCGTGATTATCATTACCATTATTACTACTGTGATATTTGGTCTTTGTTATTAACAAAAGCCACTGTACTCTATTTTTTCCTTTATTGTTATTATATTTGCCGGCCGTAATCTTGTTGTAATAGTTTTGCTTGTCGTGAGGACGCTTCCTGGCAAACAAGACTAAGTTTGTGCACAAGCCGGCCCAAGGTAAGTTGCAGTTGGGCTGGTCTCAACTTTCCTACTCAGAAACACACTTGGGCCCATCACCGCAGGAGGCAGCCCAGCCCAAACACAAAAAAGGCCCCTACATTAAATTGGCGACTCCATTGGGGAGTTGAGAAACAGACAGGGACGAAAGCCCACGCAAACAAATGCCTCCAAAGTCCAGGACAACTCGGAATATGAGTGCTGTACCCTCACAAGTAGAGTCCAGGCTTACAACGCTTCACCAACCGCAACCTAACCAGGCAGAAGGTGCCAACGGAACTGGGGCTGACCCCCAACCGCCACCAAGAATCCCTACCAACAATGCCAACAATTTCATCGAAGTCTTACAATCATTACAACATTTGCAGTAGCAAATGATGGAAGAAATCCGTCAATTGAAAGTTGACAAGACGAACAACAGACAAAGAGGAGACACCGGCAGGAGGTGTCCTACACAATGCAGAACAACGTTTCATCACTATGGCTGAGGTGGCTGCCCTCTTGGAGCAGGAAAGGGCTAGGGCACCTAAGGAGAGGTTCTATGCACGAAGGCCTCCTTACCCACTGAGGGTACTCAGCAAGCCATACCCTGAGAGGTATGAACCAAAGGCATTCGCACAGTACGATGGTAGAAAGGGAAGTGCTGTTGAGCACGTGAGCAAGTTCATTGATACACTTGGCCTTTATGCCGTAGACGAGGACTTATGTCTTCGAGAATTTTCTAAATCATTGTGTGATCGGGCTTATACCTGGTACATTGGGTTAAAGCTAGGAACAATCCCAACATGGGATGATATGGTGGATGTATTCTGTACCAAGTACTTCCACGGAGAAGAAACGGTGACATTTGCAACCCTGCAAGCAACCAAACAAAGGAACGGTGAAGACTTGATGGAGTATATCAAGAGATTTAGGGACATAGCACTCGACTGCTATGATCATTGCGAAGAAAGGACGCTGGTTGAAATGTGTATGACGAATATGATCAGGGAGTATAGGGCAGTCCTCGAAAATTTGGAAATCTCTCAATTCGCCCAACTATTGTAGAAGGTAAGAAAGACGGCCTAGTTTATGAAACCAAGCTCGGACAAGAGAAACGCCCCACAGGTAATGGCGGTATCCACTGGCGAACGAAGAAGGAAGACTGAGGGAAGGGAATACGACACTCTCCCACCAATACCATGCACCTCAAAAGAATTGGAGGTACTGCTAGACAAATGGATAGTAAATGAAATTTTCAAACCTAAACAAGTTTCCAGGGAGCCCACAGAGGAAAAACGGAGGGACCCACGTTTTTGTCGTTTACACAATTTTGTCCAACATCCTACCGTAGAGTGTTGGGCGCTTCGCAGACTAGTGCACCGCAGGATAAAGGAAAGGGACTTTAGAATTGTCCCAGCAAGAAGTCCAAAGAAACCCACTCCCAAACAACAAAGGGAAGGGTGTAGCAGCAGTAGTAATTTGTGCTGAACCAAGAGAGAATGAAGAAGAAAACATGGTTTTGCCTGCGGCGGCCATTACCACTTTACAACAGAGTTCCAAGTTTAAAATTTTTTTTGATCAGCTGGGACTCTCTGCAAAGGAAAGAAAGGTAGCCACAGAAGCCTTGGTGAGCATTGCCTCTAGTGTAGGAGTAGAATGTCTATCAGCAGAAATATCAGATGATAGGGCTCTCTTACAAGAGTCGACTGAAATCACTTTCAGTGAGGAAGATATGCAAGTACGGCACCCGGACCACAGGAAACCCTTGTATTTGGCGGCATCCATAAATCAAATTCCCATAAAGAAAGCTTTAGTAGACACAGGTGCTTCTGTGAATCTCATTCCATTGAGCACTCTGCAGGCAGCAGGAATTTCAGAAAGGAAAATTCAGGGATGCCCAATGGAAGTAACAGGGTTCGGTGGAAGGGCGAGTACACGGCAGGCCACATTCAACTGTGGTTGAAAGTAGGCCCCATAGCCTCTTTAGCACGATTCCATGTGGTAAAAACAGAGGTATCTTACCATGTTCTTCTAGGGAGGCCATGGTTGCACAAGCACCGGCTGGTCCCATCCACATATCACCAATGTGTGAAAGGAAGACTGAACGGCAGGATGATATGCATAGCCGCGAATCCCTCACCATTCAAACAAGCAGAAGCTCACTTAGTAGAAACTATGTTCTACGATTAATGGGCTCCCTCTGGGCAGAGTTCAGTATCAAGGCCGTTAGGTACTTTCGTGCCTAGATGGGAAGATGTCCAGAATGACCCAGAACCTGATCTAAGGGAGTTATTGGCAAGAAAGAGAAAAAGGAAAGAGACTCCCGCCGCAGGATTTGAGGACGCGCCCCAATGCATTAGAGTCTGAGGCTTTGATGGCAGAATCATTTACAAATTATGAAGGCGCGTGGGGCTCGCAGTTGAAACCCAGACGGGCCCCACCCAGGAAGAGCAGCACGAGGGTTTGACGTGCTGTAGAGTCCAAGAAAGTTCAGAGGGAAGAAGTAACGAGAAGGAGTATGAAAGAGTTGTGGCCGAAAAGGAAATGCAGGTCATGGCAGAAGAGGAAATGGAGGAAGTTGACCTAGGATCTGTTTCACAAGGGCCGAGACCCATCTTAATTAGTGCAAGCTTGACAAAAGACGAGAAAAAGAAGTTGATACTGTTGCTAAAAGAATTCAGAGACGTGTTCGCATGGGACTACAGTGAAATACCAGGGCTAGACCCTGGGTTAGTGGCACATACGTTAAATGTGGACCCACAGGCCAGGCCAGTAGCTCAGCTTGCCAGGATATTTCACACAGAAATAGAAGGGCAGATAGTCAAGGAAGTACAGAAATTGCTAGTCGCAGGATTCGTTAAGCCTATTAAACATCCTCGCTGGCTATCCAACATAGTACTAGTAAAAAAGAAGAATGGCCAGATCAGGTGTTGCGTAGATTTCAGGGATCTCAACAAAGCATGCCCGAAAGACGAATTCCCATTGCCTAATATGGACTTATTAATAGATTCCGCAGTAGGAAGCGCCATGTTCTCATTCATGGATGGTTTCAGCGGATACAACCAGATCAGGATGGCACCAAAAGATGCGAAAAAAACTGCTTTCAGAACACCCATGGGAAACTTCCATTACACCGTGATGCCCTTCGGGTTGAAAAATGCAGGTGCAACTTATCAACGGGCAATGACAACTATATTTCACGATATGATGCATCAGGAGTTAGAGGACTATGTGGATGACATAGTAGTTAAGTCAAGGAAGAGAGAAGAACATTTCCATGTGCTGAAGAAAGTATTTGAAAGGTGTAGAGCCTTTAAGTTGAGAATGAATCCCCTCAAATTTGCGTTTGGTGTATCCTTAGGGAAATTCCTAGGCTTCCTAGTTCACAGCAGGGGGATAAATGTTGACCCAGCAAAAGCCACGGCCATTGCAACTATGAGACCCCCAACCACGGTAAAAGAACTAAAAAAGTTTCTTGGGAAAAGTCTCGTATATCCATAGATTCATCCCTGGGTTGGCATCAATCATTTCGGCCTTTACCAAGCTACCGAGGAAAGGGCAAAGTTTTGTATGGGGAGAAGCGCAGTAGGCGGCCTTCAAAAGGCTGCAGCAGATCATGATGAACCTTCCTACAGTGCAAGCCCCAATCCACAAGAAGCCATTATTACTTTATATGGCTATCAATTCATATGCCATTAGTGCCTTAATTGCTCAAAAAGATGGAGGTGGCATCGAGCAACCAGTATATTACATCAGCCGCGCCCTGAAAGACGCAGAAACTCGTTATCCGAGGGCAGAAAGGGCATGTTTGGCTATTGTGTATGCCTCATAGAGATTACGCCATTACTTCTTGGCCTATGAAGTATGGCTGATGACTAAGTCCCATGCCATCAAAGCTTTATTACGGCAACCAATCCTCTCCGGCAGGATATCACAATGGTTATTACAATTATCGCAGTATGACTTGAGAATGGGGGTGCCCAGAGCAGTGAAAAGCCAGGCTATAGTAGATTTGTTGGCACAGTTTCCAGGAGAGGAAGAATTTCCGCTGGATGATGAAGTTCTAGGGGAAGTAGCCATGGCAGAGGAACTCAGAGAACAGTGGGTGATGAAATTTGACGGATCTTCTACCGCCCAGTCTGGAGGAGTTGGGGTAGTTTTGTATCATGAAGAAGATAAAGCAGTAGCACTATCATTCAAGCTGGAGTTCCTCTGTTCGAACAATACGGCAGAATATGAAGCTTACTTAACTGGGCTGGCCACAGCTCTTGAGATGGGAGTTAAGCATTTGAAAGTATTGGGTGATTCCAACTTGGTAATCTGTCAGACCAAAGGGAGTTTTTCCCTAAAAGAACCCAGTCTTGCCCCGTATAGAGCAATGGCCCAGAAGATGGAAGAAAAGTTCTTAACTTTCGAAATAGAACATGCCCCGAGAAACGAGAATCAGTTTGCCGATGCATTGGCCGCACTAGGTTCGCAAATAATGTTTGAAGGGGAAAGCACCAAATTGGAGGTCAACAAGAGAGAAGAATCTATAATTGAAGTGTTAAAAGAAAGGTTCCAGGAGGAACACTGCGAAGGAGATTGGCGAATACCCATGAAGGAAGTCTTGGCGGGAGAAGAAGAAGTCATGGAACTAAAAGTACTTAAAGACTACGCTCTAATGAATATATATATATATATATATATATATATTTATATATTTTGATAATTTGATAGTTGGGAGATGATGATTTGAACCTTAAATATTACTGTTGAAAATACTAAAAGAAGTATTAATTGAGTTACAAGATTCTTAATATTTTAATGTTGTTGTTCTTATTTTTTTTTTTTCCTAGTAATATAAGTTATAGAACATTTGAATTCAATGAATCCAACTCTAAACTCTAGTTATCATACATTAAATTTGTAGTATGTCAATTATTAATCTAGCATTTAAGTATGGACAATCTATATAAGGTAGCAGCCCACGTGTGAATCAGCCAGTGGAAGAAGAATTCAAATAAAACTTTGTAATTGCACCCTCACATTTAATCGCTTAGGACTTGTCCCTCTCTGATTGAATAATGATTGATGTGGAACATTTTTCACAATAATCTGTACAACATTTTTCACAATATTTTTAAGTGGATTTTTTTTTTTTTGACAAAGAATTTCAACTTATGACTTCCGCTTATGATAATAGCTCTTTATTTTAAAGGTGGGAATTGACTACCAAAGTTTTGAAACCCAGACCGGACTGTACGGTCCGACCAGAAAAACCTCGAACCGTTCATTTTTGCGGTTGTTTTAGCCTTAAAAGTTTTATGGGAAAAAAGCAGGGACCTGTGCGAACTGCGGTCGGACCTCACGGTTCTGAGAACCGTGATCAGACCGCTTCTCATGGTTCCCTACTTCCCATTAAATCTAAACCCAAAAAAAAAAAAAAAAAAATAGAAAAGGAAGAAGACGACGATGAAGAAGGGGTGGCGCCATGAAGCAACCCATTGAATCTGAACCTAAAATAAAAAAATAAAAAAAACACAGAAAAGGAGAAAAGGAAAAAGACGACGACGTAGCAGGGGTGGCGCCATGAAGCAACTACTTCTTCTTCTTCTGCTTCTTCTTTTTTTTTTTTTCTTCATCTTCTCTATTCGTCTCCCTCTTTATCTTTTTTCTTGAACTTTGTTATGTATGTGGTCTGGTTTCTCACTTTCCCTTTCTTTGTATTTGTTATGACTTGACTACATTGACACGGACACTTGAAAGCTACCTAGGATTGGAAATATTGAAAGTTGCCTAGGCTTTCCACGTGTCTACAGTACACGGACACTTTCTGCCTAGCATTGGAAATAATGAAAGCTTTTAAATTTTGAATAAATGATGAGGTCTCCACGTGAAAGCTCTCCATTACTTCCTTTTAGCTTTGGCCTTTGAGCCCAACGTGATGTGACATAATGTACGTGTATTGCTAGATTATTACAGTATTGCAACAAATTTATATTTAGAATAATGCTAATATTACAATATTTTTAACAATTTTTGTCATAAGTTGTGAGTGATAAAAATATAAACTCACATACGTCCACAATTTTTTTTCTCCTCACAACTTATCATATAATGAGTTGTAGTAAAAGTTGTGTGAAATATTATAATAATACTAGTATTGCTATAATATTAAAAGTTTTTTTTTTTGGAAATACATATACTTATACTTATACTTATAAATTATTAAATAATTATTTTAATTTTTAAATTATTAGATAATTTAAATATTTTATTTTATTTGAGGTAAGTGTCCTTCTCATTCTTATATTATAATAATTATTATATTATTATCATTATTATTACTATTATCACAAGTTTTACTAATTAACATGTAAATAAATAAAGATATACTTTATTTATATTTGCTTAAGATTTGACATTTCTTATTTGTCTGGTAAAAATTATGATATAAAAAATATTTGAAAGATATATCTCTATATTAAATTAGACTATTTTAGTTAATTTTTCTATTTTTGTTAATTTAATGTTTTTATTTATATTTAAAATAATTATTAAATTAATTATGACGTCATCACGGTTCGACTTCGGTCTAATTTCGGTTCGATCTCAAAAACCTTGAACCTCTTCTTTTTACGGTTCAATGAACGGTCCGGGTTTGAAACCTTGTTGACTACTACCAAGCACCATCATTACTTCTATTGTATATCAATTTTAACATGTCAATAGTTAAACAATTTTGAAATTTATTGTATATTTAAATTTGTTATTTTTGAAAAGGTATATATTACGAACCAAACTTGTTTCACTTGAAAAGGGGGGAGCAAGAAAATTATATATGTTGTATTGTTTGTAAGTGATTACAACTACCACTCAATTGATGGAGCCGATCGAGCCGGTCAAATCGACATCATCGACTACTTCGGTTACGTCCCTATTGCAGTGCGGCACAATAGCAAAAATAGAAACCAATTAGGTCAACTCTGTAGAAAAATCTCCACCCTTATTAATCAATTTTAGACCAATGCACAACCCTAATCTAGATAGGTCTCTTCACAGACGATACTCTCTTCTTCTTCTATTTTTTTTCCTTAAATTTTTTTCTTCTTCTGTTGTTAAAGGGAATATCACATTAGTTATTATTACTATTTTAATCTTTTAAATCTTCAACTCATTTAAGATTGAATATCAATTTATATGATTTTAACGGTAACTTTTGATAAATTAGAGAGAAATGAATCACATAAACGCAAGTGTCTTGACCTAGCTAATTTCTATATCAAACAGGTAAGGGTAGAAGTCATTTAATAGAGGGTTAATTTGACAGATTTGAGCCATTGTTTCCCGCAATTAATTCATTGAAAAAAAATTATGCATGTCATGTTATGCATCATACTTGTCAAGGAAGCTTTGAAGACTTTTGCATAGTAGTAAAAACATATATTTGCGTGTAAATATGTTTTAGAGGTTTCTAATTGTCTTCTTGGGATTTTTGATTTTTACTGAATACATCATAATATTATTACACAAAAGAAGTTTGGGAATAACTTCTGCTCCCATAGAGTACAGCAACTCACTCGGAATAGCAAAATGGGAATGATTCCTTCGCAATTGCACAACAGAGCTCAACAAGCAATCAATGAGCTAAAGAATCACATTATCTAACAACATGGTCACTGCTTGCCGACGCTCAATTCTACAAGTAGAGCTTTGAGTTGGCTAAATCACGTAAAGAGTATCTCTATCAATAAAAATATTTCCACGGTCAAAATTAGCCACCACATCTCCCTCAATGTTCACAAGTTGGAATGAAACAAAGACAGTGTCATTCAACAAAAAAAGAAAAAAAGAAAAAAAGAAAAAAAGAGTTTGTCAAAATATTGTTTGTAATGCATTTAACGAAAGCTTGACTTTATCATTATATTGGTGAAATTAAAAATTTGTGCAAACACAAGAGAGCAACAAACTCAGTTTATTCAGAAAATGTGAACAATTAAGCCCATCCACTCAAAATATATTTTGCACGCAGTGTTCATTATTTTCAAATAAAAATGGGAATGAAAACGATTAAAACCTGCCATTCTTCTACCGATAAACATCACTTCTAATTATGAATTTGCTTACCTGAATATTCAATGAAAGGGGACAAAAAGTATTCATAGAAAAAATTCGAAAACAATAAGTCCTTGATCCTTACGGGATTGATTAAATAAGGAGGGTAAAGATCAGGTTTGGTGTACCAGACTTGTATAACATGTGATAACGTGTCTTGATATTTATGGGACGAGGCCAAGTCTATTAAAAGAGCCATTTTGAAAGCTACTAATCTTTCGAAGAAGGTATATCATGTTTTGAGGATATACACTAATCTCTCACAATACGCGTGAGACCCATACACTTGTCGGTCACACTTGTTTTAAGAGAGATGGGTATATAAACGTATAATATCATTTTGCAACCTTTGGCCAGCTAACACATTTGCCTTTGACTAGTGAGACAAGCCAGGATTGAATACCCTTTAAATCTTTGCCTAACCAAAAAAGAAAAAGAAAAAGAAAAAGATGTTCAAAAAGAAATTTATTAAAATGATTTACTGCTTTTCTTGGGGTGGAATGGGAGGAGGGGGGGAGGTCAACCATATATATATATATATATACACACCTCTATAGTTTTTTTTTTTTTTTCTAATAGCATTAATTCAACATTGAAGAATTTAATGTATTGCATGAAAGGAATTTTTCCTAAGTTTTATTTTATGCCAAGATATTAATTGTCATGTGTAATGAGTTAAATATATTTATTTTTATGTATCAATTATTTGTAAATCCTGCTCTAATTATTTATATAAAAGAAATTTATATGGTTTTATTATATATAAAATTTAGGCAAGCTAACTATTTATCTCAAACACATATTGTAGAGTCACAAATTATTAGCCTAGGCCTAAAAACTTGTTTGGACGATGGTTTGGTGAGCCCAATACAATAAATTTGTAGAGAGTGGGCCAAAGAGTTAGGTTTTAATGATTTGTACTAACGGCTAGAAAATATTCCAACGATAAACAAGAGTAAACTGCACATAAAGTTTAATGAAATGGT
Organism: Quercus gilva; assembly: GCA_023621385.1. Taxonomy (NCBI): domain Eukaryota; kingdom Viridiplantae; phylum Streptophyta; class Magnoliopsida; order Fagales; family Fagaceae; genus Quercus; species Quercus gilva. Next base: position 21,379,591 of record CM042480.1, on the reverse strand, counting down.
TGTCCGAGGAGATAGAATACGAATCAACGCAGAAGTTTTGAATGTTCATACAGCTTTTAGTGCTACTGTAATGCTTTCTTCCCTTGTTCTTTTTGGTTTTTTCTGATCCCCTACTCATGGGAGATCTTTTACATTATATAGACCTTTTCAGGCCATCCTGGTCTTACACTTGTTACCCATCTAAACCCTCACTTGAGTACATGTCCCATCAAGTATCTTCTTTTGTTATCTATGAGTGGCGGTAACTGTAAATTGTACTGTTCAGGGGTCTTCTTCCCATAAATGCAACTAGAAAAGTTGCTGCAGTGCATTTAATGAGGTGACAGCAGTTTTTCTTCAAGATATTTCCATATTATCATCACCTTCATACGTGCTTGAAGTTCGTTCTTACTGTTGAGGCTTCTTGGAGTGTCACTTTAAATCATCTATACAATAGCTTGACCTACATTCATTCTGTTCGAGAAGGCTAACCTCTTCGGATTATATTCCTCCATCTTCTCCATGCGTGGTCCTTTGTTCCGTGGCCTCTCCTAATTATTTGCTCCTCCTCGGATGTATCCATGAACAGGGCCCAAGGCCCAGTACATAAGTTTGGGCTCTTACTCCCCACAATAGCCCCTCAAAATTTTAATTTTTTCTTCTTGCATCCGAGGAGGAAAAATGGGATTTTGACTCGCTTTAGAAACATGGGTTAGAAATGTAAAAGTACTTGAGTTCGCACGTGTAGGAGCATAGTTTTAGGCACTTCTTCATTGCTACTGACGTTTCGGAATTCGAGAAGCGTCATTAATTGCTCCAGGCGGTGTTCTGTCTTTTGTATCCAACGGTGATGCATTAATCCAACGATTGGTATTTTTCCTCAACATTTGGGTGGGATAACTCTCCCCACTTTTCCGCCATCTATATAAAGTCTTGGGGCACATCACTTCACATTTACTTTGCGTATTCTCAATCGTTCTAGCGTTCTTCAGCATTTCGGCAGACAAAGCATCCCCAGTCACTAAGCCTTCTTTAATCGTCTTTTCCAGTAATCTTTACGAGTTCTCTCTAAAAATTTCAGGGGTCTTAACACACCTTAGTTTGCATAAGTTTTACTTCGTTCAAACTTTTCGTTTCTCCTCGGCCAGTCTTCTCGGCCTTCGAATTTTCATTCCTTCATTAATTAATTCTAGTAGCTCCTCTTTAGTCTGTAAAAAATGGGTAGGTTTGCACACTTGGTGGACTCTCCTGCCAAGATAGAGGCTTTTAAGCAAAGATATCATATACTCCAAGGGGTTGATCTACGCTATTACCTACAGAACGAATAGGAATTGACCGAGAGGAGGGAAAGGTTGTTATCCCCATGATAGCCTTTATAGAAGGGGGAATGACCCTCCCAATGGATACAGTAACTAGAGATTACCTTTTTAACCATAGGTTATGTCCCCACCAGTGCACACCTAATTTATTTAGAGGTTTGGGCAGTGTTGATGCTCTCAACGAGCACCTGGGTATGCGGCTCACATGGCATGACATGGTGCACATGTATGAGTGCCATTCCCAAAAAATCGCAAGATATTATCTTAAATCCCGCTCGGACGTGGTAAGGATGATTTCATGTCTACCTAAATAGACTAAAGGCATGAAAGATGATTATCTTATAGCTTCAGGAGCGTGGCACGATAATGTTCACTGTCCCGTCTGAGTGGGAAAACCAAGTTGGATACCTTAGAATTAGGCTCCTTAGTGATAGATTTGAGCTCAATCCCCCGACCTTGTTTAGTTTCTTTTCTTTTCAGTCTTTCGATTATGGCTTTTAATTGTTTAACCGTCTTCTCCCTTAGCTGTGTTCGTAGATAGAAGGCACATGCCTCTCGGCTGAGCTTGACCAACGTTCAAGCCCTCAATTATTTGCTGAAATTCGAGATTTTTGTTAGCGCGGACAGGCAATTATGGGCTGTGCACTTAATTTTGGACTTTAAGCCCATTTCGAACACATTCTTGGACACCGGCAATGCCATAAGATCAGGTGATCAGCGGATACATCGGATTGACGTGTCTCGGCCCAATTTCTTGGCACCAGACGATCTTCCACCTGTACCATTTCCAATCCCAGCAGGCGTTCCTTTGGTCGTCCTAGCCATTCAACTTTCTCCCGAAGCTACATTGGTCGGAGAAGGGGTTGCTTCCTCAACCTCCTCACTAGACAAAGAGATCGATAACTTCCGCTTTGTAGCAGAAGAAATCCGAGCGATAAAGGAAGCCTCAGACGATGAGGAGGAACCTGACAGGCATTCAGTGGTTCAAGCCCCGGTTCTTGTTGTTACCCTTCCAGACAACATTTCAGAGGAAGAAGAAGAGGAGATGGCCTTGAACGCGGGGAATAAAAGTTTGAGAGAAGTAATGAAGGGTAGGAATAAGGCACCCGTGACCAAAGAGGCCATTAAGGTACAGCCCTCGGTGAATCTTTCGCCTCCTCCCCAACCCCCATCGGATCTTGGGCCAAAGCCGATACAAGATCTAAAAAAGAAGAGGCCTAGCGAGGTTTTAGAGGAGGGCGAGTTGGGCCTTTCGAAGGGAAACAAGCAACAAAAAGTGACCAAGGACAAATGAGGTCGGAGGTCCTTGTCTGTGGAGAGCCGTGAGGATACCCTCGTGGCTGATGTGCGCCGACCACCGCACATATGGTCCCCTAAAATGGAAGTAGATGGTGCCCCCATCGCTTGGGAGGCTTCAATCCGAAGCTACCAGGGAAGGCAGGCTGGCCATATTGCTGAAGCCTTGGAGCAGCCACTTCTTTTACCGAAAGATATGGAGGCTTACAGGTGCTTCAGTCAGCTAGAGCTTTTCCTATCTCTTAAGCGGGATCTGGCCATGGTAAGTGACTCGATCAAGCTCTTTAATAGTTAATTATTTTTATTCCTTTATATATATATATATATATATTTTACGGAGTTTCCTTGTTCTCGTCGTGCAGTTTACTCAACAGGTTTATGTGGCAGAGGAGTGGGTCCAAGATGCTCACAGCAAAACCAAAGCGGAGGTCCAGTCTCGTACTGAGGTTGAGAGTGCCTTGGGTAGGCTTAAAGAGGACTACGCTAAACAATCCGAGCATCTGAAAGAGGCGAGTAGGGCCAAGAATAGCGTTGATGCAGGCCTTAAGACAGTAGAAAGGCAGGCTGAAGACCAGCGCAAACAGTTGTACATAACCAAAATCAACCTGGCTACTGAGAGGCAACTGGTGAAGGATCTTCATGCTGAGCTTCAAAGGATTAGGGATGCATCTCAACTGGCCAAGGAAGTGGCCGAGGCAGAGAAGCAAGCAGCATACAAACTTAGGGTGGAGGAGACTGAAGTCAGACTGACGGAGGAATTTTTCGCAGTATGCAGAGAATACTGTGAGGTATCTTGGGGTAAAGCCTTGATGCTGCAGAGGTTCCTGTAGATTCTGATTTAAGGCGACCTGGGAGCGTCTATTATGACCCTGAAATTCGCAAGCTCCCAGGTCTCGACTCCTCTCACTCTAAACAAGCTCCATTGGGGTCCGAATAGCAATTGGCGGCCCAAACTCTTCCTTCTGCTCCTCTTGATGCCCCTAAAGAGTCTAACTAGGCTATTGGTCAGGGACAAAAAATTGCGGATGCGCAGGACAAAGGCAAGGACCAAGGCAAGAAGAAAGATCACTCTGAATCTAAGGACCAAGCCCCAAATGCCACTGGCTCCAAGCCAAGTCAGACTGTTGACCCCTCGGCGTCCAAAACGGAGGCTTAGATACTAAGTGTTTTTTTTTTTTTTTTTAATATTCTTTTTTCAATTAATGGATGTACCTTTTGCTTTCTTTTGCTTTCTTTGTTTTCTTCATCAACAACAATGCTTTGTTAACGACGCTGATAATTTAACTGAATATTGATGAGAATTGGGTTGTATAATAGTTGGTAAATTACTTGAATTGGATTCTGTTTAGCATCTACAAAAAAGGGGTATTGAGTGTTAATTTGACCCAATCATGGGATCTGAGAAGTTTAACATGATCCAAGATCCGTTCGAACATTTATAAATTATAAAGGAATGTTAACTAACTCACATCATCTAGTCTGAAAACTACAGGCATGATTGAGTTTAAATTTATATACTTAGGATAGATATCATGGAATGTCAACTAACCCATATCATCTGCTCCGAGGACTGCAGGCATGATTGAGTTTAAATTTAAACACTTAGGATAGATATCATGAAATGTCAACTAACTCATATCATTTGGTCCGAGGACTGCAGGCATGATTGAGTTTAAGTTTAAACACTTAGGATAGATATCATGGAATATTAACTAACTCGTATCATCTGGTCCAAGGACTGCAGACATGATTGAGTTTAAGTTTAAACATTTAGGAAAAATATCATGGGATGTTAACTAACTCATATCATCTGGTCCAAGGACTGCAGGCATGATTGAGTTTAAGTTTAAACATTTAGGAAAAATATCATGGGATGTTAACTAACTTATATCATCTGGTCCGTGGACTGCAGGCATGATTGAGTTTAAGTTTAAACATTTTGGAAAAATATCATGGAATGTTAACTAACTTATATCATCTGATCTGAGAACTGCAAGCATGATTAAGTTTAAGTTTAAACATTTAGGAAAAATATCATGGGATTGCACAAAGGTTTTATACATTAAATGCATATATAGCGATTAGTAATAATACATTTTCAGGTTATTTACATTCCACGGTCGTGGTATTACATGCTCATCTAGGTCTTTTAGAAAATAGGCTCCAATGCCAGCTCCTGCGGTAATGCGATACGGCCCTTCCCAATTAGGTCCTAATTTTCCCCATGCTGGGTTCTTTGCGAGGCCCAAAACTTTTCTCAGTACTAAATCACTAGGGGCCAGTGGTCTTACCTTCACGTTGGCGTCATAACCCTGTTTGAATTTGTGTTGATAATATGCCAATTGGACTATGGCATTTTCCGTCTTTTCTTCAATCAGGTCTAAACTTTTCTCTAGTAAATCATTGTTCTCTCTCGGATTGAATAAGCTAGTCCTTAAGGTGGGGAGATCAGTTTCTAAAGGAATGACAGCTTCAGCACCATAAGTCATTGAGAATGGGGTTTCCTTGATAGACCTACGAGGGGTGGTTCGATACGTCCAAAGGACATGTGGCAATTCTTCCATCCATTTGCCCCTTGCGTTGTCTAGTCTCTTTTTTAGTCCATTCACTATGACCTTGTTAACAGCCTCTGCTTGTCCATTTCCTTGGGGGTAGGTGGGGATAGAGTATCTGTTTGTAATCCTTAGCTCACTGTAGTATCTTCTGAACGCTTTACTGTCAAACTGAAAACCATTGTCCGAGATGAGGGCATTGGGGACCCCAAATCGCGTAACAATGTTCTTCCAGACAAATCTCTTGGCATCAACATCTCTGATGTTTGCTAGGGGCTCAGCTTCCACCCATTTGGTGAAGTAATCCGTGTCGACTAGCAGATACCTCTTGTTTCCTGCTACTTTAGGGAAAGGACCCACGATGTCCAAGCCCATTGAGCGAATGGCCATGGGCTAGACAGTAGATTAAGGACCCCCCTGGCTGGTGTATGTTTGGCGCAAACTACTGGCACTGATCGCATTTTTTCACATATTCTTGGGCTTCTCTCTGCATGTTCGACCACCAATATCCTTGAGTGATAGCACGGTGCACTAAGGATTTACCACCAGTATGACTTCCACAGATTCCCTCATGGAGCTCCTCAAGGAGCATCTTAGTTGCTTCGAGATGCACGCATAACAAGTATGGTCCTGAGAAAGACTGTTTATACAATTTCTGGTCCTCGGATAGCCAGAACCATGCAGCCTTCCTTCATATCTTGTTAGCTTCGGACTTTTCTTCAGGTAGCGTATCTTTTTTCAAGAATAGCGCCACCGGGTCCATCCAACTGGGTCCTGCTCTTACCTGATGAACTTGAACCGCTTCTCCTCATGGCTCAGTAGGTCTGCATAAGTGTTCTACAAGAATAACCCGAGGAAGGCGTTGATCCGAGGAGGTTGCAAGGGTGGCTTGGGAGTTGCTGTTTCTGGAGATGTGCAATAAACTGAAAGATTCGAACTCCGATTGCAAACGTCTGACCTGCTTTAAGTATTTCTGCATTCTTTCATCTTTCACCTCGAATTCTCCCCTCACTTGGCTGACCACTAACCTTAAATCGGAGAACACTTCTATTACCTTTCCCCCCATTTTTCTGACCATAGCCATACCCATCAGCAGAGCTTCATATTCAGCTTCGTTATTTGTTGCTACAAAATCCAACCTCAACGACTTCTCAATAGTGACCTTCTCTGGGGACACGAGCACTAGCCCCACACCAGAGCCCTTATGATTTGCTGCGCCATCGATGTATACTTCCCAAGGCGAGAGATTTTGCTAAGAGATCAAGCCAACTGATTTTCCATCCATGCTGGGTGTTGGTGTTGTTTCCTCTATAGAGGGCTTTGTGAATTCGGCCACCAGGTCTGCTAGGACTTGGCCCTTGATCGATGTGCGGGGCATATATTTAATATCAAAAGCCCCTAGAATTATTCCCTATTTAGCGATTCTCCCCATGTAGTTGGCACTCCTGAATACAGGTTTAAATGGGAGTTGCGTGAGAATGATGATTGTATGTGCTTGGAAATACTGGGGTAACTTTCTTGTACCGTGCACCATGGCTAGGATGGCTTTCTCCAAAGGTAGATACCGCACCTCGGCCACATGCAGTGATCTGCTCACGTAATAAATTGGCCATTGCATGCCATTGTCAACTCGTATTAACACTAGACTTACAGCATGGGGGGCCACGGCGATATAGGCAAAAAGGACTTCATCCTTTTCGGGACTAGACATGATGGGAAGCCGAGAGAGGTAGTCTTTAAGTTGTTGGAAGGCCGAGGCACACTCCTCGGTCCATTCAAACCCCTTCCATTTATTCAACAGCTGGAAGAATGGCCGACATTTGTCTGTTGATAGGGAAATGAAACGATTCAAGGCCACAGTCATTCCGGTCAATTTCTGAACTTCCTTGGGATTCTGAGGAGGCCGCAAGTTGTTGATTGCCTTGATCTGGTCAGGATTTACCTCAATTCCCTTATGGGTAACCATGTACCCCAAAAACTTGCCCGATCCTACACCAAATGAGCACTTGGAAGTGTTTAAGCGTAACTTGTGTTTTCTGAGGACTTCGAGAACGTCTCTAAGGTCTTCAATATGCTCAGTTATGACTTTGCTTTTCACCACCATGTCATCAATATAAACTTCCATGTTCTTACCCAACTGAGGCTCAAACATCCTAGTCATCATCCTTTGGTAGGTAGCTCCTGCGTTCTTTAGACCGAATGGCATCACCTTATAGTGGTAGTTCCCAATGGAGGTGACAAAAACAGTATTTTCTTGATCATCCAAGACTAGTGGTATTTGATGATACCCTTGAAAAGCGTCGAGGAAACTCATCCGAGGGTGGCCAACGGTAGCATCAACCAGCTGATCGATTTTTGGCATAGGGAATGGATCTTTTGGGCAAGTTTTATTCAGGTCTGTGAAGTCTACGCACACCCTCCATTTTTCACTCTTCTTCTTCACCACCACAGTGTTAACCAACCATTTAGGGTAAAATACTTCCTTAATTGCTCCGGCCCGTTTGAGTTTCATCACCTATTCTTTGACAGCATCTGCGTGTTCCTTAGATGGGCGTCGGAGCGATTGATTTTTAGGGATGATGGCAGGGTTAATGTTCAGGTGATAGCAAATGAACTCTAGGCTCACTCCCGGGGCCTCAGTGGAGTCCCATGCAAATACGCCAATGTTGGTTCTGAGGAATTCTATCAGCTCTTCCTTCTCTTGAGGAGGCAGTAGAGATCCGACTTGAAAGAACCTCTCTAGATCATTATCAATGACGACCTTTGCCAAGCCTTCACACTTTACTTCCTCAGCTAAGTCCTCGGCCTTCAGCACCAAGGATTTTAACTACTATAAGTCCTTTTCATTATAGGCCGAGGATTCGGCTTCAGGTTTATTCCGGATCGCTGCCACCAAACATTGTCTGGCCATCGATTGGTCTCCTAGAATCTCCTTAACCTATCCTCCGGATGGGTATTTGACCTTTTGGTGAAGAGTGGAAGAGACAGCCCCTAATGTATAGAGCCAAGGTCTGGCCACGATTGCGTGTAGGGCAAGTAAGCATCCACTACTATAAAATCCACTTCCACTACTTCAGGGCCAGTTTGCACGGGCAGCTTGATTTGGCCTCTCGTGATGACTACCTTTCCATCAAAACTCACCAAGGGAAAGCTATAGGGTGTTAGGTCCTCGGGTGTTAAGTTCAGCCCCTTGTAAAGGTCGGGATACATTATTTCAGCACCATTGCCTTGGTCCACCATTACTTTCTTCACATCATACCCCCTATCCTGAGAGTGATCACCAAAGCATCATTATGGAGTTGGATAGTTCCGATTTTGTCTTCGTCCGAAAAGCCCAAAATTGGTTAAATTTCCAGTCTGGCCCTCTTCGGCTCTCTGTTAACATCTTCAGAGGGTAGCCGAGCAACTGATAGTATTCTGGACGGGCAAGACCCTGTTCTTCTTGGCGCGGCAAAGATAACATTTATCGTGCCCAAGGGGGGTCTTGAGAAATCATCTCTCCGGGACCCTATGTTTGCCTAGCTCCCCTGACCGTGGGCATGGTGCAAGAATTGTTTTAACTTGTCCTCGCTGACGAGTTGATCCAAGTGGTCCCACAGACTCTTGCAATCCTCCGTGGTATGTCCATGATCTTGGTGATATTGGCAATAAAGGTTGTGGTTGCGCCTTTCAGGGTTTCCCACCATTTTGTTTGGTCTTTTGAAGAATGGTTCATTCTTGATATTCTCCAAGACTTGATGCACCAGTTCTCGGAACACGGTGTTAACTGTTTGGAGACTTGCCGACCCTTGTTGCCCGACCAAATCTTTGCGCAGCCTGTTATTGCCATGCTGATCCGACCTGAAATCTCTCATCTCTTGAGGGATAACCTTATCCTTTCCCTTACCCTGCTACTGGTCTTCCTCGACTCTTTTATACTTATCAATCCTGTCTATCAACTGGCGCACACTGGTAACAGGCTTGCTCGTTAGAGACTTCCTCAGGTCGTGCTTTGTTGGAAGGCCGAGCTTGAAGAAACTGATGGCTACTTTGTCAAAATCACCCTCCATCTCGTTGAACATCTCCCAGTACCTATCCAAATATGATTTCAGGGTTTCACCCTCTCGCATGCTTACGGACAGTAAGGAGGCCAATGACTGGGGAACCTTGTGACACGTGACAAAACGAGAACCGAACGCCTGAGTGAGCTCTTAGAAAGAGCCTATAGAGTCCGCTTTCAGGCTGTCAAATCATCTCATAGCGACTGGTCATAAACTGGACGGGAAAACTTTGCACATCAAGGCTTTATCTTTGGAATGAACGGCCATCGTCTGGTTGAAATGACTCACGTGCTCTATAGGGTCTGTTCGGCCATTATAGATGGTGAACGTTGGCTGATGAAAGCGTAGAGGGAGTCTTGCATTCTCGATATTACGCGTGAAAGGGGACCTGGATATTTGTTTCAGGGCCTACTCATAGCGTCATGTCCTACGCCTCAACGTAAGGGGCTCCGCACTCACCGTTGAGGATGACGCTCTTCTTCATAGGTGAAGGATTCGCTGGATGGGGTTCGAGATTTTCGCCTGTAATCAGCGTCTCTTTCGTCGTCAGAGGAGAGGTCCAAATCCTTAGAAGTTTTTCTCCTCTTGGCATGGCGTAACTCTCTTTTTAACCGATCAATCTCTAGCTGCATGTTATTGTTGTCATTTGCATGGGAGATATGGTCCTCCCTTCGAGGTCGACTCTGGTCAGTGTGTGTGGTGTGGACACTTCCTTTGTGGTCGTCTCTCTGCTCAAGGTGAGAAAAGGGTCACTGCGCTTGGAGCCCTTCGATTTCGCTTGTTGTGGACTTAGTTCAACCATAGTTAGCCGTTATACTCACTATTACTCAAGCTCTCCCTACAGATGGCGCCAATTGTAGAGTCATAAATTATTGGCCCAGGCCCAAAAACTTGTTTAGACGATGGTTTGGTGAGCCCAATACAATAAATTTGTAGAGAGTGAGCCAAAGAGTTAGGTTTTAATGATTTGCACTAACGACTAGAAAATATTCCAACAATAAATAAGAGTAAGCTGCATGAAAAGCTTAATGAAATGGTTGTCCGAGGAGATAGAATACGAATCAACGCAGACGTTTTGAACGTTCATACAACTCTTAGTGCTACAGTAATTCTTTCTTCTCTTCTTCTTTCTGGTTTTTTCTGATCCCCTACTCATGGGAGATCTTTTACATTATATAGGCCTTTTCAGGCCATCCTGGTCTTACACTTATTACCCATCTAAACCCTCACTTGAGTGCATGTCCCATCAAGTATCTTCTTTTGTTATCTGTGAGTGGCGGTAGCTGTAAATTGTACTGTTCAGGGGTCTTCTTCTCATAAATGCAGCCAGAAAAGTTGCTGCAGTGCATTTAATGCGGTGGCAGCAGCTTTTCTTCGAGATATTTTCGTATTATCATCACCTTCATATGTGCTTGAAGTTTGTCCTTACTGTTGAGGCTTCCTGGAGTGTCACTTTAAACCATCTATACAATTGCTTGACCTATTCGTTATGTTCGAGAAGGCTAACCTCCTCGGATTATATTCCTCCATCTTCTCCTTGCGTGGTCCTCTGTTCTGTGGCCTCTCCTAATTATTTGCTCTTCGTCGGACGTATCCACGAACAGGGCCTAAGGCCCAGTACATAAGTTTGGGCTCTTACCCCCTACACTTATGATTTAAAAAAAAAAAAGTTTTGGAATATGAAATTATTTTTCATGTTTAATTGCTTTCACAAAAATTTAAACAAAAACCATCAAAAGACAAAAGCAAATATAATAATACATGTAACCAAGAATTAAAAAAAAAAAAAAGTGTGTGCTTAAATTTGTCGGAATAATTAAATATTTGTGAGTTCACTAATAAAGTAATATGTTGATCAGATTTTTAATTATTCCAATATTTTAGTAGCTAATTTTGCGTATTTAATTAAACAGAGTATTAATATGGAAAATGCATTTATTTTTATGTATTATTATTTATAGGTGGGAATTAATTATTTATGTAAAATGAAATTTTATGGTTATTTTTCTATTTAATTATTTATGAAACATTTGATTTGCAATAGGACATTCTTACTCAAATTTAGTTTCTTTGGAAACAATTGAAACAAAGTCTCTGCAAAAGTCAAAAGAAAATTTAATAACATATAATCAAGAATATTTATATAAAAGGTACGCTTAAATTAGTTGAAATAATTAAATATTTTTCAATTCACTTAAACAAATAAGTTCATAATTTTAATATATTAATTTTAGCAATGTGTATTTCCTCTCTTTCTATTGTCAATTTGCTCAAGCAATCTGTTCATATTCTTAAATCTTAATTATATAAATTTTAAAAATTTAGATTTCTTTTCCTTCTAATGACATGTAATATAATTGAAGTTGATTCCTCAAATACTATAGTAAAGAAAAAGTATTAAACATGAGCCATAAGATAATTTCTAAAAAACTAATTCATAACGTGCTACACTTTGTGTGTGACATTGGTTAATACTAAGAAAAAACTCCAATCACCTGTGTAGGGGTGTGCATGGGTCGGGTTGAGGGGATTTTTTGACCCAACCCACATGAGTCGGGTTGGGTCAGGTTGAACCCATGGGTTTGACAAATTTTCTTTTATTATTATTATTAAATTGAGTATAAAAAAATATAAATATTAATATATTAAAAAAACCTAAAGATTAGTATCAATGTAACTTCTTAAAGGCAAACAACACTAATGACTAAATAAAAATAGTAATTTATTAGGATTTGTGTGAACTAATTGGCTTTTATATAGGATAAGAAGAACTGGTTATTTAAAATTTTTTATTAATTATATAATATTATATATATATATATATATATATATATTAAATTAGTATTAGTAGGAGGGACCAAAGAAATGCTGCTCTACAACTGGTTTTTTTTTTTAATTATTAAATATATATATATATATATATATATATAAGTGCCCTACAGCTGATTTAAAAAAAAATTATTAAATATATAATATATTTTAAATATATATTAAATATGGATGGGTCAGGTCGAGTTTGGCGGGTTTGTAATTTTATGACCCAAACTCAACCCAACCCGCTATAAAAAAAAATTTTGTAACCCAACCCAACCCACCAAGCCTTAAAAACCGACCCAACCTGGCGGGTCGGGTTGGGTTGGGTTGGGTCGGGTTTGGTGGGTCGGCAGGTTTTCTGCACACCCCTACACCTATGTAGGAAAATTTTAAAGCTGTATACAGAATATTTGAGACAAGTTATAATAATTAAAACAAAAAAATAAAAAAATAAAAAAAAGTATAAGGATCGTCCTCATTTGAAATTGATCAATTTAATGGTTTATATTAAATATTATAAATATAAATATATATATATATACATGATTAGGGGTGCCTATTGGGTCGAGTTAAGTCGGATTATCTACCAACTTGCACTTAACCCCAACTCTATCGAGTGCTATTTTAGATCCATTGAATCCTCGAATTTTCAACAATTAAATCAATTGAAGCCACATCCTCCTTCTCGTTAACGGTGATGTGTAACTGAAATCTTGATATTTTTATTGGATTTGGTAGAAATGTCATTTGATCAATGAGGATCTTACCGATTATGGTGAAAATCTTGTCAACTCAGGTGAAATCTTCATCAGATCTGATAAAATCTTAAGGGTGAAGAGCGGCAATAAGGGTAATAGCGACTTTCTACAACAATGAGCACTAGGTTGGTAAGAATTGATTTTTTGGAAGTGTAGAACCGCCACTCGAACCAATAGAATTGATTTCCTTGTTCCTTGATATGCAACTCCCGTGGATCAACACAATAGTTAAATCGAGTGGGTTTTGGTTTGATGACTCCAAATCAGATGAAACGATTTAATCCGATGTTAGATTGGACAGCCTTAATGCCTTGACATGATTCAGCCAAAAAAAAAAAAAAAAACCCTTAGACATGACACTCTAGAGGGTCCGTTTGGATATAACTTATTGTTGCTGAAAGTTGCTGAAAACTGATTGTTGCTAAAAACACTGTAGCAAAATAATTTTTAAATGTGTGAATAGTATTGTGGGACCCACTTTTAATATTAAATATTGTGTGAACAGTGCGTGTACAGTGCGTAAACAGTGCAAGCACAGTACACGCACAGTGAATTTTTGCCCCAAAGTCAAAAAAGCCGGCAAAAAAAAAAAAAAAAAAAAAGTAAAAACGCAATGCAGAAAACGCAACTCCACAAAACCCACTATCCAAACCCACACTCTATATATTGTTATATATATATATATATATATTTAAAGTTAAGGGGAAATATATATAGTTTCATTTGAAGTGGACATCTGATCCAAACAAAATTGCATCAGACCTTTTTCCAGTACCTTCTGGGCGTAAATTACTTAATGCAAATCAATATGACAATTGATTGCGCGGCTTCAATAAAACGTAAAGGTACAAATTTCAGCTGAGCTTTTTACTCATACTCAGCCAACCATATCTACCTCATTTAAATACCCCACACGTGGCAGTCGACCACGCCATGATCATGACCTCCAAGCAGGTTTCCCGCTACAATTACATGAGCAAAATATCAATTCACAAATTCAGCCCAAAATAATATCAATCTACTCATCTAGACACTTGTCACCCATCCAGCGGTCGAATACCATAATAATCAAACCCCAACACCAACAAGCTCGAACTTTAACATGTTTTATTGTATTTATTTGGGCCCATACGTACCAACCATGCCACAATTAGCCAGCCTAGCTACAATATCTTCGAGTGCCATAAAACCCCAAAGTTTTTGGAGAACTTGAGCTAGCTAAGCTAGCTCTTATTTGTGTTTGATTTTTTTGATCAGTTTCTCTCAATGGTTTGCTTTTGTTTTTTGGTGGATCAAAAGAGGAAGACAAGGAGCACCAAGCCGGTGGCGGGGTCGTGCTCGCGGTGCGGCGGTGGAGCAAGCGTGGCTGACATGATAACGTCGACACGGTTTTGTTACGTTCCATTTTATTGGAAATCTTGGAAGGCTATTATATGTACTTTTTGTGGAGCTATTCTCAAGTCTTATAGATGAACCTAGATATCTATATATATATATGAAACTTGACCCTCTTGCTTTTTGTGTTATCTGTCCTCTTTAAGTATATGAGTTTAGGATTGAACTTAGATGTCTATTTTGATTCCGATTTGTTGTTTTGTAATAAGTATATAATGCTTGTCAAGCTCTCTCTTGGTAGCAACTAGCTAAAATCCCCTTCTTCCATCCTGGTTTATATTCGTTTTCTTGGTTATGTATGATTCTTTGAAAAAAGAAATACAAAAGGAGAAGAACAAAATAACGTCAAAGATAATAACTGAGTTTCTTCTTTGTGTTAACTATCTATATATATATGACTGACTTTGATTAATATTAAACGAGAGTGTATGTGTGTGTTTGATGAAAAAAAGAAAAAAAAAAAGAAAAAAAAAAGAAAAGAAAAAAAAAGGTGAGAAACTGATTATACTCAAGTCATGTGATAGCTTAAGCCTTAAGTACTCACTGATTTCTTTTCGCCCATAATCTTTTGGAAATACAAATGAGCGTTACGTATTGTGTGAGATCTCATCTGGCTAGTATATGTGAAGGCTGGTTAAATTCTACAAATTTTGAAGGAAATAATATTCCTGGTCTTAATTTTTCTTTGGTGCGAAGGTTTATTGAACTTGAGCAGCATATTCCGATTCTTCACTGGATGATTTTTAAGTCAAAGTTTGCTATTATAATGCGGGACCTGGTATGGCCCCCGACTATATTGCTGAATAAGCAGGAAAGAATTGTGAAGTTATCATTCATACTCAAATTTAAGTTTAAACTCGATTATTAAACTAGCTGAACTCTAATATAATAATGTGCTTATAAAAAACTCACGACTATAAAGTCAATTAAAGTATATATAGCATAATATTATATATTTATATATAATAGTGTTTAAATATACTTTTCTTAACTTTGAGATTTGATTTTTTTAAATTTCTAAATAAGTTAATAACACATCAAATTATTATTTGTAATTAATTAATAATATTTATAGCCTGCTTTGTAGTAAAATTATATATAAAATTTAAAAATACAAAATTGGTAAATCTAATTTTTATAAGTTCATAAATGAAAATCATTCTATCTAATTAAATAAAATGATATAATTTTAAATATAATTTAGTTATTAATTTTTAGCACAAACTTACGAAGGGTTAAAACATTTAGCTATAGTGTTTATTATATATGAGAGAAAAAAAAAATCAATTAAGTAGCTCCTAAAGAAATTCGAGCTTGTTTAACAAAAAAATGAAACAATTTTAAAAATATAATTTAGTTTGATAATGAGTTCAAACTTAACTCGTGTTCGAAATAAAGTTAAATAAACAATCCTAAACTTTCATAGTTCACTTACAACTTTATAATTGAACCTCACCTACCATTAGGGGGTGTTAAATGGGTAGATTTAGGTTGGACATCAATGGGTTAGATATATAAATTTATATTAAATTAAGATTTCTAATCAAACTAGGAATTTGGAAACATAACAAATATATTGATAAACAAATAATAAAGAAAATAAATCCAAAATTTAAATTTAAATAGGATCTTTTTTTGGGAAGGTAAATAGGAAAACTAAAAGAACTAACAAGAAACCTAAAATAACAATAAAAGCAAGGAAAATCATATGTTTATCTACTTGAGTCCCGTCGGACACCAATCTGCTAAGTTTGTTGTCGGCTTGTCGCTGAATTTTAGGAGAGTAGCGATAAATGTGCTAAAATAGTAGCATCAGCACTAACAACATTTCCATTAAATGTGGGCTTAATTTGTTGACTGTTTTGCTCTCGTGTTTATTCGATTGTTTGGCTTTGTTTGATTCTTAGAATAAAGAAATGCAAGGAGAAGAACAAAATAACGTCAAAGATCATAACTGGAGTTTCTCTTTGTGTTAACTTTCTGGTTGGGAATTATCCAAAAAAAATAAAAGACTTTTTGGTTGGGTCCTGTATACCTGTGCATTAAACCCATTGAGACGAGGACATACGGTAAATATTTAATGTGTCCAAATTTCAACAGATATAATGTACAAGAGCACTGAACCAAAGTCCAACTTTCTATGTTTGACTGGCTTCGATTAACATATTAAACGAGAGTGAGTGTGTGTGTGTGTTTGATGGAAAATAAAAAGTGTAATTCTTCTTGAAGAATTTGTTTATATCTGAATACTCAAGTCATAGCTTAAGCCTTATGTAAGCAATTTCTTTTCAGCGTTTTCGCTCCTAATCATTTCGAAATACATGTGACGGTTACGTATTGTGAGATCTCATAGTATGTGAAGGCTGGTTAATGATGAGATCAACTCGAGCTTATGCGCTTAAATTCTATAAATTTTGGATGGAGTAGTATTTTTGGCCATGATTTTTCTCTGGAGCCAAGTTTATTGAACTTGAGTAGCATCTTCCAATCCTTCCATGGGAGATTTTTAAGTTAAAGTTTGAGATTCTCACACGAAATAGGCCTCTCCAATTTTTTTCAAAGGACACCAAAATGCTCTCCTCTCCCCGGTTAAGATCAAAATACGTACGGAGATGTGTGCAGAAAAATTCTGATTTCAAAATTAAACCAAATCTGATTTTGTTTTTCTTCTCCTGTAATTGTCTTATTTCCTTAATTGATTAAGATTAATCACATTTTGTAGTCTTTGAGTTGGAGTTTGGTTTAGCCCACTTGATTTAGAGTCTATTCGTATGCTTTAGATAAAGCTCATTAGTATGTAAAGCCATCATAACCTATAAAACATTGATTATTCATAATTAGTCACGAAATAACATAAAATTAAGGCTAACCATGCAAATATGGGAGTACTTTAATTGATATATTTCATGCACAACATTTACCCAAGTTTGTATCACTTAGTTCAAGAAAAGAAAAATTGGTGGAACGGCTTCAACTTTCCACCCTTCAAATTTCACTACTTTTTTAACAATTGTTTTGGGGGTTTGTGTTCTTGTTCAAAATGAACCCAAATATGAATTTATTTATTTATTTATTTATTTTTTAATTGGGTTTATGTTCTTGTTCAAAATAAACCCAGATTACGTACCATTTCGAAATTACACACTGGATTTACACACACACACACACACACACACACAATTGTATTTATAACTTCTTATTTCATTATATCTAATTAACCAACACAAAATTTAAAATGTGATATAAAAATAAAATGAGTCAAATGATGAATTTGGGAATTTTTACTCTTCCCCTTTTAGGGAATCGTAAAGACTTTTTTTTTTTTTTTTTTTTTAAGGACTTCTAAAACTAAAATCCATCAACTTTTAACAAAAAAACCTTTTAAAAGATTTTTTTTGTAAATTAAAAACTCGTAGGAATTTTACTTTAGGTGTAAAAAATGTGATGCTTTGTCCTTGACTTAAATTTGTTAAGTACATGGGCCCCCAAAACCAAACATAACCCCTACCCCTTTAAACTTATGTTTTGCCTTGTTATCTTTGGATGAGAATAAATTTGGTGATTAAATGGTTGTAGACACCTCATTTTATATTCCTTACGACTCGGGCCCTTATTCTTTAATGATGGTAGTACTTTAAGGCCTAAGGTTGGTTTAGGGCCCAACTAGATGAAAATTAACTTGAAAAAATATTTATGAAAAATTATAACTTATTTTCAAAAGAAATAAAATTATTTTTGAAAAAGAAAGGCTGTAGGAAACCCTAAGTATGCGCATGCATACACGCATATGCATTCAAGCCATGCGTACGCATGCTTATGGCATGTGCACGCATACAAGAGCATGCATATAGAAACTATGAAAAGAAAGCTTTTTCTACATTAAAATTGGTTTAGAACGAATCCCACATCGTCTGGAAGCCACCCCACACCCCTATTTTACCATTATAAAAATCCATAAAAGACACTTTTTCAAAACACATAGAAACGGAGGAAAAATACGAAAGATTCACTAGATAATAGTGAATTAAAGAGAGTTTTTTTACAAAATATCCTCAAGTCAAATTTTACTTGATTGGTGTGGGCACAATTTGGGGGTGGGGGTGGGGGGGGGGGGGGGAGGGGGGGGAGTATGCCTCAGCCGAGTGGGTCAGGGCCGAGAAAAGAACGGAGTTGCCACCTAGATTAGGTATAAGAACCATATGTATAGTGCCCTTAATTAATGGAAGACTAATCTTACTACTAGAGTATGAGTTCAGAGTTTAAGTATAAGGATGAGTAGGTGTTAGGCATCCAAACCTACCTGACTCGCGAGTCTGCTTCCACTCATTGTGTCTTACGTTTTAATCTCATTAAAGGCATGTGCAATATTGCATTCTAAACTCACACACACACTACCTTACTTCTAGGCATACAACATGGCATTTTCATCCCAAAAATTGTAGCATACATCTATCATGCATATCATATCTCAAGCCTAGTATACATCTATCATACATATCATATTATCTCATCCAAGGTAGCAAACAAATCATGGTAGAAACATAGACATGGTGGATTTAAAAAACTCATCATGGGCATCTAGACATCAAGGGCATATCATTCCATCAAACATGTTCATACTCATCATCAAAGCACAAGCTAAATGCATGTTCATGTGAATGCATGACTTACATCACTTACCTTACTACATCATCACACCTATGCATCAATGCATGGTCATATCATGTGCATGTTCATGGCATATCAAAGAATTAATTGAAAAGAAACCCTAATCTAACATGTAAAGAACAATCAACAAGTAAACAAAGAAACATAGATATATACACATGGGACCAAACCAGGACAGAGGCAAATTAAACAAATAAAATACAAAAACAAAAGCAGAAGGGTTTAGATTAGAGTTTCTGGGCACAAGTATGTGTGAGCATACATAGGGCTTGCATATGCAACCCAGTTGTATGTGTACGCATACTTCGAGTATGTGTGCGCATGCAGAAAGCATGCGTACGCATACTCACCCTAATCCTTAACCTTGAAATACAGGAACACAGAACAGGGCAAAAATAAAACTATTAAATATAACAACCTAATATGCTTTAACACATAAAACAGAGAAAACCTAAACCTAAACCTAAACAAACATGTTATAATATAAACTAAACAAGAAAAAGGAAGAAGATAAAACTAAAGATTAAAGCAAGAAAAAGAAGAAAAGGCAAGAAGGTTTATACCTTAAAACATAAAGCTCCTTGGCTTGATTTTGACTGTTCCTCTCAATCAAATCTATTCACAATCAAATACAAAAGTGATTAGTAATCTTAAAACTTCAAGATCAAGGCTAGAAAAGGCCTTAATTAGAAAAATATTGACTTGAAGATATTTTTTGAAAAACTCCGTCTTTGATTCACTTTTTCTAGTGAATCTTATGTTTTCCTTTAGGAATTTTCGTGTGTTTTGAAAAGCTATCATATATGGCTTTATATAGTGAGAAAATAGGGGTTTGGAATGGCTCCCAAACGATGTGGGATTCAAATCTCAGCTTTAATGCATAAAAACTTGCCTTTCATAGTTTCTGGAACCCTAGCATGTGTACGCATACTCGTGTATGCGATGCATGCATACGCAGGCCTGGGTCGTAAGATACAATTTGAAAGAGCATGAAATGCATACGTGCGCATGTATGCATACGCATACATGTGTATGCATACGCATGCCCCAGGTTTTCTGCGACCTTTATTTAGTTCATAAAAGAGTTATATTTTTCAAAAATACTTTCTTCAAGTCAATTTCAATATGATCAGGCCTTAAGCCAATCTTGGGCTTTAGAATTTTATCATCATTAGGGAACGGGGGCCCGAGTCGTAAAGGGTACAAAATGCGGTGTCTATAATTGGGACTTATTCTGGTCTTGATCTTCAAGTTCTAAAGTTTGTTGACCTATTTTGATTTGGCTATTGAATAGATTGATTGAGGGGAACAATCAAAATCAAGCCCTACTGAGTCTTTGTGTTGAGGTAAATGTTCTAACTTTGGCTCTTCACTTTTCCTTTGTTCTACTGTTTGTTTATATGTTTTATTGCTTTAATATGTTTGTTTAGTTTAGGTTTTACTTTGTGTTTATGTTAAAAGCATGCTAGGTTGTTAGATTTCCTATTTTCTTTGTTTTTTGTCTAAGTTTTTGGGTTAGGGTTTTGGGTGTGTTTGCATGCGCATGCTTCATATGCATATAGTTGGGATGCCATGCATAGCCTATGTATGCGCACACACAATTGTGCACAAAAACCCTAATCCACTTCTGTTTTGTCCTTAATCCACTTCTATTTTGTTTTTCTCTGCTTTCTTTGACTCATGTAGCCCTTGTTTAACCTTGTTTTTTAATATGTTTAAGTATTTGTTCTTCTGTCGTGCCTTGTTTTGTTTAGTTTTATCCTTTTAATGTTGATTAGGGTTTTATTTTTTTGAATGTCATGAACATTTATATGAATATGAACATGCATTCTAGTGTTTGAACATGAAATGAGGTAAGTGAGGTAAGTCATGCATAGATCATATGGACATGCATTCTAGTGTTTGAACATGAAATTGCCTAATATGTTTGATTGAATAGCATGAGCTTTGATGCTTGGATGCCAAGATACATGAAAGCTCAAATTAGTTTGAAACATTAGAGCTTGTTTAGACCCTAAATTAAAAATTATGGCTAGATTTCTTTTACCCTAATTTATCAAAGTGAGGAATAAGAGTAAATAAGTGCAATATGCTGATAACACTACTTTATGCCATATCCAACCACAATGAACAATAAAAACGAAAGCTTAAAGTGTAGGAAAGAGAAATGCAAATACAAAATAACACCAAGATGTGTTATTGAAGAGGAAACCGAAGAATTCGACGAAAAACCTCTCCACAACCCTCCAAGTCGAAATTGATCCACTAGAGAATATAGTTGGAGTACATGAATAACAAAAGACCCCCCAAGCCTAGTCTACCATATGTACTTGAGCCCTCCAAGCTCCTACTACCAATAGACTTCTCAGAGTCTTGTCTTTTCTAGCTTTCCAGCTCCTGTGATTCAGCCCGATTGCATCCACCACTAAATGGCTCTTTCCAACGCTTCCCAACAGCCCCAAAACCTCACTTAACACTTAGATTGCGTGCGGTAAGTGTTTGGGCTAAGAATCTCTCAAGGATGTAGCAATGGAGAGGTAGGAGTAGAGGAAAACCAAGAGGAAATGTGTAGATGATTGTGGGTATAACAATCTCTAACTCTCAAGTGTATTTACTAAGGTTTTCTCTTTAAAAAGCACTTCTTACAATTCATGGGTAATGAGGGTATGTATAGTGTAGGTAAAGAATTCAGTAAAGCAGTTTAACTTTTTGCCAAATAGAATGTTTCGCGAGTACCTCGCGAGATGGCCTTTCTCGTGAAGTACTCGCGAAATGACAGGCTGGCAATGACTCTTTAGCTTCTAGTCATGTGCTTCACACGTGGACTTTTTGCAAGTTGCTTTCTTGCGAGTTAGTCATGAACTACACTGATCTTCTTTTGATGTTTGATTATTCGCCAATCTCTCACACTCACCCCTTACAAATAAACCCACATAAATATAGGAAAATGATTGAAGAAATTACAATCAAATTTGGCACGGAATTAAAGCCAACAAAGGCTAGTTGGAAATCACAACTTTACAATACACTTATTTAAATCTGCCTTGTGATGTTTCTGCCTTTAGACATGTATGCTAAATGACATGATAGATGAATGTTTGGTTTAGGGGTGATAGTCTAGGTCACCCAAGAGCCGCTGAGCGTAGACAATACCTCCCTTCCATAATTGGTACTTAGCATCAGACATCGAAAGTGTGGTAAACATGAATGTGGGAGGATCCATAGG
Source organism: Quercus gilva (assembly GCA_023621385.1). NCBI lineage: Eukaryota > Viridiplantae > Streptophyta > Magnoliopsida > Fagales > Fagaceae > Quercus > Quercus gilva. The sequence continues at coordinate 21,357,544 of CM042480.1, read as the reverse complement.
CACCTGAGGAGTATCAACACCCACTAGCTGGCAAGAAACCTGCTTAGCAAGGTATAAGACCCTCATGCCAACACCCTCAAGGAGTAGAGAGGTTTCAGAAGAGACGATGGCAACTGCCTATAAACCTGGGTCGCAAACTAGAGGAACACTCACCTAAGGTCCCCAAAAAATCTACAAGGAAACTTATGATTAGAAAGAAACCTTTGAAGCATGCAATGATAACTAGGAGAAAGGAATTTTACTCATGGAGTCAGAGGTAAGGCCGTTGAGATGAGCCTGGATTGAAAGGAAGACCTTCAAGTTCACATCTACACCACAAGAGATGAGGCCATATGACAAGGCCCAATGCTGCAAGAAAAAGAGAATAAGATACAGTTTGCAAGATGATAGTTTGCAAGAAAAAGGAACACATATACATTTTGCAAGATGACAATTTGCAAGGAAGTAAGATACAATTTGTAAAAGCATGAAATGCAGTTGGTAAACCTAGATGACATCTCAGAGATATGAAATAGATACATTTTGCAAGAGTACAAAGTACAATTGCTAGAACTATATGGGAAAAGGAAAAGAGTCTAACCTTAAGGAGCTTCCAGTGCATCCATAATCGAGTAGAGGTAGGCAAGGCAAGCATGGCCCTAGTTCGCCTCCCGAGCTTGCTCAAAGTTACGAAAGAGAGCTAGCCACCTCAAGGACATTGTTTGACCTCTATTGGCAAATAGATATGCCCCTACCACATACAACAAAAGTGCCCTGGCCATCCGGGCACGATCATTTGGAGTTGCCTGAGAAAGAGGCTTGTAGTCCCTCTCCAGATCAAAATAGCGAATGCGCTCACTAGGGTAGGCATGCCCTAGTAAGTCTATGCCCAGCTAAATGCCCGACTCGGCCTCCAAGTTTATGGTGGGCCGATAGGATCTCAAACCGGTCATCTAGTGAAAATCGTGAGGAGTCATAGTGATCTCCCTCTCAACAAGGAAAGTATGGGTAGTTTCCCACCACCTCTTAACAAGGGCTTGAAATAGTATGCCACTAGCTACACCCTTAAGAAGAAGGCGTATGAGTGGCCTGAAGTTGACTACATTCACCAATGCCCTCATCTTGGCCGTCAGGGTCTAATACCATGTGAATATATGGCTAGCACTACCCCTACTTGAGTAAGGCTACCAACCCTGTAAAAGACAAAAACATGAGCATAAGAATCATTTTGGACAAAAAAATTAGTGGAAAAAATCAAACTAGGCATAAAACTATGATTTTGAGTCTCAGAATGCGTGTGTGTACTGGGTGTATGCATATGCATGCCTCTGCATGCCCATGTTGAGGAGTGTGTTCGTGTGATTTTATGAACATATATGCATAAGCATACAGCTTGGCCGCGCACATAGGCATGGAGTCACCACCTAGATTAGGTCTAGGAACCATATTAGGCATTTTGAGCCAATCACTTACATGCATGGGTCTGCATACTAGATTATGGGTCTGGAGTTTGGATATGGCTTGGGAGGGTGTTAGGCACCCAAGACCGCCCGGCTTGTGGGTGGCCTCCATTATGTGTTGCTAGACCATATTTAATTAAAAAGTTTATTAAAAAAGCCCTAATCCTTAACCTAAACATATATTATGCACTTAAGGAAATAACACACAAAACATATTATAGATCACATCACAATATAAATGGAAAAAAAAAAAATACAATCAAACATATACTAAAAAGGAAAAGATAACAATTGAATCACACACATAAGGAAAGATTATAAAATAAACCAAACATGGCAAAAAGACTCAAACAAACATGGAAAATAAATAAACACAACATATTAACCTAAACAGAGTCAAACAGAATTGAAGAACATGTGAAAATAATTAAATAAATAAAAACAAGATTTTTGTCTTAATCTGGATTTAGGGTGTGTACGCATATTCAACTATGCGTACTCATGGTTGAACCATGCGCATGCATACTCGATGATGCATATGTATCCTTTAGCACAGATAAGAAAAATTACATTTTTTTTAATTGATTTAATTATTCAAAGATATTAAAATAAAAATCAAACAAGCATGTTAGAACCCTAAACACTAAACTTACATAAAGAAAATAAAACAAACATCAATATAAACAAATAAACATGAAACAAAACAAACAATTATACTAAACTAACATTAGTGGCGGCACTACTCTTTGTTCAGGGGATTCAAATGAACACCCTGACTTCAAAAAGAAAAGAAAAGAATTATATATATATATATAATATTTTTTTGTTAGTTTAATACATTAATTTTTTCTTAAAAATATTTTTGCACACCTTGACTTAAATCTTATACACCTTATTACAAGTATTTCTAACTCTAAAGTATTTATTATATGTGTATGAGTATGTCTAATATTAATTATGTGCATTTTTTTTATAATTTCATTTGTGTGAATAATGACATGTACATGGATGTTTGTGTGTACAATATAAATATGATATAACTTTATATAATTTAGTAATTAGGAAACAGAGGGGATTTTTACATGAGTGTGTATAGTTATCATGTTATAATAACTTTTTGTTATAAAGTTAGAAAAATTCAAGAAAAAAATTGCAAAGTTAATGATTATTCAAGCATTTGATTGGTTAAGTAAACACGTACTGAATTATTTTATGTATGGATGAGTGTTGTTGTGTGCATCAATAATTAATATAGAGCCAATGAGTTGAGTTTAGTCATTTAGTTTAAAATATTTTTATAAAAACAATGACAAATATATAATATTAACTGCATAAAAATAAAGATTTAGAAAAACTTAACAAAATAAAATGGTCATAACTACCCATATTGGCAATAAATACTCAAAATGAACTATCATGTAACAATTCAAAATTTAAAATCACTGATAAGATGGGTAGCTATGACGAAAAAATCACTAGGATTTTAGAGAAGATGGAGGCCAAAAAATCACTCTCTCTAGTTAGGGTTTTTATTGGAGACATAAGATGAGTATTTATAAGTTAAAATTAAGATTTTTAGGGTTTTTTAATGGTCTTTGAACATTCCCAAGGGTCTAGGGGCTAGTTCATATCAAAGAATGATGTTTTAGGCCCTTAAAAATGGTGTTCCACTGCCTAGAAAATTGGCCTAAATACGCATCTTTCGAGGGTGTGCACGCACCCTTGATTCATGTGTACGCATGACATAATTCTTGACAGTTTTGATAACCTGACTTCAATCGGTTATAACTTACTCAATATAAATCCAAATTTGGTAAAATATGTATTCAAATGAAGCCCAGGATGTCTACTTTCTAATGAAATAAACCTCACTTAAAAATTCTTTGTGGATCAAAAGTTATGGTCAAAACAGTAAGTAAAGGTCATTTTTCCGAATAATTTTCAGAACAGTAAGCAAAAGTCATTTTTCAGAATAGTTCTCAGAACAGTAAGCAAAAGTCATTTTTCAGAATGGTCAAAACAGAATAATAATGCGATTTGAGCACTTTTGAGTTGTGATTACTTCCAAACTATTGTGAACTCTTTAATTACCCTTAGTTAGCATATGTCAAGCTCATCATTGGGGTCAGGGACCAAAATTTATTAACGGGGTACAAAATGAGGTGTTTACATGCATGGGTGCAACTAGAACGATTTCTTCGACATTCTCAGCCTACCATGGATCAAAACTCATCCTAAACATGTTTCTACCCCTCCTAGGACATTAGGTTTTCATTTAAACCCATCCCACAGCAAAACCCAAGCATTTACAAGTCTAAAAACGAATTAAAATAGAAGATCAAAGCAAAACTTGAAAATGAGAAAAGTTTGAAAAACTTACCAATCTAGCCCGTGCATTGTCAGAGAGATGATCATTTGGTTTGTAGAGCGATGGAGGAGACTCGTTCAGCCTTGTGGCTCTAACCTAGCGGGTGAGGTTGAAAACTTCACCGGTGATCAAGTAAGAAGGTTTCTTGGTTTTGGGTGCCATTGGAGGGAATGAGAGAGTTTGAGAGAAAGAGATTTTTGATGGTGAATGGATGAAGAAATAAGGGGAAGGTAGAGCTTTTGTAGGAACAGAGAGGAAGTTGAAGAGTTAGAGAGAAAATGAAAAGATGAAGAAGATGAAGAGAATAATGAAAAAAGAAAAAAGAAATTGTTGGTAATCGTTAAGAAAATGAAGAGGCGGGAAAGACACCTGGTGGCTAAACTACATGTAGTTTAGGCCTCCACTAAACTACGTGTAGTTTAGTAAAAAAAAAAAAAATATATATATATATATATATATTTAGGGCATCCCCAATAGACTCCCAGAAGGTAGGAAGTGAAAAGAAAAATTCAAAATCATCCCTAGTGGGTCATAAAACATCAGACGTTACCAAAACATGCTAAAATGATAGAAATACCCCTCAGTGGGTCAAAAGGCATGAAATCACCAAGGAAACTCCCTCATGAGTTAGAATAACCAAGGAAACTCCCTTGTGAGTTAGACTCACCAAGAACACTCTCTCGTGAGTCAGAACCACCAACACAATTCCCCAATGAGTCACAAAAAGAAGATTTTCTCCAATGGATCATACATCATCAAGGACTTCCCCGTAAGTCAAATATTATCAAGAAAACCCCTATGCATGTTTGGAAAGCCCCTCGAGTAAGCTTTCCACCCAAGATCACAATCACTACTGTACTTGTGTACATATTCTTCAGGAATTGAATATGTAGGCACAAACCCCAAGATAAGTTAGAAAAGAAGAATACAAAATTTGAGTACATATACTTCTTGGAATTGAACATGTACATCAAAACTGAGGCATAAGCCACTTAGAATAGAAGAGTTTGAGACAAAGGTAAGAGCCATCTGGTACAAACTGCATGGGCAATGATGGGTCTTATTCATGCCAGACAGGTTAGTGTATGGTTTAAAAAATTATAATTACATATATATCGTGTTATTGTGTATGTTTTTCCTGAATAATTTTGAAAATAAAATTTTACTTGTAATAGGCTGAAAGAGACCCAAGACCTCTTCATCGTGCAGCGAAGTTGATAATCAATTCTCAAATGGAAAATGGCGATTTTCCTCAACAGGTGTCTTTGTTTAGCACAGCTTCAACTAACAAAAAGAAGGAAAATGATACTAACTAGAAATAGAAAAATTGACATGAGCGCAGATATCATTCTTCCATTATGGAGCATAGTTTTTTCCTTGTCTAGTAAACTTTATAGTAGTTTGCAAGTTGCAACACTACTAATAGAACTATCACTTTCTATTTCAATAAAAACAAAGGCAGAAAAGCAATGTAATATAGTAGTTTGCAAGTTGCAACGCTACTAATAGAAATATCACTTTCTATTTCAATAAAAAACAAAGGCAGAAAAGCAATGTAAAATAGCATGACGTACTATATTTTGCTTAAACTTCTCTTCCAATACTTTCTAATTAACCATTAATTATTTTGTTGTGGCAGGAAAACACAAGAATTTACTTGAAAAATTGCATGTTGCACTATTCAGCATATAGAAATGTTTTCCCATTGTGGGCTCTTGGAGAAAACCGCAAACATGTTCCATTGCCATCCAAAACTATGTAACTCAAAGCGGCATAATGAGTTGTTAATTCTCTTACCATTATGTACCAATAATTTATGAGAAGTACTATATCCACGTTATTTTCACAACAAATCATATAGGGTAAGTTGTTATTGATTTTAATTTGAATCTAAAACTTAAATTACTTTTTTACCCACATATAATAATTAATAACAACTTGTCACTTAAAATCTGTTATAAAAATGTTATGGACACAACATTTTTCTTAATTTTTTTTGTCTTTCCTATTGGTACTTTCTCTTTCTTTTGTAGCTATTGATGTCTGCATAGAATTTTATAATGACCACCTAAATAAGTGGGAGTATTTTTTTTTTTTAGAGGGTTTTAACCTATGACGTCCGCTCCTAACAATAGCTATTTATCATTAGACCAAGACACTGATCAATTTTTGGCCATATGCATTAACTCATCATGTAAAATATAATTCTTGCTTCTTCTAAATAAATAAATAAATAAAGAAATATATACATATATATAATTCTTGATGAAACATGTACGGTATTTATACCCCATAATCTAAACCAATAATATTATTTATTTGTTGCGGAATACTCCTAAAATTTAGGAGAAATAGTCTAAATGAGGTGACCATCGATTACTTGACGTGAGGTGTCAAACACCATCCCAATGCATGACTAATTTTATTTTTCTTGTTTGAAACCAACTTTACTCTAGTCTAGCATAGGCTTGGGGATCCTAACTTCCATTTGAAGTAGGTTTGAATACTAGATCGCTTAATCACATCAAAGCGAATTGTGCATACTAAATATCTCCTTGGTGGGATTGACATGAATGTTTTAGGTTAGAAAAAAAAAATTGTCTTAATAAGATTGGATAGAAAGAAAAAGAAAATAGTTGTCACTTGTCAAGTTAGATGTGAATTCCCACAGACACAAACTAAAATTTATATCACATTCAGAATAAACCCCTCAATTATTCTTACCACAATGACATTCACAAATTCTTAAGGTTGAATTTGTCCTGATCTTTATTTTTCGATAAATGAACTTTTCCATAATCAAAAGGAAACAATGAGAAAGAAAAGGTTATAGGTCTTTGAGCTCAAAACACAATACATTGCCATGACTGTCATAGAGATTAAGCAAATTGAATATGCTTGTGATACTCTCCAAGTGCCCATATTGGAAAGATATCTTTGTACAATGAATAATTCAACACACAATTCCTCATGAAAACTCCAGTAATTTCCTGTGACAAATATATATTAACACCCACATAAAATAAATACTAAGAAATCATGTAGTTCAGTAAAATAAAGGGTAAATGACAGTGTTCTCCCATCAAGTATATGTCAATTGCAATGCTTTCCTTTAGTTAAAAAATGTAACAATGTATTCCCTTATCTTTCTGTAATCAGCACTTTACCCTCCGTTAATATTTTCCGTAAAATTATTTGAAAATTCATTTAAAAAAAGAGTTTGGGGCCAACGTAATAAGATGTAAGTCCGTACATATTTTTCCAAAAATTTGAAGTTTCAGTTATTTTAACAAAAAGGGATAACTTGGTCATTAAAAAAAGATAAAGGGACATTGTTACATTTTAAAGAAAAGGGAGACATTGTTGTTGTCTTTTTTTTCCCCATAAAACATTGACACTAAGTTTTACCTGTTGCGGAAAGCCACCAATCTCATTTTGTGCATTTATTAATAACATTATGCCGCGAAGCAAAGGTGTTGCATCCCTCTCAGCCTGTGTAAGTAAAAACAAGAAGAAAAAAAAGACACATTATCTAGTTATTAAGAAAAATAAGATGAACAAAAAAGGTTTTCATTTTATTTTATTTTATTTTTATTTTTAGAAAAAGAAAAACAAATAACAATGAACGTAGCTCTTCTATAATGTATAGTGCCTGATAAATTTATATTAAATTAATAAAAATTTTAAAATGCCATTATTGAATAACATATATTCTATGTTTTTAACATTCATATCAAATTTTGTATCAATCAAAATTTATTTAGTTTTTGGTCTATAAACTAATGTTTTGTGTATAATTTTAAAGTTTTAAAAATTTGAAAATTAAACATTTTGTACATGGGATGGTTATTGTTAGGTTTTAAAAGTTTAGAACAATTGGCAAACCGTGAACACAAACTTGTCTAGATATAGATTCCTAAGTCTATAGGCTTGATTAGACAATACTTAAGGTGTTACAACTCAGAATACAAGAACATTCAAGTTGTAGAAAGGAGAATTCAATTTCTGAAGAGTTCGACCGATCGAACTTCAACCTTGACCAATCGAAAATCGCAGACAGGATTTTCTGCAGGATTCTATTTCAATTCAAACACAACAAAAACGTATAGGGTTTCAAGTAAAACACTTCTAGGTATAAAGGAAAACCCTAACTACATTTTAGTGGTTCTAGAAATTCTTGTGAGTTACTCATGAGATATGAGATTTTTGTACCTTTTAACTCAGCAAGCATCTGTCGAATCAAGAGATCTACAATCAAGAACTAGTGGAACCAAGTTGCTACAAAAGATCAACTATTGACAGTGATTTGAAATCTTTGAGTGGGATCTCAAAGTCACAAATGTCGGTGTTTGTGTTCAACAAATTCATATAGAAGAGTTCGTGAAGTCGGAGCTACACGTGGTCGTATGAATAAGTTTTACAAGAGGTAGCATTAGATTTTAGGAAGAAAATCTATTGTAAACTTTCATTTTATCATAGTGAATTTGATTTCCTTGAGGATAGATCAGGTTAAATCCTCTCCAGTTTTTTTACCTTGAAACAGTTGGTTTCATTAGGTAATCATATTTTTGTCTTATTTACTTTTCCGCACTAAGTAATATGATTGTTTGTGTTTAACCTAGATATCTGAATAATTAACCTAAGTAACTACTTGCCTAATTAATTAGGTTAAACTAATTTGAGTATATAGGGGTTTAAACATAACAAACTGGCGAGTAACTGATCTGAGTAACTACTTGGCTAATTAAAGACATGAAGATTGATCCAAGAATCAAGTGAAGAAAAGATGGTTCATTAAGTCTCGACATTAGCTCGACAGATGTTGCTATTAAGGATTAATGGAGAAGCTCGACATAAGCTCGATCTATCAAGATCTACGATTTCAGAATTTCTAGATCTGAAATTTGGCCCATGATAACTTGTTTCATTAAGGTTTCTTTTCTCACAACCCTAGTCATATATAAGGCTTATTTTAAAAGTCATTGTGTACGGAAACAAAGACCTAGAACTCATATACTCTGTGTGAAGCTATTGCATTTGTGCACCTTAGGGTTTTGTAACCAAGTGCTTTTTGATCTTCATTGTTGATAAAGTGAAGAACTTTGCAACCAACAACATTCATTTAAGTTACTGGAATTAGTCACGTATTAGGATATGTGAAAATGAGTTAGTTACAGATTGAAGATTTGTGCAACAAAGGAAAGAATGCTATTACAAGATCAAGTCCAATTGGGTATTAAAACCAAGGTGGTCGATACCGTACCGGTACCGGCCGTACCGGCCGGTACGTACCGTACCGGCTCCATACCGGTATCGAAACATCAACGTTTCGTACCAGTTTAAATACCGGCCGTACCGGCCATGTACCGGCCATACCGGCCAATTTCGGGTAATACCGGCCGGTACCGGGCGTACCGGCCAGTACAGAAAAAAGTTTTTTTTTTTTTTATTTTTTTTTATTTTTATTTAAGTTTTGTAATTTTTGAATTTTTGTTAGGGTAGAATGGTAACTTATTTGCATTAACTTATTAGTATTATTTGTTTTCTTCGTATGTAATGGTAACTTTTAAGCTTTCTATTTTTTATATTGTGTTTTTTTTTTTTTTTTTTTAGTTGATACTAAAGTCTAAAACCATGAATAATTACTTCTGAATTGAAAAAATGTTTTATGATAAACTTTTATATTTGTTATAATATATATACACACACACATACATACATACATATATATATATATATATATATATATTTATAAATATAAAAAATAGCGGTAAATCCGAAATGGTACACCGGTATTGACTGGTATCCGAAATATATCGTACCGCTGGGCAAACCGGTACAGCCTCCGGTACGGTATTGACTCCCTTGATTAAAACAAAAGTTCAATTGTAGGTTGTTATTTTGGGATAGGTAAGGGTAGTGGTATCATTCCTCATAGTTGTAATCGCTTGATTATTGATTAGTGGATTCTTGGGAGTAGTGACCTTAAATTCATCCGATAGGGTTTTTGTCTTGCGAGATGTTTTCCTCATTTGTCAACAAATCACCGTGTTAATTTATTTTCTGCTGCATATTAGTTATTTGGTGATTTGTTGGTGGCTTCACAATTTGCATGTAATTTGACTTAATTAATCAACTTGGGTGGGGTCAATCTATCTTAACCCAACAAGTGGTATCAAAGCGGGCACACTCTAATTAGATTTTAATATTTGCTGTGTGATCCATTGACTCCTATTGTAATGGATTATGGACAATCTTTGATTATACCTTTTCTTTTTTATGGTACTAACTATGCATACTGGAAAGTATACATGAGAGCTTTTTTGTAGTCTTTAGATGAAAATGTTTGGCTGGCTATCGAGGTTGGATGGACCAAACCTACTGATCTGCCCACGTCTTAGGATGATGAAAAGATCAAAGCTACAAATTTTAACAGTCTAGCTTTGAATGCCTTGTTTAGCGCTGTGACTAATGTGGAGTTTGGATCTCATCCATCAAGAGTGCTAATATAGCATGGACAATCCTTCAAAATACTTATGAAGGTACCAAGGCCATAAAAGATTCCAAGTTTCAAAGGCTTATCACAAGCTTTGAAGAAATAAGGATGAATGACGATGATGCGTTCGATGGGTTCTATGCCAAGCTCAAGGACGTAGTGAATTTTGCCTTTAACTTAGGTGAACAGATTCTAGAGCCTAAAATTGTGAGGAAGATACTCAGATCTCTTCTAGAGGAATTTCATGCTAAGATCACTACCATAGAAGAATCAAAGGACATTGACACCATTCCTTTGGTGGAGTTGATTGGAAATTTGCAAACCTATGAATTAGGTTTAGTAAGGATTGGCAAGGGAAGCAAGAGAAAGAATATGGCTCTAAAAGCCAAGAATGATGAAGACGATGAATTTTCTGAAGATGAGAACTCAAAGTTTAAATCTTACATTACTAGACAATTCAAGAAGTTCATCAAGAATGCAAATGTCAAGGCAAATGACAAGGATCGTAAACAATCTAGATTTTCTCAATTTAAGTCTCAAGATAAATTCAAGAAAGAATCCACAGAAGTTGGACAAAGTAGCAACACTCTAACTAGTCCAAATGCTATGGGTGTCAAGGGTACAGACACATGAAGTAAGAATGTCCTACTTTTCTCAAGTCAATTGGCAAGAGCAAAGCCCTAGCTACCACTATGAGTGATATCGAACCAGAAGCAGATTTAGAGGATAGTAATCAAGAAGGAATAGTCAACGCCTTCATAGCTACAATTGATTCATCTAGGGAGTCCGAAGCACTTGTTGATGAGGAAGAAGATTTGATGGAGTCCAAGTTTGAAGAGATGGATGAGAAAGATGATACCCATATTGCTTACTCAAAGTTGTACAAGAATTCTGAGAAGCTTGAAAAGCTATATAGGCTAGCCACAAGGAAGTTGAGTGAAGTGGAGTTGGAACGAGAGGAACTTTCCATTAAATTTGATGAAGCAAATCAAACCATTGGAGCACTGCGGTTTGAAAACAACTTTCTGGCTGAGACGACTAAGACACTGATGCTGAGTTGTTTCAAGTAAGAGCCCGATTGGAAAGAACTTCAAGTGCTAAGCTAGGTGAAATGCTGAATATCCAAAAGGCTGCATTCGATAAAAACGGTCTTAGGTATGATCACTCTCTCTCTTCTTGTAGTACTTCTCTAGTGCTTTGAATAATGTGGTGCTTGTTTCTCCTGCTTCTAATGATAAACCCAAGATAACTAAGCACAAAATTGGAATTGTTAGTGCGGGTAAGCATGATAAAGGTAAATCCATTCTAGGAGCACCCCCTAAGGTTGTTAAAGAAAATAAGCAGAACAATCATCGCTCCACTAATAAGAAGTCTCAACCGAAGAAACCTCACTTTTGTCATCACTGTGGAGTTTTGAGACACACTCATCCAAATTGCTATAAATGGCTTGCCACACAACAAAGCAATAGTGTGTTATCTTTTAAAGGCCAAAATCAACTTCAAAACTCTTTGGCTCCACTTGGGGAACTTTTAAAGGCCGTGTTGTTCTTGACTAATTCCAATTGGTTTAATCCTCCTCCTTATTCACCTATGTAGAGGTTTCAGAACAAGAAAACTTCATCTCCCTCCAAGTCTTCCATTTGGAAGGAAAAAGACTCTTTTAAGTGATTCCATCCCCAATCTTGCATCTCTTGTTTGTTGGTTATAAGTCAGTCTAGTTTTTATTGCTTTTAATATGTTTGTTTGTTTATTGCTTTCAATAAAGAAAGAAAAAGGGAAAAACATGAAAAATTTAAAAATAGTGTGTGCTTGTGTATACTGGGACTTGTGTACCTTTGGATGGCCTTTGAAACAAGGTTTCTTAAACTTTGTATCTCTTGTAACTTAGATGAGCATCTTCGTGCACAACTAAGCAATGTGAGCTTTGTGGCTCGTTGTGTGATTTGGTTAATTTTTTATCATTCATATCTTTATCACTCTTTTTGACGAGAATGACTAAAAAAATCCTAAGATGCATAAATAACCATCTCACCACTAAAACTCATTAATCATAAAACATATGTGTGCAATTCATAAAAGTTGTGCTTGGTAAGGTATAGCACTTGCACAACAGGAAAATGATGTTTGGCTTACATAAGTGGGTAATCCTTCTCTCTCTCTTATTTGCCCATGCATGATATGCCATTTTATACTTAAAAGAAAAATATGCAAAGAACATGAAAAGCAAAAAGAATCAGAATGCTTTTATATATGGTTGCAAGCGTGTTTCTAGGAGATGTGGGAATTATATGATGCGCTATAAAGGTGATGGTCCCCATCAAATAGTTATGATTGTGTGTGGATGTACTTAATTCTCTTATATCATTATCTTCATATGATGAGACACTTTTGCTTTCTTGCAAAAGTTTCAAACACAACATGCATACTCTTTGCTACTTTTGATACTATTGTACAGGTACAATATGATTTGGCTATCACAAGGGATACATGTAGTAGTATAAGCTCACTAAACTGTCTCAACTTGTTTTTGAAAATAAAATGGGTTAGATTTTTTTAGTATGTTGTTGGATCTAGGAATGCTTTGCATCTAAAGTTTTTGATATGTTTGAGTGCTAAACATGTGTCTTTGATGTTTGGTACGGTGTCTATCTTGTTTACATTCATCACATGTGTTTTTCTCTCCTTGAAAAATCATGTTTCTATTTGCTCAATACGAGCTCGATAGAAGCCCTATAGCAGCTCGATACCTCTCAATACAAGCTTCTTCTATCAAAGTTTTTCTAGGTTTTCTCAATACCTTTCGATAGATATCCCGATCCATCGAGCCAAATTTCTGAACTCTCTATTTGCTTGATAGAAGCTTGACACCTCCTCGATCTATCGAAGCTGTTTGGCCGTTGACACATCCTCGATACCTCTCAATCTATTGAGATCTTGTTCTTGACACATCTTTAATACCTCTCAATCTATCGAGATGCCTGATTCTATATATTCGAGGTTTGAACCGTTTCTTTTTTCACTTAAACATTTCGATCCCTTTTTCTTCTCTCTTGATCCTAACCCTCCTTTTTCATCAAAATCTTTCTTCCCCTCAAGGATTCGGCCTCTTCCAAGCTTAAATCCTTTGGTAAGTGGTCTCAATCTCCTCTTTTCCTAATCTTTCATGCATTTCATGCATTTAGACCTAGTTTTTAGATTGTTTTGGGGAAATTTTGGGGTTTTTAAGTTTTTGTGGAATTTTTTGGGTTGGGTTTTGTTGTAATGGTTATCACATGCTAATGCATTGCATTTTCAAGCATTGTAATCAAGTTTCATGCATTCTAGGATTGTGTGACTGACTACATATTGTGAGTACTGTAGTTTAGATTGGGTTTTTGCCCATGATGCATTTTTGTTTTGCACGTTACATTCTCATGCATCCCTATGCATTATTTTTTTCTTATTCTATTCCTGAGAACCTGTTCTGCTATGTTTCTTCTTCTATTATCTCCTTTAGTTTCTTTAACATGGCACCTAGGAAATCTATTCCTTCGAAGAACTCGATATCTTGTTGTGGTTCTTCATTTTCTTCTTCTCTTCCTTTTGTTTCTATTAGAGATAGGTTCCATGATTTGAAATCCCAAAAGGATTTTGGTGAGAACTTCTATGATAGGGCGATTCACTCTGAATGCTATGTCATTTTGTTTGACTTTCCAGACACACCTCTTCTCGGTGTGTTTAGCTCTCGGGGTTGGGAATCTCTCTGCGAGAAACCCTCAAGGTATCCCAATGTGTTTATACAGGAGTTCTACTCGAACATACACGCTATCGATACCTCTGTTCCTTAATTTGCTGCGGTATTTAAAGGAACATATTGTAGTTAATTTGGAGCTTATTTCTGAGGTACTACATGTCCTTAAGGTAGCTCATTCGGACTATCCTAGTCATCTCGTCTCTACTCTATCTCTAGAGACGAGTTGGCCTCACAATTTTGTGAGAAATCCATGGTGTGGGATGATCTTCTTAACTTCATCACACACGACTTTGCTAAGGGTCCAAGGATCCTTAATATGGTGATGACCTTAGTTTTCACTCCACGGTCTCATTATAACACTATCACTGAACCTCGTGCTTATTTTCTTTTCTCTCTATTGGAGGGTCTCACTATAGGCTTTCCCTTACACATGATAGTATCTATGCTAGATATCTATCAAGACACTGCTACACGAGATAAGCTAATCTTTCTTTCAGCTATCACACACATCCTCACACGCATGTACATTCTTATTCCTTCTACCCCTCTCTTTCCTTTTATGGGTGCCATTAGTCGAGAATCTTTACAGAGGAGTGATGCATAGCTAGCTGCTAAGGCCAAGCGACTTCGTGAGAAGTCTACTCTTGCTTAGCAGGAGGAGGATGATATTCGTGCTGTTGAGGATGCTGCCTATGCCTCTTGACCTTCTTCCTCTTCTACTCTATCTTCTTCTTCTTCTAGAGTAGAGGCATCTCTTGCTGCCACCATAAATCAGCTTCAACACATGTGTGCTGATTATGGTGGTCGTTTTGACCATCTTTCTGATGAGATGTGTCAGATGAACAAGAGGATTGGCCGCATTGATTGCCGTCAGTCACGCCTTGGTGGTTTTGCTCCTTCTCCCTCACTTGATCCTTCTGAGGAGTCTTCTAATGGTGGAGATGATAAGAGTGATGATGCTTCTGGCTCTGCTACTGATGATGAAATGACTGTTTCTCAGTGATTCATCCTTTGTCACTTGTGACAAAAAGGGGAAGTAGTTTTGATTATAAGAATAATCATGTTGTTAGGGGGAAAGCTAGTCCAGTGATAGGGGGAGAGTGTGTTAAGATATATAGTGAGGTTTTTGATGTATAGTTCTCATTACATGTACCTTGGTCTTGTGACCTTTTACATATATTGTACTTCTTCTTTCTATATATATGATGATGATGTATGTTCTTCACCTTTATCTCACATATGTTGTTTCTTTTCTCTCTTTATATACATGCTTCATAATTTATATATCTTGTCTCTATTTCACATTTGATGCCTTGATGGATTTTGTTTAAGTGTTTTAGTTAAGATAGGTTGCAAGTCTTTCATGCCATGATCTCTCTCTTCTTGCAAAAATTTTCAAGAGTTCATTGTATTAGTTAGATTTATGTACTTTTTGTGTAATAGTTATGGAGATTGTTGTTTTATACTTCTCTCATAATTATGCTTGTGGTTTTGTCATGGATTGGGAAAGGGGGAGATTGTTAGGGTCATGTTTTCGATGTAATTGGCTAATCCTTTGACAAAACGTACATTTACTTGTAATTGGGTAGATCTAAATTGGGTTTAATGTATCAAGAAATATGTTGTTCAAACATATCAAGTGGTTTCATATAAGACATGAAGATTGATCTAATAAACAAGTGAAGAAAAGCTAATTCATTAAGTCTCGACATTAGCTCGACAGATGCTGCTATCGAGGATTAATGGAGAAGCTCGATACAAGATCAATCTATCGAGATCTACGATTTTAGAATTTTCAGATCTGAAATTCGGCCCATAATGACTTGTTTGATTAGAGTTTTTTTTCTCACAACCCTAGTTATATGTAAGACTTATTTTAAAAGTCATTGTGTACAAAAACAAAGACCTAGAACTCATATACTCTGTGTGAAGCTATTGCATTTGTGCACCTTAAGGTTTTGTAACCAAGTACTTCCTGATTTTCATTGTTGATGAAGTGAAAAACTTTTCAACCTACAACAATTATTTAACTTGCTAGAGTTAGTCACATACTGGGATCTGTGCAAAGGAGTTAGTTATAGATTGGAGATTTGTGCAACAAAGGAAAGAAGGCTACTACAAAATTAAGTCCTATTGGGTATTGAAGTAAATGTTCAACTGTAAGTTTGTATTTTGGGATAGACCAATGTAGTAGTAAGATTCTTCATACTTGTAACCGCTTGATTATTAATTAGTGGATTATTAAGAGTGGTGACCTTAAATTCACCCGGTGGAGTTTTTGTCTTGCGAGAAGTTTTCTCCATTTGTTAACAAATCACCGTGTGTGTGTATATATATATAATAAAAAAAAAAGAAAAAAAAAAGACTGGAATATATAAAGCATGATATATAATGTGATAGTGACTCATAGTGAAGCAATAGCCAATAAGTTTGACTCACTTTATCAAATAAATAAGTTTTGACTCACCTGCCCAGCTTTCATAAGAGCCAACAATGCCCACGCCGTTTGTACCAAGTTTGAACGATTGTTTTCTATATTTGTATATACCTGTCTCATTGAACAATGTAACACTTGTAAGTAAAGAATTTTATGAACCTCTTTCTCTATTATTATTATTTTTTCTTTTTTTCTTTTTTTTAAATGAAAGTGATATAGAATGTAGAGTATAAAGCTCTTTCCAATATTGATTAAGGTTGGTGTAGTGACATGCTACACATATAAAAGACGTACATGTGTGATATTTGGAGCAATGAAAGAGTGATTGGCTACAATTCTCACGTATATGTATAGGTTAAGATACTAAATGATACACTGTCACAAATTCTTGGTGTATTGGTCACTCCATAAGTATAAGTGCTTGCGGGGTGTGAGGGGCAAGGGCTAGAGTTCAAGTTTCAAGGAGGGAGTTTTACACACATATATACTTAAATTATGTTAGAGTAGAAATTCTATCTTATATATATATGAAAAAAAATACTAAATGATATTTTACCTTGTTTTGGCTTGATAAATAGCTTTCTCCCCAACCTCCATCAGGCAATTGCTTTGAGAGTAAAAAATCACAAGACTTGCGAATTGAAGGGCAATTATTATAATTCTTCCCACACGTTACCAATCCTTCTACAGCAAACCATGTCCCATAAGTGAAGCATATTCCCCAACATCCATACCTGTACACATAGCTTTCTGGTTCTTTTACTTCCATTGATGGTATTGGATTTTTATAAAATATAAAAACAGTAATATCTTTTCAAGCCTAAAAAACATGATTCTAAGAGATAGGAATAGGATGCACAATATATACCATGATCCATCTGGATTTTGGGTTATTTGAATGTAATCCAATGCTTTTGTAATGCAAGTTTCTATATCCTTTGGGCGGTATTCAGGGTACAATTCCATAAATAGTGCCAAAGCTTGGATTGCTGATGACGTGCATTCAACATACCTAACAAAGATAGAACAATAAAAAACAGACTAACAAATGACACTTCTTTCAGCAAATGAAAATTGAAAGCCAAAAAATTTATAAACAAATGACAATTTATAGTAAAATGAATTGGGAAAAATCTAAAATGGTTTAGAAATCATACTCGCGCTCAATCAAAGCATCCTCCATGAACTCTGTTGGATTAAACATCTGATAAACATTATTTATACTTTGTAAGTAAATTACACAAGTTAAAGCAATATTTTATTTAATATTGAGGCCCATTACATTCCTAAAATGTACAATTACATAAACAAAATTATGTAATTAAGATACATATACATATACAGAGAAAAAAAAAAAAAAAAAAAAACTTAAATCTTGCAAGACCTGGAAACTTTCTTACAGACTTTATTTGCTTCCCTAATGGATCCACGTATTTTTCCTAAATGTAAGTTTTCTTACAAAAGAAAAATTTTCCTTCGCCAACTATAGTATCCCTATTTCTCATATAAGAGTGGACTCTATATATTGGACCCTCCTTTATGTGAGAACTGAGAAAATGGTATAATAACTAAAGGGTATAACATAATTGTATTGAATTATATTGGATTTTCGAATTAAATTCAGATACTTATTTTGAATTCAATTCTTTTTGTAAACGTAGCATAGTTTATGCTATATTAGTCAATGGAATTTGTGTTTGAATTTACTTGTGCTTTATTGCCCCTAATGCTTTCACATAATTTGTTCAAGAGGATAAATTCCCAAATCTAATGAAGTGTGACAACAACTTTTATTATTGAATATATATAATCATTGATAAAATATTAAGAATAAATATCATTTCAAGTATAGAGCAATTTATTGAAAATGAAAAATTGGGGATGAATGAAATTTGGAAAACAACATATTACAAGGTCAGCCAAAAGTCATATAGATTATAGATGAATGAAATGAGGAAAACAAGTTACAATTAAAAGCCATACTTATATCAAATAGGAAATGCTAAAGATATTACAAGTTTTATTACATAAAAATTACAAATTGATGTGATAAGTAATGTATATTTGAATTTTTTTTGAGAGATTTTTAACATATGGTATTTATTCCTAATGATAGCTCTTTATAATCAGACCAAAGACATCAATCAGTTTTATTTAGATTTTCTTTATATGATTAGTTTATATATTTAATGTAATAAAATTTATAGTATTTCAACATTACTCTTTAAAATAAAAAGTACTTTTAATAAATCAGGAGTACCTCAAACCATCTAGGTGCTCTAACCGGCTCCCATGCTGAAAACCCCCCGTTATTACTCTGAGTATGTTTTAAATCAAAAATCATTAATCATACTCATCATTTATTGAAGTTAACACAAGGATGT
This sequence comes from Quercus gilva, assembly GCA_023621385.1. Lineage (NCBI taxonomy): Eukaryota > Viridiplantae > Streptophyta > Magnoliopsida > Fagales > Fagaceae > Quercus > Quercus gilva. The sequence goes on along the minus strand of CM042480.1, from coordinate 21,338,687 downwards.
GAGCATGTATAGCAACTATTTATGCGAGTGTATAGTGTTTACAAAAAAAAAAATAAATAAATAAATAAATAAATAGAGGTTCCGCTTACTTGGAAAGAGAGAATGACATCAACAGCATTATACAAGCATCTTGCATCTAATTTTCTTCCAACAATCTCCGATGGAATTTTCGAAAGCATTAGAGCAGCCTATGAAATTCGAAGGAAATTAATTAAGAGAACAGTCAAAGTTGATTGTCATTGTGAGTAGAACCTCTAAATTTCCTAAGTAGCTAATAATGCTTAGGGAAAAATTAAAGGTACAATTTCTTATATGTTGTACTGGATTTTACAATTAAATCTAATTATTTGGTTGCATTGATCATTAAATCACATGGTCCAATTTAATTATCTTTCAGGAAAGATAATATTTAAAGAACTGTATATATGTTTTTCATTAATACTTATATTCAAAATTTTCTACCTTTAGTGCTTCCCCCGTGCAATCTGAAACTTGCCACCCATTATCTGGAGTGGAGAATACCCATGCACCTTTAGAGATATGACGATACATTTTGGTGAAATCACCAGAAGGGTTTCTTTGAACCTTGAGAGTGACCAAAATAAATATATGAATTGAGGACTTGAGAGGTACATAGAATGAAGAATAGTAAATCATAATTTTAATTAGAGTGCATAATAGTATAAATGACCAAGAATTAATATTAAAATTAGTATTTATTTTTCTAGCTAAAATATTTTATTGATTCACAAGAAGTCCTATTAAAAAATCACGTAAAGTGATCAAACTTGGAAACGATGTTAATGAATAAAGAAAATAATCTTACAAGATTGTACATACCTGTGAATTTTTTATAAAATCATGTGCTTTCAAGAGAGAGTACCGATATTCTTCATTAAAACCACAGGAAATGAATGCTTGAATAGCAAAGCTAGTGATCCATGTTTGAGAAGGTGTACCCTATAATTAAGTCATATTACACGTTATAGTCATACTTATTTAAGCTAACAAATTTAACATATTGAAATATGAGAAATGATACGTCTACAACATTTCTACAACATTTTTACAACAAATCCTAAGTGGCAAGTTGTTACTAGTTGTTATTGTTGGGGCAAAAAAGTAATCTTAGTGTTAGTTTCAAATTTGAACCAATTACAACTAACCACCTATGATTTGTTGTAAAAATGTTGTAAAATTGTTATAGACGTAGCATCTCTCTTGAAATATTGGTCATTAGCAAACCGTGAACACAAACTTGTCTAGGTATAAATTTTAGTGTCTATAAATTATATTAGACAACGCTCCAGATGCTACAAGTCTAAATACAAGAACAAGGAAGTTGCAAGTTTAGGAATTCGAAACATGCTAGTTTCAACCGGCAATCTGATTCTTTTCAAATCTGATTCTCTTAGTATTTTTAAAAAAGCCTAAGACACTTTTTTTTTTTTTTTTTTTTAAGAGAGAGAAGAGTGCATCTTGTGCCTCCTATTGTAAATCTAGTGTTTTTTTACCCAAATCTCTCTCAAATCTTCTACTGGCAATATTCTTTGAAGAAACTCAAGATTCAATGCTGTAAAAGTTGCAACCATCACTAAACATCATAGTTGATGATCTAAATCTTTGAGTGGGGATTTCAAAGTCATAAATTGAAGAGTTTGTGTTGTTGATATAAACTTTTGAAAGGAGTTCTCATAGTTACAAACTAGAGTGTTTATGTGCAACAGATTCATACTAGAGGAGTCCGTAGATTTGGAGTTGCGTATGGTTACATGAATAAGTATTACGTGAGGTAGCAATACTAAGCAATACTATTATTGACTTTTTGCCTTATGGATTGTTTTTATTAATCTTACTTAGGTTTTTTATCTTGAAACTGGATAGTTTTATTGGTTTTCACGGGTTATCATATCATTGTGTTCTTTACATTTTCGCTATGCATGATATGATTTATAATTGTTTAACCTAGACTTGTTTAATTGAACTAAGCAACAACTTGGCTTTAAATTAGGTTATATAAACTGTGTTTACAAGGGTCTAAAATCCAACAAACCCTATAGTAGGATTGTAGTATTTGCACAACAAGTAGGGTTAGGATTGTTTTTCTTGCTCTAGAAGTATATAGATCCATAATAAGCTTAATACCTTTAGTAGTACAATTTAACATAGAAGACCTTAAAGTAAAAGGCATTAAATTTCATGATTATCACCTGAATTTTAAGGCCATCTTCAGCAATCCACAAGTAATCTTTCACTCGAGCAAGATGAAACCTATAAGCCTCTGAATTTGGATCCTCAACCCAACATGTTAGCAAGCACAACACCTGTAGTTTAAGTAATCAATGTACAATATTTAGATTTCAAATTCAATTCATAATAGCTGTAATAAGCACAAGTTATCATTGTTCTCATTTTAAATTACCCAATGCTATACATATTAACACCACAAGTTTAATTAAAATTACCTTCTCCACTGCTGCAACGCAAAGGTACCTACTGTTCTTGTCTTCATAATGAATATGCTCCATTACGACTTTTAAAGCCTTCTCTCTAAGTATAGAGAAGGGCCAACTTGAAAAAAGAGGTTCCCCAACCTTATATAGAAATTCCCATAGCATGTCTTGCACTAAAGGGTGTGGATAGTAGAGATCCTCCTAGCATAATAAATTTAATATTACCAAATAAATACTTGGATACATTTCATGAGAATCAGTTTTTTAGAGTTTGAAATCCCATCGTTAAGCCTACCTTGGCACACATATTTCGAGTTTTTTGCCAATTAATTTTGTGGTAAGGTTGAATATAAATTTCTTGTCTTATGGACTGAATCAGGCTGGAAATTTGACCAACAAACCTCCTTCCATATAGATATGACATTGGCATATAAATCAAACGACAAAGAGAACTCATTTTCCCTACAATGCAAAAGATAAAGAATTATAAATAGATGGAATATACTAACCTAAATAGAAAAAACTTATTGTTTCTGAGAGGACAAAGGCAAGTTAATCGTTGGAACAGTACTCGATTAGTCTTTTGAACAAAGCGCCATTTTAATTAGTAATAGAGCTTTTAGATATGGAAATGAAGCTTACTAAAAGCACTATACCAAAATAACTACAAACAACAAAAAAGATTGACAACCAATCCTAAGCAAGAAAAGACTGGGAAAAAGTCTTCTTTATTAAGTGGAGATCTTTTTTATTTTATTTTATTTTATTTTTTTAGAGTTTTAACTTATAATGTTTGTTTCTGATGATTCTACTATGTATTATTAGACCAAGACATTAATTGGTTTTTGGTGTAAGTGGAGATTGAATTCTAAATCTTTTCTTTAACCATCAAAGACCAAGACACTAAAGTATGTTTGATAACAATTTTTGTTTTCTATTTTCAAAATTTTGTTTTTTGGAATATAAAGAAAAAAACAATTTTCTTGTATTTTTGAAATTAAAAACATGTTTGGTTAGTTGAAATTAAAAAGCTAGTTTTTTGAAGAAAAAAATAGAAAATACTAAAATATATTATTATTAGGATATGAACTCTAAAGCTAACTCATTAAATGAGACATGTTTATTAAATTAAATGCATGTTTTTATTGACTTTTAAATATTAGAAATTGAAAACAGCATTTTGCATGTTTTTTTTTTTTATGCAGCATTTTGCATGTTTTTAATTTCTTTTACAAATTGAGTTTTAAGAATAGTTTTTGTTTTCTATCAATTTTGGATTTCCAAACAAATTTTTTAGTCTCAAAAAATAGAAAATTGGTTTTAGAAAGAGAAAATAAGGGGAAAAAACAGTACCAAACATACCCTAATCCTTTCTTTTATTAACAATAAATACAGTAAAAATTATTTAATGTCCCTTCTTGATACCTGCATGAAAGGGAGAAAATGAAGGTATAAGCCAAAATTCTGGAGGCATTGGATTGCAACCTGACCACTCATATGCTCCAAGTACCTACAATATCAATAATTATATATTATCTCAATATGTCAATAATGAGGGTAAAACATGGAATTAATCTGAATTTGTATTTGATGGGTATCCTGCCATAAGAAAGAAAGAAAAAATATTTATTTTTTAACGCCTTGTTTGTTCAATTTGATACCTTTATCAAGTTATTTCATTTTATCATACTAATTTCATTTTGACGACTTTCAGTTAACTAGTGCTTTGGAATTTTCTCTTGAGATTGGAGTTGTTTTTGTGATTCTTGAGGGTAACTCGAGTATTATCATTGCCTCCCTAAATGACAATTCTTCTTCGCTGGCTTCTTTCAGTCATTAGGTTCAGGATGTTAAAATTTTTATAGAATCTTTCCAGAGTATTTGTTTCTCTCATGTATGCCATGATGGTAATTTTGTAGCTCACAATTTTGCTATTCATGTTTTACATGTCACAAGTTCATAGGTGTGGATGAAGGATGTTTCACTCCACCTTTTAGTTGTAATTTAAGCCTAGTTCACTACTATTTCTTAATAAAACTTACAGCTTTCTTCTCAAGAAAAAAAAAAAATATATATATATATATATAGCGGATTAATTTTAATTTTTTTTATTAAGCAATCATTAAGTTAGGGCATATCCATCCCTTTTTTTGTGACGCAATGCTTGTCAATTCTACAGGCATTATTGTATGGAGTTTTGATATATATATATATATATATATATATTTCCAACAATAAGGATGATCTATTATATACTCTCTTCATTACAGATGGTTACAATGCTTTAGGTTTCTCTCAAAGCAAATTTTACTAGTCTTATTTATCTAAACTAAGATTATAAAAAAAGAAAAACAAAAGCAATAGTTCAGAAAATTAATCTAGCTTCGACGCTTAAACTAATCCAATAATCGATCTTTTTCATAAGCTGGTAACAATTTATAAGTGAGTTAAATTATTGGAGGATGTTAGGGTCATATTTTTTAATAGTTGGCATATCATTTGAAAAAATGTACTTAATTTACTTGTATTTCGTTAGTTTTAAGTGAATTCTAGAATATAATGAAGTATATTTTGTAAACGAGACAAGTGGTATTATAGAAGACATGAAGACTGTACAAAGAAACAAGTGTGAAAAGCTAAAAATTGTGAACTTCAACACAAGCTCGACACAAGCTCAATACAAGCTACTATTGAGACTTGATAAATCTCGATACCTCTTGATACTACTCAATCTATCGAGCTTCACAAATCCAAAAATTCCAAAAATGATTTTCGGCCCATGATGGCTTGGCAATAATCTAGGGTTCTGTTCTCTAAACTACTAGATGATATAAAATGATTATTTTATAATTGTCATCACATACAAAGACTCACATAGAGAATCTATACACTTATTGTGAAGTTACTGTGTTCTTATGTGCCTTAGGGTTTTGTGACTAAGTGCTTTATTCTCTTCAAGTGTATTGAAGAACTTTGCATCCAACAATAAGCTTCAAGTTACTGAGAGTTAATCATGTTTTGGAGATTCATGCAGAGAAGTTAGTCACGTATTGAGATTTGTGCAAAGGGAAGAAGTCTCTACAAAGTCAAGAACAATTGAGAATTGGTGTAAGGATTTTACTATAAGTAGGCACTTTGGAATAGACCATGTCTGGGGTAAGATTCCTTGTACTTGTAATCTCTTGATTTTGATTAGTCACTCTTTGGAGTGGTAATTTGAAAATCATTTGGTGAGATTTTTGCCTTGTGAGAGGTTTTCCCCATTAGTCAACACATTACTGTGTCAATTTACTTTCTGCTGCACTCTAGGCTATCTACTGATTTGTTTGTGCTTATTGCATGTAATTTGATCTAATTAATCAATTTGAATAATTTAATTAATTAACTGGGATCAATCTATAACCTAACAGAGGAGAAACATCATTTAGAAAAAGAAATTTCCAAAAAATAACCATAAAAAAAATTTTCTTTGTGAATCATTCTCTCTTCGAAGTTCATTAAAACGAGTAATTCTTAGTCACTCTTGAAGTGTGGTTACATGGTGTTCCTTCCTCTCGCATTCATTGTGAATCTTACTAATTAAATTCATTGTAAGGTCAACCATATATATGAGAGGAGGAAACACCATGTTATTATACTCTTGGAATATCTAATAATTTTTACGTTAAGACATCCTCATTTTATAAAATTGTAAAAAACTATATTAAAAAAGATAAATAAATAAATAGGTTGAAGCATTCATACCGAAAGAATAAACTTTCCCCAAGATGGTATAAGAGTTGCACCACCATGGTCAAGAATCCATTTTTGACCTCTGGCCACAGCCATTTCCTCAAGTTCTTCCCCGAGCAACCTTAAGGTAACATAGTTAAGAACCGAACCAAACATGGTGCTTTGTCCCTCTATGTGTATACCCCATCCTCCATCTGTATTCTGCAATAGGTATTCCATTTTGTTTAAGGAGATTAATTTGTGTCAGTGAGCATAGATGATTTATTAACATGTATACATTGATATACTCTGCATGATAATGATTTATTCGACCAACAGCAAAAGCATCACTGTTACCCATTGTTGAATCCATTCAACAATTCATGAGTTGGCCTAACAATTTAAGTAAAGAACCTTTACAATGCCAATGACCTAATTTTTCACATCATCTACATTACCTGGTGATTGTATGTGTGGCGCTTAATTTCCTTCTGGTGTTCTGAAGATAAAACAGAATGAAGAGATCCAGTGATGTAAAGAACTATAACCTGCATCTCGAAATATTTTACAAACTTATTCTTTCTTCAAATATTTAAGCATTGTTTTAGGCTTCCAATAAGTTTTCAAAATGTACTAGAAAAAAGAGAATAGAGATAACTAAACAAATAAGGGAGGAGTGCAAAACTAACAAAGTGGGGCATTGAAAACATCATGCCACCGAGATCACCAGCCCAGTGGCCATCGTGGGTCTGAATGGAGGACAAGAAGCCAAGACCTCTCCTCAATGTGATAGTCACTGTCTCTTCTCTCACATCTACAAAGTCTTTCACCTTCACCGGTGGTGAAATTTGAATTCTGGGATTCTCCTTTCTTAACTGAAACCAATAAATTCATAATTGTAGAGTTGAAATATTAAATCAAATTTGAAACGAAAAAAATTCATAATCGCAGAGTTGAAATTGTTTGTCACAAAGAAATGGAAATCCCATGAGGGTGAAAATCACATTCCGAAATCTAGTTATGTAGAAGAGAATTTGAGGGAGGTGCAAATCTTGCACTCTTTATATAGGAATAGGATGCATCATATATACATCTTCTTGAAGAATTGCATTGCTTCAACCAAACCTCCTCTATGGGAAGTTATCACACATTCCTTTAGGAATAAAAAGGTGGAGATCAAGTGTGTAGGGATGCACCATTTTTAAGGACAGTGACATCGACCTATAAATATTAACATCTCCCAACTGCAAGACAGGCGACTCCAGTAGTCAGATCACCTCACTAGCTTCACCGCCAATCGGACTGGTGATCCAGCCACCAAATAGCGGGAGAGGCTACTTTTTTTTTTTTTTTTTTTTATAATTTAAAAAAATATATTATTATTTTCCGTAAAACATTTTACAGCAAAATAACGGAGGGTAAAAAACCAATTCAAAGGTCTTCATAAAGATATGCTTTGTTACTTTTTCTTTTTCTTTCTTTTTTTGAGTGGAATATACCTTGTCGCTACTAGAGTTCAAGAAAGAGAGTTGAAGACAAATGAGGAGAAAAATGTGAGATACAGTTTCTAAATTGCACCTCCATTTGCATGAGAAGATCTGCACTTTGTTTGGTTTTAAATCGGTTCCTTTGAAACTCTTCACGAAACCTTTCAACCTCCGCTTTCTCCTCAGATGTTCCTGCATTCGGATCAAACTCCCAATACTCTCTTCCCACATAATTGTTCACGCTCATTAAACTAGGGCCCCCACCTTCACAAATCCTTAATTTCCACATTTTCTTTTAGAAATAGAAAGATAGCTAACCCCTGTAACAACAATTATCCAAGAGTGTAAATTATGTAGTTGCAAAGATAGATAACCAATCATTAGAATTACCAATAAACACAATGTTGCAATTTTCTTAGCTTTTAACCTCTCGTGAAAATAGGGGAAAAAAAAAGCACAAAACATAACAAAATTTATGGTTTTCAAGTGTGTTTTTATTTGCAACAACCAACAAGTGGACACTACATTTTTCGCATCTAATGATATGGGTCTTTGTGATTGTGTTTGGAAAATCAATATAAATGGGATAGAGATTACATTGAGTAAACAAAAACTCACTTTTTCTCTCACAGTTTACTTCTCTCTATGGCCGAATATGGCTCTCTTTCTTTTTTTCCAAAAAAAAAAAACTGCACTGTCCTCTTTCTTACTCTCTATGACTTTATATAGTATGATATAATTGTTACGTACCAGCATCTTAACAGATTGATTGTGCAATAGACCCAATCAGGCCGGCTCAACTATAAATACAACTAGTGCAATCATCTAAGGCTCTCAAATAAAAGAGGGCCCCACTTGTTAAAAAAAAAAAATTATATATATATATATATATAATTTGTTTGTCTTGAATAAGAAGTCAAACTTTTTAAGAGAATATCATTTATTATCTTGTCTACTTTATAAAAATGTATAAGTTTACAAAATAACACTTAAATAAATTTATTAATTTTTTTATTTTAAAAAGAGTTATTCTTAATAAGGCAACTAAAAAGGTGCTCCAATTAGATTGATTTTTTTTTATATATTTGTTAATTTTCTTTTCAAATAGTTTTGAAAATAAAGTAAGAGTATAATAATAATATTAGTAAATTAATAAATTTTATTTTGGAAATAAAACAATATTTTAGAACATCCCTAAATAGAATATAGGACAAATAAACTAAGACGGAAGAGAAAAATCTTATTTAAGATTTACTTTGTTACAAGAAAAATTAAGCGGATTAGTCATATTATCAATTAAAAAAAAAATGTTAGAAGAACTTAAATATAAAAACTTAATTAGAAATTTTGCATCTCAAATAAAAAAGATTTTATATAAAAAAAAAAAAATTCGTATAAAATTTTTGCCTAAAACCTCTAAAGTTGCTGAGCCAGCCTGGACCCAACCTTGCCTCTCTTTTAATTCTCGAGCTTTTTCTTTTGCTTCTCCCGCGTGTAGCACACTCATCTTCATAAAATGTAGCCGATTTTGTATTTATTATTACGCACGAAAGTCGGCTGGAGAAGAAAAAAAAGGTTTATCTAATTAAGGAAACCTTACCATTTATTTTTTTTTATAGGAAAACCTTACCATTTAAGGGATCGGTCAACTACCTCATTTAATGAGGCCTTTTAATAAAAGTGGGCGGCAGTCAAATGATATATATATATATATATATATATATATGATCCGGTTAATTCATGCCTTTAGAAAAATTTTAACAAATTCATTTTTAAAAAAATTTTATTGGGAATTGAAAAAGTTGTTAAAACTTTTTTAATTCCTAATAAAGTTTTTCTCAAAAATGGTATACTAAGGACACATGTTAGTAAAATCCATATGTGTGTGTATATATATATATATTTATATCATTTGTATGAAATCTATATAATTAAATTTCTTCCACAGGGTAGCTTGCATTTGGAAACCTAAAGTAAAAACCGATTATCTTGTTTTATATACAAAATTACCATTAATTAATATGAATCGTGTAGATTTTTTTTTTAGAAAGTTTACAAACACAAAAAATTTGACAAATTTTTTTATACTTATTGATGTGACATGATAAGCAAAAGAGTAATGTTAGTGGTAGACCTAAATGAAAACTAGTAAAAGTTTGCTGACTCAACTATTGTGAATTATTTTTTGTGTATTGCTCTTCTTTTTTTCTTTTTTATATGTGTTACATTTACAATATTTTTCACAATAAATCCTAGGTGTTAAGTTGCTTCTTATTTTCTATTTAAACCCTTCACTAAAATTATTTTTTTTCTATCAATAACAGCCTGTCACAACCTGTTATTTAGGATTTGTTATAAAAATGTTGTGAAAAATTTTGTAGACGTAGCATTTCTCTATTTTTTTTGTTAATTTTCATTTGATAAAAAAATTATTTTATTTATTGGTCAATATTTGAGCTTAATTGATATTATTACAATGAAAGAAATAACTCAATTGGTTATAATTTGGGGGCCTTTTTTTACTTGGAGCCCTAGGCAACCACATCAATCGCTTATATTCATGCACCATTTGACAAGTAAGAATGAAACTTGAACCCATAAATAAGTATGTACATGGACAGAGTGGCAAGTTGTTAGCGGTAAGAAAAGAAATGATGTTAGTAGCGGGCTCTGTTAGGTTCTAAATATTTAGGATTAAATGTTTATGAACTAAATTTGTTGTATGTTGGCAAACCATGTACAAAGACTAGTCTAGTATAAGATTTTAACGTCTTTGAAGAGTTTTAAACATTTCTCAAGTTGATACAAGTCAAGATTCAAGAAAATACAAGCTACAAAAAGAAGAATTCATAAATTGCTCGGCTCGACCGATTGAGTGTGTTCTTCGATTGATCGAGACACAAATTCTACAATTTTTAAAAAAGACCCAAAAGTCAGCAAAACGTTTAGAGTTTGAGTCCAACACTGCTAAGTATAAGAGAGAAATCCTAATATACATTTCTAAGTCTTTTGAGTTACTCCTGTGAGATTTGTGAGGTTCTGTAACATTCTAACTGAACAAGCATCTACTAGAGAGAAGATCCAATTACAAGTATCGGTGGAGATAAGTTATTGCAAATCAGGTCAACCAAAGTTGATTAGCTAAACCTTTGAGTAGGGTACTCAAAGTCATAAACAAGAGAATTTGTTTGCAACAGATTCATAATAGAAGAGTCCGTAGATTCTGAGTTGTGTGTGGTCATGTGAGTAAATACTATATGAGGTTGTATAAGATTCAGGTTTAAGTCTTTTATAAAACTTCCATTCTATTAGTGAATTGTTGCCTTGTAGATTTTTTAGGTTAAATCGTCTCCAAGATTTTTACCTTGAAATTGGACAGTTTCATTGGTCTTCTTGGGTCATTATATCGTCGTGTTCTTTACTTTTCCGCTATTTATGATATGATTAATATTTGTTTGACCTAGATCTGTTTAATTGAACTAAGTAACAACTTGGCTTTAAATTAGGTTAAACAAATTGTGTTTACAAGGGTCTAAAATCTAACAGTCTCAAACAAAAACTAGTAAAAACTTATCATCTCAACTATTGTAAAAAATAATGTGAAATTTATTATATTTATTGCATTACTCAAGAAAGAAAGAAAAAAAAAAAAACATAATACAATCTAAAAATTAATAATATATATGACCAAATGAACAAAATTTTAATTTTATAATGGAAAATAGGAGCTTGTTGGTGTGGTCACTATCTCAACTTACTTAAACTCTACTCATGAATAATGTGAGACTACCCATGCTATAATAGAGCTTACCACACTCAAATTCGCAAGATGGTGGACCATGAGGGTTTCCTACTACTACGCCACATACCTTAGTGATGACCAAATAAATAAGTTGTAACAGTATTTCTACTATTGCATTATATTTGTTTAATTTTTTGCTAAATAATGTTTGTATAATTGTGATCACCTTTTCTAACAACCAAATCCTCAATTCCCATATAAAAATTTCTTAAGAATGAAAATAAATTTTCATTAACTACCAAATAATGATTTACAATATAGTTTATATACAATCACAGAGAGAGAGAGAGGAAGAGACTAACTGCTTTAACTAACTTGTTTAATAGCTAATAATGACTTGTAACTAACTAAAACAGAGAAGCATAACTAAGTACACTCATGCTTCTCACGTGCTCACTTAACAAGGGCTGAACTACATGTAGCTTTGCTCAAGACTACTCAAACTACTCACCGTTTAGCCTACATCCTTTTCTGCGGCTTCTGCAACTTCCTTTTTTACAGCTTCTGCAGCTTCTGCAACTTCTGATTTGCATACTTCTCCCTTCTGTTTCTTTAACTTCTAATACCCCCCCACCCTTCAGGATGGACATCATGAGAATGAATATTGAGAATGCCCATCCTAGTTAGAAGACTAGAGAATTGGTTCAACTTCAAAGCTTTTGTCAAGAGATCTGCCAACTGGGATTGTGTCCTAATGTCCATAAGCTTTATAACACTAGCTTGCACTTTAATGCTTACAATGTGGCAATCTATCTCTATGTGTTTTGTATGCTCATGGAACATTGGATCAGTGCTTATATGAATTGTTGCTGACTATCACTAAACAGTAAGGCAGCTTAATCATGCTTGACATTCAAATCCCTAAGCAAATACAAAATCCAAGTCACTTCACACACTATAACTGCCATTGCTCTGTATTCTAAATTGTATTTTGCTTCTTTGATTTCTAGGAAACTAAAGAATCACCAAGGAAAACACAATAACTTGTAATGGATCTCCTTGAGTCAATGCATGCTGCCCAATCTGCATCAACAAATGCTTTTATATGTAGAGAGGACTTGGATGAAAAAAACAGCCCTTGACTTGGGGTTCCTTTAAGATACCGAATTACTCTATATGCTACCTTGAGATGAGGCTCTCTAGGCTTGGACATAAACTGACTTAATCTGTGCATGGAGTAAGTAATGTCTGGCTTGAAAATAGTAAGGAATTGTGGGTGCAGCGCATAGTTGGCCCACCTTTTATAGGGAGTATGTCTTGGCCGAGTGGACTGGGGTGGAGATAACACAAGGAGTTGCCACCTAGTTTTATGGTCTAGAAACCATGAATATAGCACCCTTACGTAGAAGGACTAGTCTTACTACTAAAATATGGGTTTGGAGTTTAGGTATGGTCTTGGGAAGGTGTTAGGTACCTAAAACTGCTTGAGCCATAGGTCGACCTTTACTTATTGTGTCCTACGTCTTAATCCTATTAAAGGCACATTCAACATTGCATCTACACACATACACACACTAGCATACATCTAAGCATACAACATGGCATTTCATCCCAAACCTAACATTCATTTATCATGGCATCTCATATCACATCATCCAAGGCAACAAAACAAATCATGGCAGAAAGGTAGGCATGGCAATAAAGCATTAATCATCAAATACATCCCAAACTTCTAGACATGAAAACAAACATCAAACAGACATATTCATCCTAAAACTCCATGTTCATATCAATGCATAACCTACCTCACTGCATTTCAACACCCATGGTATTAATGCATGATCATGTTATATGCATGTTAATGGTATCAAAGCAAGAAATAAAGAGGAAACCCTAATCTAGCATGTCAAAGGTAAACGAGTAATTAAACAAATGAATAGAGACTCAAAAACATACAAGAAGGTCAAAACAAAGGTATATTATGTAATAGAAACAAAGAAACAGAAGCAAAAAAACTTGGATTAGGGTTTCTAGGCTTGAGCATGCGTGCACATACATAGGCCTACATACACAAGCCAGTTGTATGCGTACGCATACTTCGAGCCTGCGTACGCATGCAAAAGCATTCGCACGCAGAAATGCCTTGAAGAACCCTAACCCAAAAAGCAGAAACAAAAACTAAAAAACAACAAATCGAGCAACCTAGCATGTGTAAAAACAATGTAGACCTAAACTAAACAAACATACTTACACATAAACAAAGCAAATAAACAAGATCAAAAGCAAGATTAAAAGCAAAAATGAAAGAAAAGGTTAGGACATATACCTCACCCAAAAAAAAGAAAAAGAAATTTGGCTTGATTTTGACCATTCCCGTCAGTCAAATCTATTCACAACCAAACAAGAATGATTAATAAACTTCAAAATTTAAGGATCGAGACCAGAAAAGGTCCTAATCAAAATAAAATTGACTTGAGGATGTTTTGTGAAAAAATCTCTATTTGATTCACTATTTCTAGTGAATCTTAGGTTTTCCCTTAAGATTTTATATGTGTTTTGAAAATGTGCCATGTATGGCTTTATATAGTGAGAAAATAGGGGTTTAGAATGGCTCTCAGATAATTTGGGATCCATTCCAAACCTTAATATTAATGCAAAAAACTTTCCTTTCATAGGTTTCTAAAACCCTAATTGTGTGCACAAGTCCGTGCTTGCGTACGCATGCATCTGACCTACATACGCAAGTTCTAGCCTGCATACGTAGTCCGAGGGTTTCCTTGGCCTTTTACTTTCTAAAAATAGATTTGTTTTCTCATAAAAAGTAATATTTTTCGTTTTAACACCTCCCAAGTCAATTTGTAATCTAATTAGGCCCTAAACCAACCTTGGGCCTTAGAATTTTAGCATCTTTAGGGAATGGGGGCTCGAGTCGTAAGGGTTACAAAATCTGGTGTCTATAGATGCCCTTCTTTTGATTCGTGAGCTTTACTAATGGAATCAAAAAAATAAGGGACAAAACACTTTGTTTCGATGTATGGCTCGGGCCTAACCTACGCACATGGCACACAACACGCATACATGGGGCAGGTTGCAACTCCACAGAGTTGCGTGAGATTCGTATATCCGAATTCCCACCTTTGTTACTTAAGAATCGAGCAACGACAGGTTCACTATCCCAGAAACTTGATTTGCCAATTGCAAGCAAAAGGCAAGTGACTTACTATCCTAGAGTCACTAAAAAAGAAAAACAAACAAGGCCAATTGACACAACCATCAACTAAGCAAACAAGGTGCTCTTACGAGATTAAAAGGATATATATTTGTGGTGTCTATCTGAGGCTCTTGCCTCAAACTTCTCCAGGTGACTTGAGCCTCTAGGTAATACTTGTCTTCTCCATCTCTATCTCTACCTCTTCCACTGTGCCTACATGTTCAATTCCCTTGGGATATGTGCACAAGTTTTGTATGATGTGCCTGCATGTTCAATTCCTAGAGGATATGTGCACAAATTCTGTATTCTAACTTTGCTCGATTGGTGTAAGGTCTGTCGGCATATTCAATTCTCGTAAGATATGTGCACAAGTGGCCTTGGTGTTCCGACCCATGAGGGAGTCTCTTGGGTGGAGAATCCATTAGGGATGATGAAAGACTCCCTGGGGAGTATGATCTATTGAGAAGTTTCTTGGTGACTCATGGGGAAGCCTCCTTGGTATATATCTTATTAGGAATGGTAACTTGTTGAGAAGTGTGTTAGTGATTGTGACCTTTGAGGAAGTCTTTGGTAATGCGTGGTCCGTTGGGGAAAATTCTTATTTTTCTTCATGGCTCACTGGGGAATTTATGTTTATTCTACCTACTAGGGGGTCATGTTTATTCCATAGGGAAATTTCATCATAACTCACGGGGGGTTGCCTTTATGCCTTGGACCCGCAAGAGAATCCTTCCATGATATTGTAACCTTGGTAACCTTCGATCTGTTGAGGGATGCTTTGGATACTTTCCATTCATTGGGGATGCTTTTAAGGGTCTCTATGTCCTTTATCCAACCGAAGGTATCTTCGTCACTTAAATTACATGTAGTTTAACCACCAAGTGTGTTCCCACCTCTTTATTTTTCTCTAATGGTTACCAACCGTTTCATTTTCTTTTCATTCTCTTCAACTCCTTCATATTCTCTCTAATTCTCTGACTTCCATCTCTCTTCTCTACAAAACTCTACCTCTCTCTCATTCTTCCTTATAATCTGATCCCTTTCTCTTAAATCTATTCATCAGAAACTCTCTCCCTCTCCAAGCTTTTTCATCTTCTCCATGGCACCCAAGCCCAAGAAAACTTCCTATGTACTCTCTAGTGATGCTTTCAACCTTATGCATTGTAAGGCTGAATAAGTCCCTTCCATTGACATAAAGGCCTCAAGATCATCTTTCGAAGGGTGTAAGGACCGATTTAGTAAGTTTTTCAAACTATTCTTACTTTCAAGTTTTCCTTTATTCTTCTATTTTAATCCATTTTTGGACATGTAAATGTTTAGGTTTTGCTGTGGGATGGGTTTAGATGAAAATTTGATACCTTAAGAGGGGTAGGAACATGTTTAGGATGAGTTTTGATTGTAGCATACTCAAAAATATTGAAGAACGACCCATTATCTGTGTTGATGCGTACGCGGACTTAAGCCTGCGTGCGCAGCTTGTATTCATGCATGTGTGGCCAAGTTATATGCGTATGCGTATTTGTTCTTAAGTCCATGCATACGTGGTTTCCAACCTCATACATGTGCCTAGTGCATACGTACACAGACACGAGGATACGTGTGCATTTCTCTAGTCAGGAACCCTATTTTCAACTTTGTTTCATTTATTTCTTATCCAAATGCAAATCTAACTCCACTTCTTCATCCTTTTACAGGCTTTGTCCCCATTTTTAGGCAGGGGAAGCACTAATCACGTGGCAACGTGGTATAGGGTCCTTACTGCAGAAACAAGAGCCCATATTCTTATAGTAGGTTTTGAGCCAATTATCTGCTTGTTATTGGAGAGGTTTGCCAGTGCCATCCTAGTGCAGAATTTGGTTGAGAGGTGGTAGGACACTACCCACACCTTCCACATTGCTGATAGGGAGATGATTGTGACTCCCCATGACTTCCATTGCATGACTGGTCTCAGGTGCGATGGGGCACTTATAAACCTAGAGAGTGAGTTGGGCACTTAGCTGGGCATAGACTTGCTCGGGAGGAGGTATACCTCTAAGATGATTCATTATTTTGACATCGAGATGGATTACAGGCCTCTCCCACAAGTGACAGCCAATGATTGCGCCAAGATGTCTAAGGCCTTCTTACTATACCTCCTAGGGGAATATCTCTTCACCAATGGAGGACAAATGGTTTCCTTGAGGTGGTTGGCCATTTTCCATGAATCCAAGAGGGCTCAGGATGCCAATTGAGGGTCGGCGTGTCTTACCTATTTGTACTCCTTCCTAGACATGCTTGGTCGGGGTACCTTGCACCAGCTAGTGGGGTCTTGGAAGCTCTTGGAGGTAAGTTTCTTCCCTTTCTTTTGTAGCTCTTGTACCTCTCATCTGTATGTCATTTAGGC
Organism: Quercus gilva; assembly: GCA_023621385.1. NCBI lineage: Eukaryota > Viridiplantae > Streptophyta > Magnoliopsida > Fagales > Fagaceae > Quercus > Quercus gilva. The sequence goes on along the minus strand of CM042480.1, from coordinate 21,321,700 downwards.
TAAATTGTGTATCATGGTCTTGCTACTGCATTCCTGTTTCCATCTTGCAAACTGTTCATACCTATTCATATCTGTTTCTTACAAACTGTCATCTTGTAAACATTCATCCTGCAAACTATCATCTTGCACATTGTCATCTTGCAAACTATTATCTTGCAAACTATCATTTTGTAAATTGTATCCATTCTTTCTTTTCAGCGTTGGGATGTTCAATACAGTCTCATTGCCTGTGGTGCGAATGTGGATCTAAAGAGTTTCTCCTCGGTTAAGGCTCATTTTGATGGGCTATCTTCTAATGAGTTGAGTAAGGAATTTCATGCCTCTCATTATTTCCCTTGCATGTCTCTTAGGGTTTTTCATCTCTTAACCCTATGTGCTATTACAGGTCATTTGGAGTCCTTAGGCGAGTGCCTATCCTGTTGCGGACCCAAACTTGGAAGCGGCTGACATTGTCATTTCTTGGATTACTTAGCCCTTCGAGGGGGATGGCTTGAGGGTGCTTTACTAGGCGGAGAGGGTACGCTACCAGTTTGTGGGTGAGGATGCCCCACAGGTCCTGATGGACCCTCTAGTGTTTATGCATGCCTCACTTTCCATGACAGATGCGAAATACCAGTTGTGGAGGAGTGGCATCCCCTATACCCAACAGGTTTCAGATGAGCTAGATATGAGGAGTTCAATGATACCTATCTCATGCCTTCTCTTACTCCTATGGTATATGCTTTTTCTCTTCTCATTCATTTCCATTCTTTCTTTACATTGCTTCACATAATGACGTTCACATGGGATACTTGTGTTAGGCTGGTCCCACTACTGGTGCTCTCTTTGACCCTCCTCACTTACCGTGGTCAGCCTATGTCTATGGTCCTGATGGCTTTGCTCATAAGCGTTCGGTGGGCCGCAACATAAATGTCATGGGCAACCTTTTCCCTAAAGGTACTTGAGTGGTAAGGTCTCCCTCATTCTTGTCTTATTCCCTTTCCATTATTACATCCCGACACTTGTTCTAACACTTTTCCTTCAAAATTTAGCCCACTATTCAGAAGCATGAAGAGCTAGTTTGGCTTACAAGAAACCTCAAGCTGGAGATGATGGATTACTCTCAGCGGATTTATGGTCTTGGAGGGTTGGTATACCCAGGTGGTGATGATGATCATGGTGGTAGTGGTGGTGGTGGTGATGGTGATGGTGATGGTGATTCAAAGGCGACTCTTAGCTTTCAGCCAAGGAAGAGGCGCTTCCAGTGATCCTACAATTTAGACAGACAAACACAAACACAAACACAAACATGCAACATATTTTTCTTTTATTTTTTCTTTTTTATTAGCATGTATTTATACATTTTATCTTTTATTTGAGACATTGGATTGTATTTAAGAATATATTTCACATTTATGCTTTTAATTTAGGACATGTACTTAATTTACAACTTATAAGGATAATTGCACAGTTCTTATGCAATTTTGCTTTACTTGATCTTGATGCTTGAAAATTGGAGATTGAGTGTGCCTTGAGTAGTCCCCTAGGTTGTAGGAATCATGGGACAGGTTTTGGTGGAGGAATCACACTCCAAATAGGAAAAGGACTTCAGCTCTGCCTCCCTTTATGCGTACGAGTACGCTTTCCTATGTACGCAGGTTTTGACCATGCATACACAGCTTTGACCCTGTGCATATGTGCTATAGTTCAGAAAAACCCTAGCCGCCCAATTTAGGTATAAAATAGTTTTTGGGGGGCCTCTAAACCCTCATCAAACATATTTTAAGCTCAGAAAGCACCCTCTAAGGCTTTCCAATGGTGGAATTCTCTCCTTTAAAAGTCTCAGCATGGATCAAGAAGCTTGGCCATAGTTTCAAGGAGGCTCTCGTTCCTTTCAGTCTCTCTTGCATCTTTCCCTATCACCAAATTAAAGTGGATGAACCTCTCTCCTTCATACTGCTACCAACTTTTGGATTCTCTCTCAGCATGTTTTTCACTTCAACGGTGTGGAGATATGTCCCACCCTTGAGGAATTTAATGCAATCATGGTTGAGCCTGAAGTTAGCACCCTTATCTTTCCTACCATCGGTAGGGATCTTCTTGTTCTAGTCTAAGCTCTTTTGGGTGTCTCTCTTGACACAGCATAGCATTGATGCATGTTTGACAAGTTGAACATCCGTTTAATTTTTACATACTTCTCTCGGTTAACTATTCCTATGACTGGTAGGCCACGTTCCTACGATCTTAATGCTTTCTATTTGTGTATCCTTGCAAAATACTTCTTGGTAAAAGAGATGGGTCGCCTTAATCGAAGAATGTGCTTGGTGGTAAGCAATCTGAGAAGTAGGAACCCTACAAGCATGATTTTGGCTGAAACTGTCAATGGCTTGGACGCCATTCGTAGGGAGGAAGCAAACTTTTTTGCGGGGAGCCTTCTCCTCCTTCAAGTACAATCCCTAATTTTTGCCTAGACTCTCAACCTAGTAGGATCCCCTTAGTTTTTGCATGGATTGCCTTTCGATTTTCAACCTATCGAGGCTCCTTATATTGTCTTTGTTATCTCTTTTTTTTTTTTTTTTTTCACTGATGTTTTCTTTTTTCTTTTCTTTTTCTCCTCCCTCTTCTTTTTTAGGTATGGCTATATGAGAGGCTTCAATTGCTCTATCCCCCTACTATTCCTCCTAGTCAATATCTCCCCAAGCACTATTGTGACAGTAGGCCCAAGTGTGCCGAGATGAGTTTTGATGAGTTCACTAAATTCATGAAGCACATTGATGTCACAGATATTCAGTGTGTGGTGGAATGGTGGTGTATTTCAGGCATGGTCAACTACATCTTCAAAGACAACTATGTTCCTTTGGTTGGGCTTTGCCATTGCTCTTACTACTCCACATGTCGTATTGCAAGGCAATTTGGTGATCGCCAAGGCGCTCGTAGTGATGATGGTTCCTTCCATACCTTGGCTTTTACTGATAGGATCTTAGGCAGAATCCGTTAGTCCTGGCTAGGACAAAAGGTGATCAAAGGCATCTGTTTTCCTCGGTTCCTTCATCCTACTTCAGGTTACAAAGCTTGGCTAAAGGCTGACATGAAATGGGTTCCCATAGATGAAAAAGCTTACAAGAAGTCCAACAAAAGAAAGAAGACTGACTGACCATCTTGATATGCCCCAAATTTTCATTTCTACACTTTATGATTCTCGTGTCTTTTCCTTTTGAATTTAATAAAGGATTGGAATGTTTCAAATCCCCTATGAAATAATTTGTTATCTTTTAATTTGAGCAATAAGAGAACCATCTATTTATTATCTTCGCTTATTGTCTTTATTTTTCTTCCTTTTTTTTTTTCTTTTCTTTTTTCTGTGCCATGTAATTTTTGCCCATGACATCCTTATAGGAATTTTCGCAATGCTCATGGTCTTTTCTCCTATCTTTTGCCTAGACTACCCTTTTGGGTTTTCAATCTAACAGGATTCTTTTGCCTTAATTTTTGCCCAAGCCGCCCTTTTGGGTTTTCAACCTAGTAGGCTTTTTTATTTCTAAATGTTATATATCCATGTTGATAGGGCAAAGCATCTTTTCTCCATCTAAATCTGTAATTCTTGTAGAATCTCCTGACATGACTTTCTTGATGATAAAAGGCCCAAACCATCTTGGCTTCATGTTCTCCCTTGAATCAAAAGTTTCATCTCTAAGTACTTTGGGACAAAGTCCCTTTCCTTTAAGGTTTTGGGGTTTCACTTTTTTGTTAAATGCTCTAGCAATCCTTTTCTGGTACCCTTGTGCATGGTATTGTGCCCTACCTTTATTCTCATCTATCAAATCCAACTGCTCATATCTTTCTTTCGTCCAGTCTTCCTCTAGGACCTTGGTTTCCACTAGCACTCTCAAAGATTGTTTCTCTACCTTAATGGGAAGGACCACCTCACTCCCGTAGACCAAAGGGTAAGGGGTTGCCCTAGTTGATGCACGAATAGAAGTTCTGTAACCCTATAAAGCAGATGGAAGTTTTTCAGCCCAGTCCTTGTATGTCACCACCATCTTGGCTAGGATGTTCTCGATGTTCTTATTGACTGCTTCTACAGCCCCATTAGTCTATGGTCGGTATGGTAAAGACTTGTGATGCTCAATTTTGTACAATTCGATGATTCCCCGAACCTCTCCCTCAAAGTGGAAGCCATTATTTGAGATGATCTCTTGTGGTACCTCGTACCGACAAATGATGTTATTCTCTATGAACTGAGCCACATGTTTGGCTTTCAATATGGAGTAGGAGGCCGCTTTCACCCACCTGGTGAAGTAATCAATCGCCACTAGTATTTACTCGTGTCCATTTGAAGCCTTTGGGGCTATCTTTCCAATCACATCTATACCCCAGACTGAGAAAGGCCGAGGAAAGGTCATGTTGTATAGCTTGCTAGGTGACATGAGGTTCAGGTTTGCATGTGTTTAGCAATCATGGCAACTCTTCACAAAGTCTACATAATTAGTTTCCATTGTATTCCAATAGTATCCCATCCTTAGGATCTTTTTGGCTAACATTCTTCTATTCATGTGAGGACCACAAATCCTTTGGTGAACTTCTTCCATAACCCTTTCAGCTTCCTCTTTCTTCAAACAAAGGAGATGAAAGCCATCGTAAGACCTCTTATAGAGCAGTCCTCCACATAGGATGTATTGCATAGCCAACATCCTTATTGAACGACACTCTCTCTTATCTGCATCATCAGGATACACTCCTAATTCTAAGAATTTAAGGATGTCATAATACCAAGGAACCCCTTCTTCTATAGCCAAGACTGAGGACTCGGTTTTCCCCTTGTGTACTAATTCATAGCTCTATTCAATCTCTAGGAGTTGTATCCATACTCCTTTGGTTATCTCAACCATGGAGGCTAAGGTGGCCAAGGCATCTGCGAACTGATTCTAAGCCCTAAGGATGATAGTGTATTCGATCTTATCAAAAGTTTTGGTTAAATCCTCTAAATATTGCTAATAAGGCTTCAAATGTTCTTTCTTTACCTTCCACAATTTTTGTGTCTGAGCTATAACCAAAGTCGAATCTCCAAATATCTCTGCTTCTTTTACCCCCAATTCTCGAAGAGCTTCCATTTTGACAATGCAAGGTTCATATTCTACCATGTTATTAGTCGCCTCAAAATTCAATTTGACAGCCAAAGGCACATGAGATCCATCGGGGGTGATCAAAAGTACTCCTATCACATTCCCATATTGGTTCACAGCTGCATCAAAATACATTTTCCATGTCCCTTGTTCAATATCTAAAATGTCCTCATCTGGGAAATCTTATTTTCCATCATCTCCTTCTATAGGGTTCTCGGTATAAAAATCTGACACTGCACTCCCTTTAATCGTTTTTCTTGCCACATACTTCAAATCGAACTCGGCTAATAGGATTAACCATCTTAACAATCTCCCACTTAAATCGGGTTTCTCAAATAAGTACTTCAAGTGGTCCATTCTGGTTACTATCCATATTTAGAATGGTAGTATGATGTGTCTCAACTTCTGTACAGTCCACACGAGTGTAAAACATGACTTCGTTATGGGGGTGTATCTAGTCTCATAATCATGAAATCTTTAGCTTAAATAATACACTACCTTATCATTATTTTGATCATCTTCCTGTGCAAGCATGCTCTTAATTGCATCTCTTATGATAGAGAGGTATAATAGTAATGGCTTCTCGTGCTGTAGAGGCATTATGATGGGTGGATGGAGGTATTCTTTGATAAGTTCAAAGGCTTTTTGACATGCATGTGGTTCATTCTTCCTTAGGAGCTTAAAGATGGGCTCACAAGTGGAGGTGAGTTTGGCAATGAATCGATTGATGTATTGTAATCGACTTAAGAATCCTCTCATTTCTTTCTTACTTTTAGGTGGAGGCATCTCCAATGTGGCTTTAATCTTGGATGGGTCAACTTCTATCCCTTTATCACTTACTAAAAAGCCTAGCAATTTCTAGCTGCCACTCCAAAGGTACACTTTTGGGGATTCAACCTCAATCTATATTCTTTAATCCTTTTGAGGAACTTTCTCAAGTTAATAATGTGACCCTCTCTATCCTTGGATTTCACAATCATGTTATCAACATACACTTCAACCTTATTGTGCATCATGTCATGTAACAAGGCTGTCGCCATCCTTTGGTAAGTTACTCCCACATTCTTTAGCCCAAACGGCATCACCGTATAGCAATAGATTCCCCATTCTGTGGTGAAAGTGGTCTTAGTCATATCCTTAGGAGCCATCCCAATTTGGTTATATCCTGAGAAACCATCCATGAAAGACATCAAGGAACTATTGGCCATATTATCCACTAGGACATCTATGTGGGAAAAAGGGAAATCATCCTTAGGGCAAGCTTTATTTAGATCCCTGAAACCCCCACACATTCTTACTTTTTCATCCTTCTTTGGTACGGGCACAACATTCACTATCCACTCAGCTTAGTGCATAGGTTTAATGAACCTTACTTTCAATTGCTTAGTGAACTCTTCTTTGATCTTTAGAAACCATTTGGTTCTCATACATATTAATTTTTGCTTAACAAGTACCATGTGAGCATGAGTATCAATGTGGTGTTGAGCTATCTCGAGGTCGATGCTGGCATATCTTCATAGGACCATGCAAAAACTTCTTGAAATTCTATGAGAAGCTTTTTGAGATCTTTTCTTTCTTTTTCATTTAGGGTTGAGCCAATTTTAATTAAACGTGGATTCTCATTATTGCCCAAATTAAGAGTTCAAAAGTTGGTTCCATAGGTTCAATTTTCTTTTCCAATTTTTTGTTAATTTCATTTTCAAATTCATTAAAATCACTTAAGTCATAATTTCAATATTATGGGACACATCAAAATAAGCCAAATCAGAATTTATCTTATTGAAAATGTTAAAAAGTACATTGAGACTTGCATTACAAAATTTCTTTCCCTAATTCTTATAGAACCCAACCCAAGTCCAATTACTGAGGTACCCCTTGATGAATTTTTTCTTTCTTTTTCTTTAAGGCGCATCGCTTTCCTTCTCATCTTCCTCTTTGAACAAAGTCTTCAATTTAGCGGACTAGTCTTCATCTTTTAAAGGTTCCCACATGCGTATAGCTTCGGTTATGTCATACAGAAGTTCACCTTTATTGGAGAAATCTCCTTCTAGCTCATTAAGAAACCAGTTGCCATCGTCTTCGCTCCAATAGCTAATTACTCCTTCATCTCCTTCCTCCCGTTCATATTGGGTCAGCACAAGGTATTGATCATTGTCGAAGGGAGGGTCCATGCCGCGTTCAATCATGAAGTGAGCTAAGGTAACTTGAGTTGCTCTTACTGTTGAGGTCCATTTTGGCCAGTTATGTTCCTCCCATGATCCCACGGTTCCTGATTCAGAGAAATCATTGACTTAGGCCCTCTTCAAGGTCCATGGTCCGAGAGTACTCCTTAATTTCGGCATGAATTTTGGTAGAAGAAGGTGGACCTTTCCTTCAGTCATCATTCGATCAATATCTTCTTGAGTCAAACTGTCAAACATCGTGATACATGGAAAACTAAGAGGGTCCAAAGAGTTTTAGTAAATACATGCCCCAAGTAAAGAGTTCTCTTTAAATGTTCTTGGAAAGTCTTTAAGCCCATTTTAATGAAGGCTCAATTTCAAAATCACTCCCTTTCCTCTCATGAACTTTGCCTCTTGTTTCATTTGGGCTATAGTCCATTTACAACAATGCCCTCATCTTACTCTCGTGGGCTTTCATTAGAATGTACTTGGAGATTTTCACCCTTTTGTCTCAAATATAGGCTTACAATATATCCATCACATTTGGGCTTTTCCTTCTCATTTCATTATCATCATTTTTTTTGAAGTAGCCTTCTAGCTAGAATATATTGTAGACTTTCCTTTAAAGTCCATGAATTTCTCATCATTTTGGGCCTAGGCATACAATAAGGAAGCCCAAGATTAGGGAATTTCATTTTGACTTTGTGGAACGTTGGATGCTAAGTCCATGGCATACTTGTTACCTTAAGTCCAAGGTTCTCTTTTTCAAAAAGGCCTTTTGATTTAAGCTTATGATAGCAATTAGGCTATGGTCTTATGAACCTTTCAAGTTAAGATATATCTTCGGACTTTAGGATAAGCCTCTTATATGTGAGAATCTCTTTTCTTTTATCCCAACACGTCTTAGGGCATGCCATACCTTTTGGGTCATCCTTCAATTTTATGCTTTTATTTGTCCTTTAGAATTAGGTGAGTATAAGATATATGGTTGAACAAATAAGAGATATAAAGGGTACCCTCTTTTGATAGGATCTAGGATCTCTCTAACTGTGGGTAGGTTCCCTAGAACTAAAGGGATAGATAAGTAGGTCACTCACAACTAGGTGGGTCATGATTCCAACCAACAGCTTAAGTGGACCTTTGTGGATTGGTGGCAAACCGTTAATATACTCAAAGCCCACCATAGGCAATGGCACACATTATGAGTTAGTGGGATGAATTTTGAAAGACTTTGGCCCGAATGGAGGGTACTTATCTTCGTACTCATCACTAACTGAGGTAAAGGGACAAAAAAACCCAATCGAAGTGTGTGCAAACAAGTATTGAACAGTTATTAAGAACACACCAATTATTTTATGGCTCATAGCCCGAGCGATTATGAGGAATTTGTTTTTCAACATAATCATGAGCATATTATATGGTATAGGATCAAGTGTTGCTTTGGGTTTTGAACTCATAGGGGTTAAAGAAACTTGATCGCTTGTGATCAAATAATTTGGGGCATAGATGAGATATTATGAGTGTTGTGCTCTGTTAGTTTAGAAGGTGACTTAATATAGTACTCCTACCCTACACCTTTTCGTCAGGTCACAACTCCATTTTTTGTATAAAGAGAGGATTGGACAAGAGATTGAGAGGAGCCAGTTCTGACTATGGTACCCAGTGTGGAAGAATGGAAGATGTTAGAAATTAGGCTAGTTTTGAAACAACCCATAAACCATGGTCCATGGATCGTCTACATGAGTTATCTGATAAGTAAGTTTAAATTTAAACTAATTGATATTGGTATAAATTATCAATATCAGTAGTGGAGTAATTTAAACTTAACAAATATTGATATGAGTTATCAATATCAGTAGTGGAGTAATTTAAACTTAACAAATGAGATCTTTTAGAGATCACTTATATCTAATAGTAAGTGAATCTCTACTAGTATTTGAAATACTCCTACACCAGTCAAATTAATAAGAGATATAATGAGTGAACATACGTATAGTTTTTAAGTGCTCTCTCAAAATAAGCTATCTCTCTAGGACACCATTTACTGTTCCCTAGAATTTGGAGAGTGGAAATTAGGAGAGACTCTAGTAGCCTCTCCTGCGACTTAAAGGTGTTCCACAAAGGAGATCGTGAGGAGTTCGTAAAGAAAGCAAAAAACAAGATCCGGCAATTTGGTGATCTGCTCCACCAAAGGTATGTGTCTATATGACCTCTAATAAAGTATATAACTATTCAACACTATTAAAGGCACATTCAACATTGCATCCTAACACACACACACACACACACACTAGCATACAACATGGCATTTCATCCTAAACCTAACATTCATCTATCATGGCATCTCATATCACATCATCCAAGGCAGCAAAACAAATCATGGCAGAAAGGTAGGCATGGCAATAAAGCATCAATCATCAAATACATCTCAAATTTCTAGACATGAAAACAAACATATTCATCCTTAAAACACATACTCATGTCAATGCGTGACTTACCTCACTTACCTCACTGCATCTCAGCACCCATGGTGTTAATGCGTGATCATGTTATATGCATGTTCATGGTATCAAAACAAGAAATAAAGAGGAAATCCTAATCTAGCATGTCAAAGGAAAAAAAGTAACTAAACAGAGAAACAGAGACTCAAAAACATACTAGGGTCAAAACAAAGGAATACTATGTAAAAGAAACAAAGAAACAGAAGCAGAAAAACTAGGATTAGAGTTTCTGGACTTGAGTATGCGTGCACATACATAGGCCTGTGTACGTAGGCCAATTGTATGCATATGCATGCTTCGAGCTTGCATATGCATGTAGAAGCATGCGCACATAAACACGCCTTGAAGAACCCTAACCCATAAAGCAAAAACAAAACTATAGAACAACAAATCTAGCAACCTATATTAAAAGCAGAAATGAAAGAAAAGGTTAGGACGTATACCTCACAAAACAAAAGCTCTTTGGCTTGATTTTAACCATTCCCCTCAGTCAAATCTATTCACAACCAAACAAGAATGATTAGTAAACTTCAAAATTCAAGGATCAAGACCAGAAAAGGTCTCAATCAAAATAAAATTGACTTGAGGATATTTTGTAAAAAACTCCCTCTTTAATTTACTATTTCTAGTAAATCTTAGGTTTTCCCTTAGAATTTTTTGTGTGTTTTGAAAAGGTTCCATGAATGGCTTTATATATTGAGAAAATAAAGGTTTGGAACGGCTCCTAGATGATGTGGGATTCGTTCCAAACCTTAACATTAATGCAAAAAACTTGCCTTTCATAGATTTTTGAAACCCTAGTTGCATGCGCAAGTCTGTGCCTGTGTACGCAGGCCAAGAGTTTCCTTGGCCTTTTACTTTTCAAAAATAGATTTATTTTCTCATAAAAAGTTATATTTTCCATTTTAACATCTCCCAAGTCAATTTGTAATCTGATTGGACCCTAAACCAACCTTAGACCTTAGAATTTCAACATTATTGGGAAACGGGAGTCCAAGTCGTAAAAGGTACAAATGCAATGTCTACAGGAACAACAACCTTCCTATTAACCTTCTATAAACACCAACATTAGGCAGCAACTTCCCTTCATCCTTGCTGAGTCTTAAATCATCTTCCATGGGAGTTTTCATAAGCTTACAGCCAAGCATCCCAACATCATTGATTATTTCAAGTGCATATTTCCTCTGACATAATGATATACCTTTCTAATCTAGCAACCTCTAAACCCAAGAAATATTTCAAGCTTCCCAGGTCCTTCAACTTAAATTGCTTATCCAAGACCACCTTTAAATCTGCTATAGCTTGAGGATCATTGTTGGTAATGAGCGTATCATCTGCATATACCAAAAGTGCCATGAAAGAAGTGCTAGTCTGCTTGGTGAACAAGGAGTAATTTGTGTTTGATTACAGAAAACCATGCTGCAATAAAGTAGTTGAAAACTTTGAATACCATTGTCTTAAGGCTTGCTCAAGGCCATATTAAGACTTATTCAATTTACAAACAAGTTCCTCCTTGCTGTGCAGGCCAGGTGGAAGAGACTTATACACTTCTTCAAGTAAATCACCATGAAGAAATGCATTGTTGACATCTAACTGATAAAGAGTCCAGCCATGCACAACAGCCAAAGCCAAGAAGAATTTAACAGTCACCATTTTGGCAACAGGTGAAAAGGTCTCAGTGTAATTTAAATCCTCTTTCTAAGTATAACCCTTGGCAACCAACCTTGCTTTGTACCTCTCCACACTGCCATCTAACCTGTACTTGATTTTGAACACCCACTTGCAACCAACAGCTCATTTATTAGGTGGCAAAGGGACAAGAGACCATGCGTTATTGAGTTCTAAGGCTTGAAGTTCGGCTACCATGGTAGCATCCCAATTTGGATCACCAATTGCTTAATGGTAATACACAGGTTCTTTGAGAGCAAAAATACTATTGCAAAAATGGGAATAGGAAGAAGACAATTTGAGATTTGAAACATAATTGGCAATAGGATATTTGTTAGAAATAGCATTGCACTTATAGGCTTGAAGTTAAGTAGGTGGTTTGGAAAGCCTAGTAGACCTCCTAGGTAAAGGATCAGCAGGCATAGCAGGAGTAGAAATAGGTAAAAAATCAGCAGGCATGACAGGAGTGGGTTCAAAAATAGAATTGTCAGGGATGGACTCAAAATTAAGAAAAGTAGTGAGAGAAGTAGTATTAATAATATCATTAGGAATAAAGACAAACAAATCATCAGGCATATTGTTGAAGTGATCCTCAAGAAATTGATTGTCAATAGGTGCTGAAGGATCTGGAATATGTGTAGAATGATGAATAAAATCAGTGATAGGTAATGGTGATGCATCAGGAATACAAATCTGAGAAAAAGGATCATCTTGAGAAATAAGAATAAAGGAAGGAAGAGACTGAAATGGAAATAAGCATGTTTTTTAGGAGATGTGGGAGTTATATAATGTAACTTTTTAGGTGATTGTCACTTTCAAACTTATGCGATTAATGATGTAGAAATTGTATTTAATTACTATCTACATATCACCTTTTATGTATCTCATACACTTACTAGTTGCACACACCACTCACAAATCTTTGTAAAACATTGTACATGTGATTGTGTGTTAATTAATGTGGTCATCCCAAATTGTGCTTCTTGAAATGTTTAATATTTTTTTTTTGGGGTTTAGTTAGAAATTTTTTAGGAGAAAATTTTTGAATCTTAATAAAAATTGATTTGGTTGAAGAGAAAGTGTTTTTGGAATCATTGATATGCACCTCATATCATAAAATCTAATTTAAAAGTGTTTCTGCAGAAAATTTCCAGGTTTTTAAAAATTTTCTGATTTTTCATGTCTCGATCGATCGAACCTATTTTCTGACCAATCGAAAAATTCAGCTTTTAAGGCTAAAACTCTAGGCCAAATTTGATTCCTAGTTCAATTTCTTTCAATCAGTCAAACCTGTTTTTAAAACATTTTCGATTCCTGGCTTGATTCATCTCAACCGATCAAAAATCGTTTTTCACTTTAAAATAAAAGGACCCAGAACACTGTTCTTCATTGTTTTTGTCTTCCTCTTCGATCTCTCTCAATTCCTCTTTGTCCAAAATTTTGTCTTTTTTGAGTCAAAACTTCAAGGGTTTTCTTCCTCAACACTTGGTAAGACCTTTTTACCCCTTATTTTTGTTTAAATTACATTCATTCATGCATTTTCATCAAATTTTTAAAAAATTTTGAACCAAAGGAATTTTGGGGTTTTTGATGTTTTTGGTTGTTTTGATCCAAATTGTTGGATGAGTTTTTGTTCATGCATCATTTAAACATGCTTCCCTCACTTTAATTTCAAAATTTTCATGAATTTAGTAAAATTTTGAAATTAGGGTTTATGTGTTCTTGAGTATTTTGGGGATTTTGTTCAATTGTGTTGAATTGATTAAAATTGGCTTGTGATATTGATTAATTGGATATTTATAACATGTTTTATACTTCTTGTGATATTCAATTGATTAATATATGTGTTTCTAAAAATTAGGTTTTTCAAAATTGGGAATTTTTGTAAAAAATTTGTTTTACTGGGTTAATTTTTCAAATTTGGGATATAATTGAACAATTCTATACATTAGATCATGCATCACTTGTGTCTATGCATCATGCATCATGTAGTTTTTGAAAATTCCTTCTAAATTGTGCTATAACTCTATTTGATGCAATCTGCCCTTGGTTTTTCTCTTTATTTTTGGTTTTTCTCTTTCTTTAGATCTTAGATATGGCTCCTAAGGTTGGTAAAAAGTTTAAAACCAAAGCTAAGAAAAACACAGCATCCTCTTCTTCTTCTATTCAGTTTGATAAGGTTAGGTTTATTATAGCCAGAACTGAAGAAATTTTTGAAAGCTTAACTCAGTTTAGGTCTATTTGGGGAGAAAGACAGATTGACCTAGATAAGTTAGATCCTTCTATTTGTAGGAATCTAGAGTCTAGGAATTGGTTGTCTTTGTGTGATGTTTCTTATCCCTCTCCTGCTGCCTTGATTAGAGAACTCTATTTGAATCTCTCTATTGAGTCTGATTATATAGGTAGTCATATTTTTTCTACTTGGATTCTAGGTAAAGAGTTTAGGATATCTAAGCATACAGTCTTTGAGGCTTTTCGTGTACCTATTGTACGTAGACCTACATATCCATACACTAAGTCTCCTTCTATAGTTGATGTGATGTCTTTACTTTGTGGAAGATAGTCTTGAGTTTACTGGGCTTAATTATCTTTTCTTTAGGATAGCATGTCACAACATCTTCCCTATCTCTCACATTCACACTATTCCTATGGAAAGATAGAAAGATGTGTTTTTCTGTATGCCTTCCTTACTGATGCTCCTATGTGATTTCCTTCCATTTTTATTCAGACCATTGTTGAGGTCTTTAGGAGTACATCCAAGGCTCATAGGTTGTTCTTTCTATTGTTTATATATAGGGTGTTGAACTTTTTAAGGTCAGCTGACTTTCCTTCTTTAAAGTTAGTTCATATCACTGCCCCTATAAGAGCAACTTTTCTTAGACAGAGATCTGCTCAAAGGAAGGTTGCTGAACCTACTAGTACATCAAAGCGACCAAGAGTGGAAGCTTTTACTATTCCTCCTGCTTCTGGTGATCAGCTTGTTGCTGAAAAGATTCATGTGGATCCTACTACTATTGTGGATCCTACTAGTGATGATGATACTGTTGATCCTACAGTTAGTCCTCCTTTCTCACTCTGTGCCATGATGGAGTCTTTTATGACAACTCAAGCAGCTCATGGATAGCTTATTGATGACCTACTTACTGAGGTTGTTGCCTTGAAAGCTAATTTTGCTGAGTATAGGAGTGCATTTCCACATCCTCCACCCTTTGATTCTTGATGGTTACCTTTTGGCAATACATAACAAAAAGGGAGAGTAGGTTTAGCTATTGGTTGCTCTTGTACTTAGGGGGAGAGTTAGAGAGTTTTTGTATTTAGGGGGAGTAGTCTAGTTGATGATAATGATGTGATGTTTATCATTTTTGATGTTTATTGTTTATCATCTTTGATGTATATTTTCTTCTATTGTTCTTGTTTCATAAACATTTGATGGTTTATGATTGACTATGATGGCTATGATGGTTTATTTGATGATTATTCATTTGATATATCTATCTATCTTTTTTGTTTTGTGGATTCAAGTTCATTTTTTAATTTTTGGATTTATATTGTAATTTCCACACATGTGTTTATGGTTTGTTTTAAGTGTTTCGAGAATTTACAGGTTAATTCTTTCTCAATTGCTGTCTATTCTAGCAACTAATAGTTAGTAGATTGTGATAGAATTGTATTAGGGCAACACTTTGTAAATTGGGCTAGTTCTTGAGTTAAGCAATTCATATATATGTGTGTTTTGTCACGGATTGCCAAAAGGGGAGATTGTTAGATTCTAAGGATTTAGGATTAAATGTTTAGAGCCTTAATTTGTATACGTTGGCAAACAGAGAACAAATCATGTCTAGGATAAGTGTTAGACATTGCTCAAAGTGTTTCAAGTCAAGACTTAAGAATATTCAAGAAGAATTGAAATTCTGTGAAGCTCAACCAATTGAAGAATAAGGCTCAATCGATCAAATATCATAGAAAAATAATTTTTGCATAATTTTAAATCAGGCCTAAGCTCACGAAAACGTTTAGGGTTTTAATCCAACACTCCTAAGTATAAAAGGAAAATCCTAACTACGTTTTGAAGACTCTTAGAAGACTTGTGAGTTACTTCGTGTGAGATTTGAAAAGTGTTGTACCTTTTAATTCTACAAGTATCTACCGGAATAAAATTTACAATCAAGTGCTGGTGGAATCTAGTTGTCTCAAGATCAACAAGCTGTGATCTAAAACCTTTGAGTAGGATCTCAAAATCACAAACGTGGGAGTTTATGTTTTGTAAATCCAAGAGAGAAGGAATATGTGGATTTAGAGTTTACACGTGATTGTGTTAGTAAATTACCACTAGAGGTAGTAATAGATTTAGGGTTAAATCTTATTGTAAAAACTTTGATTCTCTGTTAGTGGATTTGTTTACCTTGCAGATAGCTTGGTCAAATCCTCTCTAGGTTTTTTACCTTGAAACGGTTTGTTTCATTGGTTTTCCTAGATAATCATATCTGTGTGTTATTTATTTTTCCACTGTTGTGCATGATATGATCTTTCGCTGTTTAACCTAGATCTCGTAATTAACCTAAGTAATCACTTGACTAATTAATTAGGTTAAGCAATCTGTTTTAAAGTGTCTAAACAAATAAACACTCACCAATCAAGGCCTCATATACAAGCATGGCTCCAGGACTCTCAACGCGATGAAGAAATTGAGGATTTGAAATGTCCTCTACCAATGCAAGATCTTGCACAAAGGAAGAAGAAGAATCAGGAACCAAAGCCATTGTAGAAGCTTCAAAGCTTTCACGAAAACCCTAGAGAATTTGGGGAAAAATATAGTAAGATAGCTCTAATACCATATGAAATTTCTTAAGAATGAAAATCAATTCTCATTAACTACCAAATTATGATTTACAAAATAGTTTATATACAATCAGAGATAGAGGGAGAGACTAACTGCTCTAACTAACTTGCATAACAGCTAATAATGACTTGCAACTCATTAAAACAGAAAGTACAACTAAGTACACTCATGCTTCTCACATGCCCACTTAACTAGGGCTGAACTACATGTAGCTTTGCTCAAGACTACTCAAACTACTTGCTGTTTAGCCTACATCCTTTTCTGCAGCTTCTGCAACTTCTGATCTGCACACTTCTCCCTTTTGTTTCTTTAACTTCTGATCTCCCACACTTCCTAACAACCAAATCCTCAATCCCCACACTAACCTAACTGGCTTTGAAATTAAGGTATTGTGGGACAAATCTAATATAACTATAAATAACAAACATATATGCAACCTAGTAAGCAAGTTCCTGCTAATCCTCGTGCAACAATTTGGTGACATGACAGACCAACAGCTGGGCACAACATGACACACAAGAACATATCAACCAGATTTCTGTTACTGACGATATCTACCTTATTTTCAGTACAAATCTCAAGCAACAGTCTTTTATTAGTTATAATATATCAACCAGATTTCTGTTACTGACGATATCTACCTTATTTTCAGTACAAATCTCAAGCAACAGTCTTTTATTAGTTATAATGTGCGTTTATTATTCTAGCCGTTAGTAATAATTTATCATCTAAAATTTATTGTAAAAATATTATAAAAATACTGTACACGGTATACCCATAAAAAGTTAAAAAGTAAATAAATGATAGCCAATTTCTATGGTTTGATATCTCATCTTATGGAAACAAGGAGTGTGTATTTGATATCTCATAAGCGAATCACGCAAAAAATCTATTTTGATCCACAATTTTTGGGACTATCTAATATCTCAATTCTCAAAGTCATAAAGTTATGTGTCTGTAATTAATTTATTTGATCCATACATTTTAGCAAAATTGAAACATTGTAATAATGGAAAAAGTTTGTTTGTAAAAATGCAGCATAACAAATAAAAAAGAAAAAAGAAAATCCATAATAAGATGTACATACGGGTATATTATGAATTTGAACGAAAGTTTCGAGACTAAAAGAACAGTTAATATATTCTTCTATGCACTTAGCCAGTAAAAAGTATTTATTGTCTTATGTTATTATAAATTCAAATGATTTTTTTTTTTTTTTTAAATCCAGTATAGATTATATATGACAATAAAATCTAGAAAAATAAAAAAAAAACACTTAGTAAATGAAAAAATTTTCATGATTATAATAAAAGCATGAAAATTTTTCATGTCTAATATAACAAAAAAAATAAAACGATATTAATTTTAATAATTTAATTGTTATATATATTGGCATGTCTTAAGAAATTAAAAAAAAAATTATACTCCCAATAAAGTATTGAAGTTCAATTAAGTTGAAGTTTTATTTGTACAAGTACAATATGAAAATTTTTCATTTTAAATATTTTTAATCATAGAAAATGTGTATTTGTTCAGGGTGTTTTTGTTTTGTACGATAAACGGGACTTTTATTTATAAAAATAAAATAAATAAATAAATAAAAACAACTTGTGTATGTGTATTGTTAACTATGGCTTGGTAGTTTTGTGTGAAAGAAAAAAAATATATAATGTGAAGTACTATAAAGTAAAGTATGAGATGTAACGTGTATTGCTAAAATGGTAACGTAAAATAGATAGATTAACTTTTTGGTAAGCTAGGTTTTTTTTTTTTTTTTTTTTTTTTTTTTTTTTTTTAATTAACATATGGGAATACTCTTACAATAATTCTCTCCCAAATCTTTTGGAATCTGTTTTTTAGACCTCTTTGAATTGGAAAAAGGTTTCTTTCCAAACCTTTCAAACTTTGTTTATATATTTTGAATGGATGTGAATTTTGAAAATCTAATTGTTGGATTGCATGTTCTTATTA
The DNA here is from genome assembly GCA_023621385.1 of Quercus gilva. Classification (NCBI taxonomy): domain Eukaryota; kingdom Viridiplantae; phylum Streptophyta; class Magnoliopsida; order Fagales; family Fagaceae; genus Quercus; species Quercus gilva. The sequence continues at coordinate 21,303,456 of CM042480.1, read as the reverse complement.
TGGTAATGTAAAATAGATAGATTAACTTTTTGGTAAGCTAGATTTTTTTTTTTTTTTTAATTAACATATGGGGAATACACTTACAATAATTCTCTCCCAAATCTTTTGGAATCTGTTTTTTAGACCTCTTTGAATTGGAAAAAGGTTTCTTTCCAAACCTTTCAAACTTTTTTTATATATTTTGAATGGATGTGAATTTTGAAAATCTAATTGTTGTATTGCATGTTTTTATTTTATCCACAATTATTATAGAATTTAAAGAAGATCAAAGATTAATAGCATTTTCATCAATAACATGTTTAAATTTCAAGTTTTTGTAATAAAAAAATTATGCATAAAAAATTAGTTTAATAATCGAATAATAAATAACACTCGATTTGAACGAAGGTTGATATGTATATTAAAAATATAAAGAACATGCAATTTAATGATTAGATTTTCAAATTTCACATTTAATAAAAAGATATAGAAGGAGTTTAAAAAATTTCTCTTCAAACTAATTTGGAAAGAAACCTTCTTGTTCCTTTGAATTAGATCTTAAATTATTTATTTTTGATTGTCCAAATGGCTGCTATCAAACAAGCTAAGGTTTTTTTACCTCAAATTGCCTAAAATACTCTTAGGGGGTATTTGATTCGTCGTGATGTTACATTACGCTGTAATATTACGTTATTATAATCTTATATTAATATAGTCTCAATATAAGAATATAATACTAAATTGTTTAGAAAAGTGATGAGATTAAGATAATGTGATATATTTAATAATTTTAAATTATAGTAATATTAGAAAAAATAAAATAAACCAAAACCTTAATATCACATCATCGTAATGTGCATCATATCAAGGACACATCACAGCGAACTAAATACCCTCTTAGATGCACAAAGCTGGTTTTTCACTAGATGTATACACCATTTTTTTTCTCACACTTCTAATTAAAATAAATGAGGTTAAGACAATAAAAATAGAAGTACAGGACATTAGCTTTCTGTTTCCGTTAATGATTTTCAAGTCACATTTTGGGAATTTTTGTTTTGTTTACAGCACAAAATGAACTCTGAGAACTTTGCAGATAACATATGACATATCTTTTCACATTAAAAATAGCATAAAATGTAATCCACCCTTAGGTAAATAAACCAAATACATTACTGATAGGTACCAAATGACATGTGGACAAATAGTATTAAAGCTTGCCCCTTTTATTTGGTTCCAATTATTTATTTATTTATTTAACACAATGACATTCACAAATTCTTAGGATTGAAATTTTCTACAATGAAAAGGAAACAATGAGAAAGAAAAGGTTATAGTTCTTTGAGCTCAAAACACAATACATTGCCATGATTGTCATAGATCTTAAGTCAATTGAATATGCTTGCAGATATTCTCCAAGTGCCCATAAGTAGAAAAAGCTTTCCTTTAATAGTTTCTGGAATCCTAGCTGTCTACGTATGCCTATGTATACATATGAATGTCATAAGCGTGCTTATGCATGGCTTGAGTGTGTGTACGCATGCGCGCGTATGCATGCCCACACTTAGGGTTTCTTGCCACTAATAATAGCTTAATTTTGCATATTAAAAAGCATTATCATACTTATTTTGAGTTAATTCATGTATTTTATAGTTGGTTTTGGAATAATGCTGAATAATCAATTTTGTGTTTAATTGAATTTTAATGCGTGAATTTGTCTTTTGTAGGATAATGAAATTAAATAAGTGGATTTGTGCAAAGATGAAAGCTAATGGACTTAACTTTTACAAAGGCCATGATGAAGTCAAAGAAGGCCCACCCAATTAAATTCGAGTCTAATTGGAGCAAGGAATCAAAGGAAATTTGCACCAAATCCAAGTTCAATTCGGATTAGGATTCCAGCCTACGCACCAGTTAGTATTTGGAGCATAACTTTTGGCTCAGATGTCCAATCGAGAGAATTCAAGTTGGGCTGAAAAGTTAATTTAAAGGGATACAACTTTGTAGTTTACCAGAAGTCATAATTCTGAAGTTAAATGAGCCAAAAATGTCGGTTAAGTGAAGCCTAAAAACCTAGGATTTTCTCCAAACAGGAATTCAATTCAACTTGTAATAGGATTCCTTGACCTATTTAAAGGCTCTTTAGGGCAAAATTCAAGGGGGCTGCCGTAGAACATAATTTAGGTTTTCTTAAAGTTTCTTTACAGTTTTAGATTTTTATTTGTGATGTGGCTTGCTAGAAGCCTTGCTAAGGCAAGGGGTGAAACCCAACCGTTTATTAGTATATTCTTAACAATTGTTTTATGGTTTTAATGTTTATGTTATTATGTTTTTGATTGATTTACTCATCTAGAAAAGTGTTTAGTTTTGTATAATTTTTTGATTTATCATAGACTCTAGGCACGTTAAATGCTTAGTATTCCTTGCGAACTAATTCACTAGTTTTGTTTTGCCTAAAATCAATCAATTTCATAAAACTACCTTAGACAATTAATTCTTGAGTTTTTATTGTTAAATCATCCAACTAAGATCATCCTTCGTATGAATTTTAGTTGAGTTATAAAATAAATATTGTTAAGACTGCCAATAAATGTGTTATGTATGGATCCCTAAACCTTAGTGCCTTAATATATTGTTATTTTCTCTTAATTTAAATTAACTTTACTAAATCATAAAAAATCTCTTCAATTAAACTTTATTATTTTAGTTTTATTCTCTTGTGGTTTGCTAATCAATTTCCTTTTTCCTATGGATTCGACCTCAGACTTACTGAGTTATTATTTCACGACAATTCTCCACTGGGGAGCATTATTTAAGTTGCAGCAGCAGCCTTTCTTTTTCAAAAATAGTTTTATTCCTTCAAAAAATACTTTATATTTTCCATAAATATTTCCTTAAATCAATTTTCATTTGATTGGGCCCTAAACCAACCTTGGGCCTTAAAGTACTACCATCATTGGAGAACGGGGGCCCAAGTTGTAAAAGGTACAAAATGAGATGTCTACATATGTCCCTCTTTTGATTTATGAGCTCCACTAACAGAATCAAAAGAAAAAGAGACAAAACATTTTGTTTCAACGTACGGCTCGGGCCTAACCCACATATACAGAAAACAACATGCATACATGAGGCGGGGTGCAACTCTGTAGAGTTGCGTGGGATTCGTATGTCCGAAGTCCCACAGGTGTTGCACGGAAAATGAGTAACGACAGATTCACGATGCCAGAACCTAGTTTGTCAATTGCAATCAAAAGGCGAGTGACTCACTATCCTAGAGTCACTTAAAAAGAAAAACAAACATGGCCAATTGACTCAACCATCAACCAAACAAACAAGGTGCTCTTACGAGCTAAAAAGATACACATCTGTCGCATCCATCTGGGGCTCTCGCCTCAAACTTATCCAAATGGCTCTCGCCTCTGGGTGATTTCTGTCTCTATCTCAATCTTTTTACTAAGCTGCCCCACACCCCCATTTTACCACTATAAAAAGCCATAAAATGCACTTTTTCAAAACACATAAAAATGGAGGCAAAATTCAAAAGATTCACTAGAAAAAAGTGAATCAAAGAGGGAGTTTTTCACAAAACATTCTTAAGTCAAATTTTACTTGATTAAGACCTATTCTGATCTTGATCTTCGAGTTCTAAAGTTTGCTAACCTATTTTGATTTGGTTATTGAATAGATTGACTGAGGGGAACAGTTAAAATCAAGCTCTAGAGAGACTTTGTGTTAAGGTAAAGGTTATAACTTTGGATCTTCACTTTTCCATTGTTCTGCTATTTGTTAATATGTTTTATTGCTTTAATATGTTTGTTTAGTTTACGTTTTACTTCGTGTTTATGTTAAAAGCATGCTAGGTTGTTAGATTTCCTATTTTCTTTGTTTTCTATCTGAGTTTCTAGGTTAGGGTTTTGGGCATGTATGTGTGCGTATGCTTCATGCATACACAAAGTATGCGTACGCATACAGTTGGGATGCGCACACAATCGTGCCCAAATACCTATTCCACGTCTATTTTGTTTTTCTCTACTTTCTTTCACATGTTTAGCCCCTTGTTTAACTTTGTTTTTCATATGTTTGAGTATATGTTCTTCTACCTTGCCTTCTTTTGTTTATTTTTATCCTTTTAATGTTGATTAGGGTTTTATTTGTTTGAATGCCATAAACATGCATTGATGCATAAGTGTTGTGATATAGTGAGGTAAGTCATGCATATATCATATGAACAAGCATTCGAGTATTTGAACATGAAATTGCATAATATGTTTGGTTGAAAACCATGAGCTTTAATGCTTGGATGTCTAGAAATGCTTATTTGAATATGCCCTATAATGTTTTTTCCTTTAGAGGTGTATGTTAAATGCCATGATAGATGAATGTTAGGTTTAGGGATGATATGCCATGTTGTTTGCATTTAGATGCATGTGAGTTAAAATAACATGTTAAGTAGGCCTTTAATGAGATTAAGACTTGGAACATAATGAGTGGAGGCTAACCCAAGGGTCAAGTAAGGTTGGGTGCCTAACACCTTCCCATCCCCATACCTAAGCTCCGAACACGTGCTCTGGTAAAGATCATTCATTCAACAAAGACACTATATTTATGGTTCCTAGACCTAATCTAGGTAGCAACTCCATTTACACCCTCCGCCATGGTCCACCCTAGGCCAAGGCATACATTTTAACAAATTTTTGGGGGAAACCCCAAAAGAGAGATATACTTTATACCCCAAAAAAGAGATATACGTTATACCCCTAGGTCACGGGCGCTTGCACCCACAATGGTTTAATGTAAAAGCATGAGATATACTTTAAACCCCTTTTATTTAAAGTGTTTATGAATTTTTCACATACCATTCATTTATACATCATCATATTGTACATGTCATGTTAGGATAGATTGCATATAATTTTCACTACATGTCATCCAAGAATAGTTTTCATGTCATTCTTTTTTATTCCTTCTTACATGTCATCCTAGGATAAATTGCATGTCATCTTTTGCACATCATCTTAGGATAGATTACATGTTATTTCTGACATGTCATCCTAGGATAGTTCACATGTCATCCTAAGCTAGGTTTAATCTATACTTTATTTCACATGTACATGCTTACTTCTTTTTTTATATACCAAATGCCAAATATTTTAGTTGTTATTTAAAATGGTGAAATTTAAGTTTAAATTCGAAACAAGGTACTATCTTTTTGGATAGGCGTTGTGGCGTGCATAACACCTTCCTTACACGTAATTGAACTTCCAAATATAATTTCTAGTTCGAGACATTTATTTTATTTTCTAGTTTAGCTTAGTAGCTTTAGAGTTTTCTTAGTTAAAATTAAGAAATAAATTTTATTAGACTTAGGTGACCAGTCACACCTTAGAATCCCAATGGTTGGTGGCGATTCCTTAGAATAACTGAATGTCTAAATGGTCACACTCACAAACCCCTCCATAGTATTGCACACGTGTGCCTGTTGACACCTCATTTTGCAACCCGCATTTAACCTCTCCTGGAGAGTAAAAGGGTAATTTTTCCTTGAAAATATGCATCTTGATTCTGGCCATTAGATCCTTAATCTCATTTCACCAAAATGATCTTGATGTTGTAACGATCGAATCGACTGGTCATAAGCTTTAATCAGACCACTCGATTGAAAGTTATCATCAAATCAAGTTTTAATGGCCGAGATGCACTATCACAAATTGAGTCTGACCATATGTGATTATGAACAATTGATTTCAATTGGTTATAAGTGTAATCAATTTGAGATCAATGATATGTCATAATTTGATTGGTTAGGACTACATTTTATGGTAAGGTTACATACATCTAATTAATTAGATAGTTAAATATTAATTATTCAATGAGTAATTTGTGCAATTATCCTTTAATTAGAGTAAATTTGGAACCAATTAAGTCTGAAATGGGAGTGATTGGAGCCATTTAACGTTAATTGGGAGCTAATTTGGGACCTATTAATGTTAATTGAGCTGAAACCATTTTCTAACAAATGACCTCTGCTCACCATTTCGTCAATATCTCTCAGAATATTTTGAATCTGTGAATGAGATTAATTTGCCCAAAAACTAGACATCTGGGGCTTCAATTTGAGCACAAGAACGAGACAATTCCAATCAGAATTAAGTCCGATATGATTTTTCAAAGTTGGCTCTATAGGCTGTTATAGCAACTACGAGAAAACCGAATTTTGGCTTGCTCCTCACTCCCACCAATCTCTCCATTTAATGCACCAGATTTTTCCCATGGCTAAAATGAGGTCTAGGTTCATGATTCTTTGTCAACCCTCATTAAATGGCATTTCATTCATATTTTCTCTACCACTAGTATATAAACCCTCCATCTCCTTCATTTCAAAGGACACAAAAAAAAAAAAAAAAACCCCATCTCTTCTCCTCTCTTAAGTTCTAGTGAAATAGAGTAATCTTGTCATATCTTGATCTTCTTAAGACTCAAGGTATTGACTGAGACTCCCTCTCCTAGTTCTTCTTTTTTTCTTCCTCTCTTAGGACCTCCACCAAGAGTCTCCTCCTCCACCATATGGATCTTGCATGAAGGTAGAATCTTTTTCCCTAACTAGTTTTTTTATGTTGCTATAATAAGAATTTAAGATTAAAGCATGATAGTAATTATTTAAATTTCCTTGAATATGTTTGAATGCTCTTAATTGTTCTTATATGTTCTTTACATGTTCTTGATTGTTCATCACATGTTCTTGCATAACACTAATTTTAATCTTAAATCCACATCAAAAATATGAAAAACATGTTTGTTTCATAATTCTTTTAAATTCTTGAATCTAGGATATCACTATCCACACACATTCACTAGAATTTATTTTTAAATCTATATGCAATGCTTAATAAATTGAATTAGGGTTTATCACATGCACACACATCAAATTCAACATGCAAATTGATTGATAATACATTGGATGATGTGATATGAATGTTGGCCACCATAATCTAGAAGAGCGGTTTTACCGGACAAGGTGGATGCCTAACACCTTTCTACCTTGTAATATAGCCTCTGAACTTAGATCAAGAGTTGATAGATCAATGCTTATCTATGTAATTTTCGATTTTTAGATTGTAACTAGGAAATAAAGCCATATACTTTATCTTAGATTATATCTAAGACCAAAGTCATGTAATTTCTTATGATCAATGTAAATTCAATTTCAAATTAATAAAATGAGGAATTTTTCAATTTTGATTTTCTTATTTTTTCAATAATTAAATAAGTGACAACTCCATTCTAAACCCTTAATCTAAATGAGAAAATATAATTAGTCGAACATCCATTTTGAGAGCCAATAACATAACTCCACCCATTCACGTGGGTTTGGTCCAACACATTTTAAAAAAGGGAGCCGGGGGCGCGGTCCCTCACAATGCCATACGCAAATGCACACACGTGCATGTCACCTAGTCAAGCATACCTAAAGCCATTGGGTTGCAACATCGTTTAACATGGTGAGAATTCAAGTACGATCGTTGTTACCCAAAAAAAAAAAAATAATAAATAAAGGAACAGATCCAGCCTAAGGAATTAGGTCGTGGGACTTGCATGAATATGAGGGACCTATGGCTCATGAAAATGCTCTAATAAAAGAGAAAAGAGAACTAAGTAAAATGAGGCCAAAGCCCAAAAACGAAAGAAAGAATACAAAAGGCCTTAAGAACAAGGCACAAACAACCCCATAAAAGGGTGCAAGTAAAAAAGGTCCTGGCAACTACACTAACCCAGCGGATGAGAGAGCCCAGAAAGCATTCACCAGAAAAAAAAAAAAAAAAAAAAAAAAAAAAAAAAAAAAAAAAAAAAAAAGGGACCATGAAAGGGCAAGTCCCCAAAGAAGAGAATTGAAAGGGACAAATCATCCCACCCAAACCTTGGGACCTAGAGATGAAAACCAACCAGTCCATAAAGGAGAAGCCCGAGGAACCTCGGTCAGAAGGAAACTAATACAAAGAGAAAGATGTCCAACACACCTTTGAACTTCACCCAAATCAATAAAGGATCTATACCATTTGAGGAGGAGACACAACACAAGTAGTCCCCATCAGAACGAAGGAACCTTCGAAATGTCTTTCTTTCCAGCCTTGAGAAGAGACCTACCCTCATTGACCTCAGCTAACGCTTGAATTATTTACTGGAGAAAAGCATCTTCTATAAGGAGTAAATGACCAAGAATGCTTTCAAGGACGAGTTCCTAGGAAAAGGAAACAAGAGCAAGATGGAAAAGAGACATCCAACGCTTCAACTCAAAGGGAAATGGCAAGATCAAGGCAAAGGGAGAGGATAGTAATTTTCAGGCCCTTCAAGATTAGTATTAAAGGAGAGGGTCAACCATGGAAGAGGGACAAGAAGGAGAGCACGAAAAGGAGAAAAAGTAGAAGAGACAAAAGCGAAGAGAAAAGAGAGAAAATTGGCAATTATAGTTAGGTTAAGTTCCAGAAAAATAGGTCACTTATTTGTAGTATTACTAGGGGCTATACATCGATCCAGAGGTCCAAGCTTCGCAGGTCTTTGTGAACCTCAAGGTCACCTATGTCTATGAAGTTTGGAAGTTTGGGGTTTATGGGCTTTGTACCTTTCCCTTAAAGGACTTGTATTCGGGTTCCTTGACTTGCTAATAAGAAGTTTGCTGAATATATTTATACTCACCAATATTGCTTTATTTTAGTTCTTGCAAATATATTGCTATATTATTGTATTTCTTGGAGCTGCTTGTGCACATATCAATTTGTTAGAACGACCCAATTGGCAGCGGTGGAACTAAGCCCCGTTCCCTCACACAGCATCTCACTAACGCCTCAACAGGCCCGCATATTTGCATTGGGCCTGGGCTGAAGGAACCTTTTGCAAAAAAGGTTCCTACACATATAAGAGCATTCCCATCAGTGTTTGCATAATTGTGTATAAATGTGCAAAATAGAAAAAGTCATCACTTTTACACAATCTGAGCAAAAAAAAACCACCCACATCAGTGGGTGTATACTTGTTTATATTTATCAGTTGCTACAGTACCCGTGTAAATATACACGGGTACTGTAGCATGTTTATATCATTTTTAATCATTTTTTTCTCTCTCATCCTCTCAGCTCCCTCTCTCTCTCTCTCTCTCTCTCTCTCTCTCTCGGCGCTGCAATTCTATTTTTGGACGCCACATTAGGTGTCTTTCCTGCCTTTGCAACCTCCAACTTCAGTACCTCAATCTTCTCCTTCAGATCTATTGACTTGATAACATTTTCAATTTCTCCCTTAATTTCTTCATTCAGCTCTTTTTCCTTGACTTTGACATCAATTGGAATCTGTTCACTAATCTCCTTCGCTTTTGGCCTCACAGCTGCAACATCCAAACCCAGGGCTTTTATAGCATCAACCATTTCCAACTCTATCTCTTTCTTCCTCTGCACAATTTTCTCCTTCAGCTCAGGGTCCAAATCTTGACCCTCAGACACCCCAGAACTTTCAATTTCATCCTCCAGTGCCTTGTTTTTTTCTTTCATATTTCGGGCCATAGCCAAGAGGTGGGTTTCGATCCATTTTTTCTGGTTTTTTGTTGATTGTGGGTGTGGGTCAATAGGTTTTGATCTTGATCGGCTTGGCTTGAGTGGGTTTTCCTTTTGATGATGGTGGCTGGGTGGTGATGATGGTGGTGATGGTGGTCGTGGGTCTGTGAGAGAGAGGGGCAATGAAGGAGTGAGTAATAAAAAAATGTAAAATAATGAATATTTTATTGAATAAATGTGTAGAATAGATAAACTGATGTGTGTGTTTTGTAAAATTGGACGTGTAAAATAGAAAAAGTAGGTTTTTCCGTGTAAAATAGACAGAAAATTTACACGGACTGATGCGAATGCTCTAAAGGGAGGTTCCTGCATAGGCGAAGCCAGGGGGACCAGGGGGCCCATGACCCCCTTGAGTTTTGAAATAATCCCAGAATAGTAGTACTAAAAAAATAAAATAGAAATTTAGGAAGAAACTTAATTACTGGCTCCCCCAGATTTTTGACAAAAAAAACACATATAATAATCTAATCTTAAAAACCCAACCAATTCTTTAGCCCATAAACAATTTTGCTAAAAAAAAAAAACACAAAATCACTTGTTAGTCAAATTCCTATTCCTAATTAAATTAGGATTCCAAAATATAATTAAATTAGGACTATAAGATCCAAATATATACAAAAAAATCACAACATTAAAGTCACACAAACACAGTTTAAAAAAAACACTTTACAAGTACAACCCAAACTTCCCAACCCGGTAAACCTAAAGATATAATCTTCCCTAGCCACAACAGCCACCACAAAGCCACAAGCTGTCAAGCTACATTCGCCTCTACCGCCTCAATCTATGACTCTATCAGAGTCTCTGTCTATCTTCTATCAATTTTTGTAGACAAGTTTTTGTTGTTAATGGAAGAAGAGTAAAGGCTCTACTTTCTAGACTAGAATATGCTTATGTTTGTGCCTTTGTGTGGTGTCTAGCAAATATTTGAGCGAAAAAGATAAAAAAGAAAAAGACTAAACAAATGTTAAAAGCTTAAAACACCAGTACACTTTAGGGTCCGGTCTATAGTCAATAGAATAGGCTTTGTAACTAGAGTCTATAGAAGCTTTATGTTTGTTAGAGTCTGTGTTTCCAGCAAATATGATTTTAGAACAGTAATTTGAAAATAGTAGTTTTTTAATTGTTTATTTAATTGATAGTAACCACTTGGGTAATTAAATTAAATTATTATTGTAGAAAAGGAGATTGCTAAAGATGGATAAAGCTTCGTAACAATATGGATAATGACTTCTTGTGCGACTGTTTAACTACATATATAGAAAAGGAGATTGCTAAAGGTTTTAGTTCAGAATCAAATTATAAATGATTTTAATGCCATGAAAGAGCATAGGGCGCAACTTTTTTAAGTTAAAGTTAGTGTGAAATAAATATTATTTTAGTTATTTTTTTATACAAAAGAATTTTATTATGTTTACCTTGGCTCCCCTGAAAAAAATTTCTGACTCCACCACTACCTTCAATTAAATTCCGGCGTGGTTGATTTCAACAAGAATCTCTTCTATTAATGGGTTCATTAATTCAATATCTCCTCCCTCAAACTGTTTGCCAAAACCAAACTTTCCATTACTGAAACTCATCGGAAAGGGCTTGATCTTAGGCTCCATGTTATAGGTACTATAAGGTATATAATCAAATTTTTGGGTACATGCACTGAATCCCTGACTTGCTTCAAAATTATACATACTGTGTGATGCAGTTTAGAAAGATAAATATAAACTTACTGATCTTTGATTCCATTTAGCTGCGCCTTACACAAATTAAATGACATACAAGTGTTTGGCCAGAGATGACTAGGGATGGCAATTTTTGCCCGACCCATGAGTATCCGGCCTAGCCCGACCCTAATGGGACAGATTTTATCCAGTCTGATATGGAATAGGGTCGAGTATGGGTTTTAAAAAAAAAAAAAAAAAAAAAAAAAAAAAACCGAAGCTGGTCCGGGTCGAGTCCAGGTTTTATAAAAAACCCGGCTTGAAACTTGGCTCGAACCCAGACCTGGACCCGGCCCGGTTATTCTGAAATTACTAAAAACCCTCCCTGTATATATAGTCATAAACTAACCCTAGCTCCCTCATTTTTCAGCTCTACCTCTTCACCCTCACTCCCTCACTTCAGCTCACGCCTCCTCACCCTCACAGCCTCACATCACACAGCACATGGCCTCACACAGCTGACAGCACACGGCCTCACACCTCACACAGTCACACTCCGTCTCACCATCGCTTCAGTGGCCTGCCTCGCTCGATGCCTCCTCATCAAAACCCGAGCCAACCACTTGCCATCCTCAGCGGTGAGCTCATATTTGGGAACCTAATCAGCATCCACAATCCCAAGCGAAATGAGATCCAAGCCGGTTGGAAGCCTTCTTGCTCTTCTGCTTCTTCAAGATATCGAGCTCGCGCTAGCGCTCTTTGTTGATGAGTCCCAATTTCTCTCTCTGAGCTTCGCGTGCTCTTTCTCTAAGGTTTAAGTAGCGAATAGGAGTGGGAGCGTTGAGACATAGTTGCTCCAATCGGTCTTGTCTCTCGAAACCTTTTCCGGGTTTGGGTGATTCAGTAGTGATGGTGCCTTTTTTGGTGTTGGTTCTTGTTCGCTTCAACAGTTGGCCTAATTTCATTTTGTCCTTTCCCTTTGCGGTTTTGCTTACACTGCATTTTTGGAGGAATTGGTGGCTCGATGATGATGTTAGGGAGTTGGGTTTCAGGATTCAAAACATGATCAGGAGAGGAATAAATTTGGGCTTCAATTCTTTTTCCTTTTCTTTTTTTTTTGGGTTGGGCCACGATTTGGGCCAAAATCTGGCAGGGCTTAACGGGCCCACGGGGCCTAATAGGGCAGGTCCGAGCTCCAGAAAAAAAATCTGTTTAGTAAATGGGCCAGGTTCGGACCGCGGGCTAAGACCTGAGGGTCGGGTCTGGGTATGAAAAAACTCCACCTGAACCCGACCCGTTGTCATTCCTAGATATGACATGCAAGGGGTGTACTTGGTTGTTTTCCTATGGTTTTCTACTCTTGCATTATGTAATATGTTTTAAAAGCTTTGCGGGACATTAGCCAACGGCTCATATACTCTTTGTAATCTTTTGATACTGTTACAATGAAATAAAGTTTCAATCTAACATTACACACTGAACAAGTAGAATGAACGTAAAATAAACGTTATCATTATGCGCATAATTGCAATGAAGATACTACCCACTAACCAGAATAAAATCAATTCATACAGGTAGGGTTAAAAATTACTATTTGTGGAGGAAGCTTTGCAGCCATACTCACCATGCATGGTGGTTGTCCGCTCCCTGAGTTTTGTGTCTATTAAGGGAGTTTTGTCATTTGTGTCCATTGAAATAAGATGGACCGACAATAGATATGTGGAATTTCACTCATTCATTTTCAATTTCTGTTAAAATGATTTGAGATGATCAAGTGATTCTTGATATTTTTAAATCACATAGAAAATAACTCTGTATACGAATAAATGGGGAAAAAAAAATACTGCCAACAAAAGCCAATTTATTTCATCGGCATGTCACTCAAGATGCAAACTGTGATGAGTGTGGTCTCGAAGCTGAGACCTTGGGTCACTTGTTCTGGCATTGTGAGTGAGCCAAGGCAGTGTGATCAGCTATATATGGGCCTGGTTATGGCCCAGGGACGGAACCAGGATTCATACCTAAGGGGGGGGGGGGGCCAAAGCTTAAAACCAAAAAAATTTTATGAAAATAAAAATTAACATCTATTTCATATTCAACAAAATGCTACATACAAAATAAATATTTCTTAAACATTTCATATTATAAAACACATCAACAAAGTATAATATACAAAATAAGTGTTTCTTATTTTGTATGCAATTTTTATTTAGCCTATATTTATTTTTTTATTTTGTTTTTGTAGTTAAAGGGGCATGAATTTTATTTATTTATTTATTTTCTTGTAGGTCAATATCTAAATATTTTAGAGGAGGAGAGACAAATATATATATATATATATATAAGGGCAAATCTTAATTTTTTTATACTAGTATTTTTGGGGGGGGGGGGGGGGGGTGCGGGGCGCAATGGCCCCCTCTGCCCTAATGTAGGTCCATCCCTGGTTATGGCCTTTACAATGGATCGTGTCCCTAAATTTATGGATTTGGTGTGGAACGTGAAACAGATGACGGATCACTCTTTAGCCTCAATGATTAAGAACGACATGGAGGAACTCGGTAGGCGTACAGCTGCACAGATTGCCCGATGGACTAAGGACTACCTGGAGGAGTTTCAAACAGCAAATCACAGGCCCCAACACTTTCAGCATCAACAGACTACAAGTTGGTCTCTTCCTCACCCACGATGGTATAAGATCAATGTTGATGGAGCAATTTTTGAAAGCTTGAATGAGGTGGGAATAGGAGTCATAATCCGTGACCACTATGGCTTGGTGACTGCTTAATTCATTGAGTATGAAAATAAAAGCTCAATTAGGTCGTCTGGAAATCGAAGCAAGGGCAATGGAGGATGGTGTGTGAGGTTTGCTTGGGAGATGGGTATTAGGGATGCGATGTTTTGGGGGAGATTCTCAGATTGTGGTACACTCTCTGTTAGTTAGGTATGACTACTCCCCCCTCGATCTGAGCATCTCTAATAACATTACAGGCTCATTACTTCAACTTTAGCATTTCAACGGGGCACAGTTCTTTTATGTTCCACGCAATGGTAACAAGGCCGTGCATGGTTTAGCTCAACATGCTAGAAGGTTTTTTGGTTGAGCATGCTATTGCTTAAGATGTACTTTTTTTTATCTTCCTTCAAATAAAATGTACGAAATTCACATAAAAAAAAGTGACAACTATAAAGAGAATTGTAAATTTACAAGAAACCATGATTTTTAGATTTGAGAGTTTTGGCTTCTTCTTTTTATTTATTTATTAATTTTTTATCAAATTTATTGTGCAACCTTTCCTTCTCTCTTTTTCTCAAAAAAAAAAAACTCCCCTTTCTCTCCCTCCATCCGCAAACATAGGGTAAAGCACTTGGCCCACCTCTCTATTTGACTAAAAAACTAAAAAAGTCATGTCCTCGGGGCTTTAGCTTTGTTTACATTTTCTTGAAGGTGGTTAAGGCCTGAGAAAGATGATATGGAGGCCAGGAGTGCTTTTGCTTCTAATTTTTCAGGTATAACCCTTCTTCTCTACCACTAAGAATGATTGTGTAACGAGTAGTATCATGAAATTCTGTAGTCGAGCTTTCCCTAACATTAATGAAGATGAAAATGCAATCTGAAAGACGTATCATTGGTGGTGGTGGGTTGGTATTTGGTAATATGGATGAGGCGTGGAGTTTGTTCAATATAATGATTTATAACTTTATATGCAACAACGGCCTTCCATTATGTGTTTGTGAATCAGTAGTCAGTATCTCAGTACATGTGATTTCTTTGTCTATACAAACGGGATTGTTAGGAATTGCGCACGATGTTAGGACTCTCAATATTGAAATGTATTGTTTCTTGCTACCAAGTGAACATACTGGAATGTGGTTTTCAAAGAAGATCAATTTGGGAAGTGGATAGAAATTTTGATTTAAGAGATATTTAGAGTCTGTTTGGATACTACTTATTACTGAAAACTGAAAATATTATAGTAAAATAATTTTTAAATGTGTGAATAGTACCGTAAGACCCAATTTTAAAGTTGTTTTTGCTTAAATCCGTACTTGTAGTTTCCGTGAACATTAATGCACGGGACCCACAGAAAAATGCCAAAACGCAGAAGTGGAATCCAAACATACACTTAGTCCTTGCAATCCTCAAACATTGTACTAAGAATTGGAAAAGTGAATGTTGTGTTAATTTTGACACAAATGTCCATAAATTGTTTTTTTTTTTTTTTTTTTTACACAAATGTAATTCCTTAATTATATTCAACATTTTGAGGGGTAAAAAACAGCACGGGTGCTTTTCTTTAATATATGAAATTCAAGGCAAGCTTATCATTTTTTTGATTAAGTGTGTGTTTGGATACTAATGAAAAATTAAAATTATTTTACTATTCAGCTTATTTTTGCTATTATTCATGGGTCCCACTGTACTTTTTGGTACTATTTATGAGCTCACTGTACTATTTCAACTAATTTTTATCTTTATATACAGTACTTTCAGCAATAAATTTTTAGTTTCAGCAAAATAAACGGTATCCAAACAGACCCTAAATGAGCGTGAGTCTCGAATCTAATTCTTGATATGCTTAGCATATAATTATTTACGTACTACTGATTTTTATGCAAATTCCCTATTTTCCTTATGTTTCTTAAGAATATTCCATTGGTTGTTACAGGTAAAGCAGTAAAGTTATCTACAAGAATGGTTCTCAACTTCACAACTTGCTTCAAGTTGTACACCAAGAAACAAGAAGAACAACTTTGTGGGGTCGTTTACAGCACTTCCAAGGCATACATAGTGGGTGATGTTCTAAATCTAACAAAAATATGTGGTTTTTGGTATTAACAGGCTGGAACTACAAATAATTTGTACCGTCGCATGACAAATTATATAGCCATAACATTCAAAGGGAAAGGAAGGTGGGTGGGCAAGTTCCAAGAACAATGAACTAGGAAAAGTTGTGCTTACCATTTGAGCTTTAATTGACAACTTATCATTCCATAAAACGCGTGTTCTTTATTGATGCAAGACCAAGAATTAGTTGCTACCTCTTGAGTTGCTCAAGTTAGACCACTGTGAAAATACCTTTTATATTTTGGTGATCTTTTCTTTCTTTATCTCTAAAGTTAGAATAACATGATAGTTTATCGTTATGTTTTGTATAGACTATATATGGGTTGAACTAACATCAAACCCCATGCTTTCCAAGAATCTTATTTCAAGACATTAGTAACTTAGAGTAGAGAAACCTATCTTGCAGTGGAAGCGCAGAAATCAGGGTGGCTCTATATAGAATAAATAAAAGAGGCGGTCGCGTAAGATCTCCAAGTAGAAAAAGGCTCTCCAAATTTTAACCAATAAGATTATTTTCTTTCATTGTAATAGTATTAATTAAGTCAAAATATTAGCTAATAAATAACATAATTTTTTTTATTAAAAGAGAAATGCTACGTCCATAACATTTTTCACAATAAATCTTAAGTAGTAAATTGTTACTGGTTGTTATTGATGGTAAAAAAAAAAAGTCAATTCAGTAGTGGATTCAAATTAGAAATAGCAACAACTTAGCACCTAGTATTTGTTCTGAAAATATTGTAAATGTAGCACATCTAAAAAATAGCGCAATACACAAATGTGGGGCCCGAATATTTAGCAACCCAAGCCCACACCGCATCTGGCCCAAGCTTCGTGCCGAGGATGGTACAAAGTTCGAGGATGAGTGGGAGAACTCAAATCCTCTGGGACCTCACCGAGGATGCTCACGTCCTCGGCGAACCGACATTGAAGGAGAGGAGCTGTCACTCACTCATTAAATGCACGCCATCAACACTCAAGTCGCATCAGTGGTGAATTGACCAGCCAACAGTGATGCCTTAATTGCTTCAACTAACAGAAAGCTTGCAAAGGCGGCTGATGAGACAAGCCTTCAGACACAAGTGCAGATGGCGGACAAGTGGACGGCAGAGATCAATTGAACAAGACTATATAATAGATAGAATCCCTATAGTGAAGGGGCTTTTTGGGGGCCAAAGCCCCTGGAAGGGAAGAAAGGGGGAGGAGAGTTTTTTCTTTCTTAAGGCTGTCCAAAGGACAGCCATTGTAGTCATTACTTCTAAGAAAAAGAGGTCCTCGGACTGGGCCGAGGACGAACTTTTCTTAAGAGCACTTAGCCAAAATTTTAGTTATCTTCCTTGTAAGCCCATACCGACTGTTACTTTTCTTGTTAAGTGTCTGGTCCTTCTACTCACTCTCTACAAATTTATTGTACGGGGGTCGCCTGAAAATGGGTCCCCACAACAAAATTTCACTACATTTTTCACAAAAATTAAGTTGACAAACTTTTACTAGTTTTTATCTAAATCCACCACTAATATTACTTTTTTAATTACCATTGTTAGTGAGTGTTTGGATTTAGCTGAAACACTCACTTACATCTGCGTTTGCGTAGTTGTGTGGTCTCATGCACTGTTCACGGAACCCACAAACCTCTTTTTTCAGCAAAACTTTCATTAAAAATGGGTATCACAGCATTATTCACACATTTAAAAATTATTTTGCTACAGTATTTCAGTTTTCAATTTTCATTTTTTAGCAATAAGCGGCATCTAAACACACCTTTAATCTATCATATCAAAAAGTGTGAAAAGTTTTGTCAAATTTTTTGTATCTATGAGCTTTCTCAAAAGAAAATTTACATGGTTTATATTAATTAGTAATTTTGCATCTAAAACAAGAAAATAGAGTTTAAGTAATATTAAAAAAAAAATTAAAATCATATTTAAATATATAAAAGGTCTCAATTCATTTTTCACTTTAGACTCCTAAATACATCAAATCTCCCCTGACAGGAATCCAAAATCCAAGAGGGAAAAACCACCAAGAATTTGATGATTTGGTGCAATGAGAGCTTAAATCAAAACCAAATTTGGAGTATGACTTGATCATAGCGTAGGCATGTAGAAGCAGAATTTGTAACACACAATTACTATAACTCTTCCACGAAAGCTAAGTTCCACAAGAACACTAGGCTAGTTGGCAAAATAATAGAGAAAACCTCTCTAACAAGCTTTTATTAATCAACCTCTCTATAAATAGTATTTATAGGAATAGAATTTCTCCTACTCCTTTTAAGAAAAGAAATAATAAACCTATTTTTACTTGAAAAATGAAAAACAATTTAAGTAAGAAAAGAAAAACAATTAAAACCCCAATTCAACTAGAAAAGAGAAAACAACATAAAATATTAAAATATTTTATTCTCCCTTAACCAATTTGCATCATGACCACTTTCTATCTAGAGATCCCAACAAACTTACAGGAAAAAAAAAAAAAAAAACACCTATTACAGGAGGCTCATGTTAGAGCAGAGCTCACGGCAGAGCCGAAGTTGTCTTTGGCACACATTGAGTCCGTTTGAATAGTACTTATTTTGCTAAAAATATTGTAGCAAAATAATTTTTAAATGCGTGAATAGTATCGTAGGACCAATTTTTAATATTTTTAAATACGTGCCGCAGGATTGACAAAACGCAACTCACAAAACGTGTCGTAGGATTCAATGCTATCCAAACAGGCAAATTAGCAAATGCGCTAATCATGTGCCAAGAGGAACCCTCATTCTCTATTGGTGATGCTAATATTTCCTTATTGATTGAGTTTACTTGCAAATTTGCATTGGAAAGTCTTTGGCCCACCACAATGTTGCCGTGAATGTTGATCTGTCTCTTGCATGTTATATGCCTTGAGTGACTGATTTGAAATATCCAGCTTGTATATATGAATTGATCCACGTCTAAAAATTTTAAAAAAAAAAAAAAAAAAAAAAAAAAGCCTTCAACAATATTCAAGTATAAACTAGAAAATGTTAAAAGTAATAGAAACTGATAAGGACATTGGTGTCCGAGGCCATGTGCGGGAATGCGGCGGATTATAGAAAATGATAGCGCAGATTCAACAGAAAGACATGTTTTCGTTCGGCAAATTGCAAACGGTCGTCCCGTCTTGTTCCCATTCTCTCACTACTCCTGCTAGGTGTCATCAATGTCCCAGCTGGATGCCGCCATGTAACGGTCACTTAACGTCGTGAAATTATTAATTAATTTATTATTTGTTTTCTTTTTATAAATATTATTTATTATTATACAGAAGATGGTATTTCGAGCGGCCAAAAAAGCCATTTGTTTTGTTTTAGAAAATATTTGATGGTCATTGTCGATTTAGTCGTTTGGCAGGAGTCAATTTGGTTAATGTTACTCTTAATTTGTAGTTAATTTTGGTTTATGTTATTTTTAAAAATCTAATCATTGAATTATATATTTTTTATGCTCTTAATACATATATCAAATTTTGTGTCAATTGAATATTATTTACTATATAATTTATAAACAAAAACGGAATTAGGATTCGAAGACAAGGGGCAAATATAATTTTTCTTAGACTTATTTTCTAAAATCTTAAATATATACCTACTATTTAATATTTTTTAAAAATTTGGGGGGGACCACAGCCCCCCTCAGCTTGTACATGGTTCCGTCCCTGTATAAACTTATATTTTATGCATAATTTTAAATTACAAAAACATGTAATTTAAACAATTAATTGACAACATTACCATTGATCTTTATTTTCTAAAAAAAATTGTGAGTATAAAGAATATAAGAAAAAAATATAATTATCCAATTGTGAATTTGTCAAAAATCATCTTCAATAAAAAAAAGATATTGAGTAAAGTTGTAGCTAATACTACAACTAATTTTGTAACTAAAGTTTGTCCCGCTATTATAATCTAATGAGTACTTTTTATATGACTAATCTTGTTTAGAGATAATTGAAATTAATATGCTACTAATCTCACAAGTCGCAACTCAAACTCTTTTCCTATATACCCCTAAGCACTTTGTGCATGGGGGAGATGACAATTACAAGGTTCTTAGCAAAAGTTTAGAGATAGTTTCAATCAATGGCATATGCTTTTGATGATTGTTCTTTATTATCAGATCCAGACACCAATGGCACCAATTAATTTTGGTATAAGAGAGAATCAAACCTTAAATTTCTTATTTGACTATAAAAAATTTTAGGATTACTAGTTGAGCTAATTAGAATATACTTTTTACTCATATTTGTAAGTAGGTTGAGAGTATTTATTAGTTGTCTACTGCTTAGCTTAAATAAAATAACAAGTTAACAATGTCATTTTTTTTAATACAACTACGTTATTATGAGTTTGTTTGAATACCACTTATTTTACTGAAAACTGAAAATTTATTGCTAAAAACATTGTAGCAAAATATTTTTTATTGCTGAAAATACTGTTAATGCTTTTTTCATCACTTGGCTAGCCCATAAACAGTACTATGAGACCAGCCAAGTGAAATGCAAATGCACGCAAAACTCCACTTTGCCACTACGCAAACGCACACTAGGGGTCCGTTTGGATAGAACTTATTTTACTGAAATTGAAAACTGAAAACACTGTAGCAAATAAATGAAAAAATGCAGATGATTATTTTTTGATACGGGTACTGTAGCTCAGCTGAAAAGTTGCGTTTTTGCTTCTTCTCCTTCTTCTTCTTCTTCTTCTTCTTCTTCTTTTTTTTTTTTTTTTTTTTTTTTTTTTTTTTTTTTTTTTTTTTTTTTTTTTTTTCCACTCCTCACCCACCCGAGCACCTATGTCTTCGAGAAGAGAGTCCACGCCCACTTACATTGGTCCGACGCCAGTGAAGAGACGAGGAAGACAACCCAGTCCGACGCAGGCGAAAATCGGGTTCCCTCGGTGGTGGTGGATGGGTTGATCGATTCCGGGTTATTTTAATGGGTTTGATTTGCGTTTGCTTAGTGGATGGGTTGATCGGTTCCAGGTTGTTTTAATGGGTTTGATTTGCGTTTGCTTGGTGGATGGGTTGATCAGTTCCGTTTGCTGGGTTTGATTTTTTTTCACATGGGTTTGATTTTTGTTCACATGGGTTTGATTCATATGGTTTTGGTTTCACTGTTTTGATCTTCTCAGTTGATGGGTTTGCTGAGTTTCAAGAAGATGAATAGTCATGTTCTTCCCGGAATGGGTTTGTTGGGTTTAATTCATGGGTTTGCTGGGTTTGCTCTGGCCGGTTTCGTTGGTGGTGGGCCATGCCTATACAGCCTTAAAAAGAACCCAGTCCGACGCCTGTGAACCTTCTTGGATGATCCTCGGCTATTTCGGTGCGCACTGAAGAAAAAAGCTAACATTTTTTCTTCTTTATTCTCATTTCTGCATTTTAGCTATTTTCATCTCAGCGTTTTTCTTTTTGTCTACTATAGCGTGGGTCCCAATACATTTTAAACGCAAACGCAAACGCAAAACGCAATTACAAAACGCGGATCCAAGAAGATACTAGATTTGCTTAGTAATTTTTTATCAATCAAAAGAGGAAAAGACCATGTAATGTTTTGCATTTAATATCTAATTGTCAGAGAGCCATCATACATTTCATGTCGATTGTACTATGAGATATCAACGTGATATAAGAACAAATAAACCACACGATTGGGTTTACAAAAAAAAAAAAAAAAATCAACTACATGATTGGTCATTGAAACGGTAGTGTTTAACCGGAATTAGGCCCAAGTAAGACATTAATGGAAGCCAACCAACCTTTGTCGTTGCCTTTAGTGAAACTTTGAGAATACTGCCAAAGTAGGTCTTTGACATTACTATTCTTTCCTTTTCTTTTTCTTTTTTTTTTTCTTTTTTTTTTTTTTTTTGAGAAAGTTTGACATTACTATTAGATCGTGATGAATCAATTTTATTGAATATGGATATGATAACACGAAAGTTTGTTTAAACATCTATTTTCTTGATTATGGTAACATGTATTATGTATCCATTAATTAAAACGTAACATAAATTGTATGGTTTTGAAATTTAGACCATTCATAATAATAATAATAATAATAATAATAAAAGAGTACAAAATTTTTAAGATTAGGTGGGAGTAGAATCGAGGTCGAACCATGAGACGTCATAATTAATTTAATAATTAATTAAATATAAATAAATATATTAAATTAGTAAAAAAAACTAAAATACACCCCAAGTAAATATAGAGATATATTTTTAAATGTATTTTTTATATTATAATTTTCATAAAACAAATAAAAAATATTAAATCCTAAACAAACATAATAAATAAACAAATATATAACTATATAGCAATATTATAGTAGTTTTTTTTTTTGGGGCAAAAATATCATAGTTGATTTACTTATTATAAAAATGAGTTAATTTACTAAAATGAAAGATCGTTACTGAAGTAACTAAAAAAAAAAAAGTAGATAATTCAAATAAAAAAGTAACTAAATAGAAAACCGCTATTTCCAAATTTAAATCTAATATAAAATATTATTAAAACATTAAAAAGGAGACTTGACTAAGCCAGGGGTGGCAAATGGGCAGGTTGGGTCATAAATGGGTTGGGTGTGTAATTACCCATTTATCCATTTATGACCCGTTTATATATAAATTAATTATCCATTACCCGCCCAACCCATTTAATTAGTAACCCGCCCATTTAACCCAATATGACTCAAATAAATAAATAACTCCTTAAAAACTTTAAAAACAAAAGTTCAAAAGTTCAAAAATCACTTTTCCTGTTCTTTCCTTTCATTCTCCCCCTTTAGAAAATTCATTTCTCAGCAACCAAACAAAGCCAAAAAAAAAAAAAAATTTCTTCTCTGTGCTCCTTCATCTCCTTCAACCTCACTCTTCCGCTCCCCCCAAAACTTTGAAACTCAACAACTCCATCCCCATCCTCACAAACAACTCTTCCTAACCCTATCGAAATCAACAACTCCATCCCCATCCTCCACCTCCGCCATAATCATGTTCCTTATTGCTGACAAATCGATCCGAATCCGCAACCTCAGAGACCACTTTTCCAGAACCTTCTTGCTGAAATCCGGCAATGAGTACACTCTCCAGAACTCTGAAAGCTTCGGCTAGAGCCTCTTCACGAAATGATCTCCACCGGAGGCAATCGAATCGCCGACACAGAAAACGAAGTCGTAGTCGAGTTGAAGAAATTCTCGAGCTCTCGGTCAAACGACGTTGCTAAGTTCTTGAACGTGTTGGCTCGGTGGCGCATGAGTTGGATATCCGCGTTCGCTGAGTCACAAACCTCTCGCCGACCTTTGGATATGAATGAGAACGCGCTCGAATTCGACGAAGAAGAAGACGACGTCGTTGCTTGATTCTCGTTGTCCATGGCTGACTCTAAAAAAGCTTGGGTTTCTCTTCGTTCTTTGAAAATTTCTGGGCTTGAAAGAATTGATCTCTCTCTCTCTCTTTCTCTCTCTGAGAAAATGTTTAGAAATCTAGAAGTTAAAGGGTTTGGGATAGTGTTTGGTTACTGAGAAAATTTGTTTATTTAAGTTTTAGATTTTAGAAGGGTTTAGTTGGTATTAGTGAGTTTGTTTAATTTTAAAATTTAGATGGGTTTAGTGGATTTATCCATTTAGACCCATCTAATTAAATAACCAAATGGGTCTTTATCCATTTAACCCAAATACTCAAATGGGTTGGGTTAAGACTTATCCAAATAAGGTGGGTAATGGGCGGGTTCATGGATATGGATAAAAATTGCCACCCCTACTAAGCCTAAAGCTCTTAAAGCTACTGTCTATTGTGGCAGTAGTGGTCCAGTGGTACTGTAATACACGTATATCAATCTAAAACCTAAATATAATAAATTAAATTAAAAGAAAGAGTTTTTTTTTTTTTGGAAGTGAAAAGAAAAAGATTTTACTGGCCAAAACAGAGACCCGTATATATTATACAGTGGGCAAGAAGATAGACTTGACTGGGGATATTTACTAGGCTATAAACACCTTTACCAAGCAAAAAACTATTTCATCAATCCAAAGAAATCTCAGCAAAAGAAAGCAAACACAACAGTCTGAGTAAGGGAGAAAGAGTCTCAGTGCCACTGTGCACTGATTTGGAGAGATCTGATCTCCGGTCATCGACTGGAGGTGCAACGGACGATAAGGACCAAAGTTTTGGATCTAGTGGCTTGTGTAGGAAGATTATCGGAGAGTTATATATTCTTATACTGTCATTTTCTTTTTAGTTCTTTGTTTTGATTTATTTTTCTTGGGGATTTTCTTAAAAATAGTGAGAGTTGCTTTAAATACCTTCTTCTTCTCTTTTCTTTCAAATTTTTTTTCCAAAGCTTTGGCTTGAAAAACTATTTACGGTTTTCAAACCCGAGTGGTTCAACCACGGATCATACGATTTACTGACTTTTTAACTTCCGATGGTTTTGGGTAGGGGTGTTCACCAAACCGCAAAAACCACACAAACTGTAAAAATCGCATCAAAACCGCCTACAAAATGGCATAACTGCACCACACCGTACCCTCTCTATATATTAATATATTTATTTATTTTTAATATTAAATATATTATTAATAGTTTAATAACCTTAGTTTTCAAAAAAAAAAAAAAAAGTTTAATAACCCTAGTAAGTGTTAACTAGAAAAGCTATCCTAAAATAAAGAAAAACTAACTCAATAATTTAAAACTTGGCCCAAAAAAAGGGAAAAATTAGTTTTGGGCTAAGTAGGAAAAGCCCAAAATTTAAAAAATATACCAACTTCAAACCACATCTTACACATAGTATCGCACATATGACCGCAAAAATGAGGTGCGGTGCGGTTATGGTTTTGGCTAAACTCTAAACCACACCACACTGCAAATGTGACTACAAAAACAAAGTGCAGTGCAGTTATGATTTTAGGTAAACCGCACCGCAAAGCGCAGTGCTGAAAATGGCCCAAAACCACACTGCATCACACCGCAAACACCCCTAGTTTTGGGTGTTAAAAAGAACTGTCTTAGTAAACTATTTTGATTAACCGAGTCGGATTGTACGGTCCAGTTTGAATTTCAAAACCATGGTCAATTGGTTCAATATTTTTAAATAATGGAAATAAAAAACAAAAACAAAAAAGTCCGTAAAACTGATCCAAGAAAAAAAAAGTCTATAAAGACTGTAATCTCTAATAATTTTTTAGGACACAAAAATTTGAGTACACTTAGTACAAAGGAGAGAATATATATATTTACTTTTTGAAATAAAATATTTTCAAATATAAAATAGTTTACATGTAAAAAAATTTTAAGTGTTTAGTATGATAAGTAAAATTGTTCAAGTAAATCATCAAAACTAATGGCTCAACACAAAAGCCGGTAGTGTTGGAAGTCTGATGACCATATTGCTTGAATCAATAGTTAGAGTGAAGGCTTGGGTGACCGGACCACCAACACCAATCACCAAAACGACATCTTCGGTTACTAGACCTCTGGCCTTGGTTGTGGTGCGACGTCTCTACCCACCAGACCATTGGCATCGATTGTCGTTAAGGTGTTTTCTACTACCAGACCACTAACACCAGTTGCCAGAACGGAGTCTTTGAATACTTGGTTGCCGGCTAAAACTCATTGTTAATTTTTCAATATTCTATACATTTTTTAAGAGCTATTATTTAGAACTTAGGGAGGTTTTTTTTTTTTTTTTCTTATATAATAGTGGACCCTAACAATTAAATTCATGATGAAAGTTTCATTCTAGTGTATTTTTTTTTTTCTTCTCAAAAAAAGTGAAAAAAACCATCCTTACAAAAATGAGAAAAGAAATGTTACTCCTAGATTATTGAATAAATTTTAATTTTTTAAAATAAACTATTGGAAACAAGTATTTTCAGAAAACTATTGGCAATAAGCCAGAAAATGAGGATGATTTTTCTAATTCCTATTTTTGTTACTTCTTAGCTAGGCTTTGTTGGGATGAATTTTGAAAATAAATCGAAGGTTAAGTTTAAATATATAAATATATATATAAAAAAAAAAGTCTTGAAAATAAACAATAACATTATTATTGGAACGGGTTAACTCCTACTGAGGAAAATATAATTGTAAAACAATATGGAAACTCCTAACACTTTAATTTGCAATAGATGAGTAAGGATCTACGACGTAATGATAATGATAATAAATTCAATGTCCACATGCAAAACATAGTCGGTGTAGGGAAACAAAGGACACCACAGTCTACAGGCATCAAATTCCGTCAATTAACGCCGCTAACTCGGCTTCCTCTTCTTCTCAAGCCGCGTAGAAGCGGGTCCCAGTGATTGTTGGTCCCAGCAAAGCAACCATTCCCTTCTAAGAAAAAAAATAAAAAATAAAATAAAGGATTATATTAAATAAATATCTATGAGTCCATAGTCTATACTACAATTTTTTATTTTTTTTATTTTTTACGAAACCTTAATAAAAATAAAAGCACAGTAGCAGCAGAACTTTCATGGCTTTTTCTGTTATAATATTCCAATCTTTCTAGAGATTCTGAGTATCGAAATCAAACTACAATAACCTTTTATGTGAGTGGTATGAGCTTTGAAGTTTCACATCCTTTTTCTTTACTATACTTCCTCTTGTGGGGTCCTTTTCTTTCTGTACAATGACAGCCTAATCTACAGCCTGGAAAAGGTGGTGGCAGCTGCACTAAAAAGCTCTGCTTCATGGGTTTTCATGGTGGGATTCATGTAATCTCAACTGGGTGCGTTTTTTTTCTCTTTGTTTCAGACACATTTCAGTCTTTAGCAGATGGTGTACATTTGGGTCTCTGAATAAGGTAAGGGTCCTCATGAACTTTTAAGTTTTTGTCTGTTTATATGTCAGAGAGCGTTCTCAAAAAAAAAAAAAAAAAAAAATGTCAGAGAGCTTCTAGCATATTAGAGTTTGGTCTAGATGCTTGAGCAAAAAATTTGCATTTTTGTTTTTTGGTAATTTTAAAGAACTTAAGATTCTAGTACTTTGTATGTTCCTTGTGATAGAGGGTGTCTTGGTTGAGCATTGCGTTAGATAGATCTGGGGTTGCTGTAGTTTTGGGGTTCTGTGTAGGAGTGATTGGGAAGTCGGTGGGTTTGTAGCATTTTGGGACTCTGAAGATTTGTTTATGGTAGATTTGGGTCTTTTGGAATTGGGTTTTCTCAGATCTTACTGGATTGAAAATTAGGCTAACTTGGGCATTCGGTGTCCTTTTGGTTTATTAGGCTCTTTTGGGATCTGAGATATTAGAATTGGTGAGATGAAAGAAATGAAGTTGGTACCTTTGGTTCTGATTGTTTTTCTGTTTGTAAGGCATGGAACATTTGCCTCATTCACTCCTGTTGACAACTACTTAATTGCTTGTGGTTCTTCCAAAAATGTCACCTTCCAGGGTGGAGTTTTTGTTCCTGATTCAGAGCATTCTTCACTTGTCCTGAAAATTGACAATTCTAGTATTGCCAGTTCCAATTCTAGTGTTCTATCTCCAATCTACCAATCTGCTCGAGTTTTCTTGGGCATATCTTCTTATAAATTTGAAATTGAGCAGAAAGGCCGGCATTGGCTCCGGCTCTATTTTTACACTCTTCCAAAGTCAGGCCAAAACTTGAAATCTGCCTTGATGTCTGTAGTCACTGATAATTTTGTGCTCCTAAACAATTTCACTTTCAACAATTATAATGGTTCATATATGTCCAAGGAGTATGCAATCAATGTGACTTCCAATACCTTGACCCTTACTTTCATTCCTTTGAACAATTCAATTGCGTTTATTAATGCAATTGAAGTTGTCTCAATCCCGGATGAGGTGCTTCCTGACCAGGCATTGGCTCTAAATCCAACTGCTCCTTTTAGTGGCCTTTCTGAACTTGCCCTTGAAACTGTTTACCGGCTAAATATGGGGGGTCCTTTGCTCACTGCTCAAAATGATACTCTTGGAAGAACTTGGGAGAACGATGTGAAGTACCTCCATGTGAACAGTTCTGCAGTGAATGTGTCAGTCAACCCCGCAATCATAAAATACCCAATTTCCGTCACCCCTGAAACTGCACCTAATTTGGTTTATGCCAGTGCCGAAATGATGGGAAATGCAAATGTCCCTGTAGTCAATTTCAACATAACCTGGGTATTTACTGTTGATCGAAACTTCACGTATTTTGTTCGGGTGCATTTCTGTGATATTGTAAGCAGGTCTTTAAACACTCTAGTTTTCAACCTCTTCATAAATGATGATACTGCTCTTCCGAGTCTTGATCTATCATCCATTACCAATGACCTGTCTGTGCCTTACTATAAAGACTTTGTTTCCAACTCTTCAGTCGATTCAGATACTTTGACTGTTAGTGTTGGTCCAGATATTGTGGCTGATACCACTAATGCAACTATCAATGGGCTTGAGATTATGAAGATCAGCAATAAATTTAGGAGCTTGGATGGGCTTTTGTCCGTTGAGAGTCTCTTTCCTAGTTCACCCTCAAAGAAACTTAATATTGGAATCATAGTGGGCTCTATTGTAGGAGCTGTAGCTGCAATGGCGGTAATTGGTTTGTGTTGTTGCTTCTTGGTGGCCCGCAAGTCAAAGACTACTCAACAAGGGCATCCATGGCGGCCTTTGCCCTTGTATGGGAACTCTCAGACCATGACAAAAATGTCCACAACTTCCCAAAAGAGCGGAACAGCCAGCTGCATCTCATTAGCTTCCTCTAACCTTGGCCGGCTCTTCATGTTCCAAGAAATCTTGGACGCAACAAACAAGTTTGACGAGAGTCTACTTCTTGGGGTAGGGGGTTTTGGCAGGGTTTACAAGGGAACGCTAGAAGATGGGACAAATGTAGCTGTTAAAAGAGGAAATCCCAGATCTGAACAGGGTATTGCTGAATTT
Organism: Quercus gilva; assembly: GCA_023621385.1. Lineage (NCBI taxonomy): Eukaryota > Viridiplantae > Streptophyta > Magnoliopsida > Fagales > Fagaceae > Quercus > Quercus gilva. The sequence goes on along the minus strand of CM042480.1, from coordinate 21,274,478 downwards.
CGAACCGAGATTGAGATGTTATCCAAGCTCCGCCATCGCCACCTTGTGTCACTTATTGGCTACTGTGATGAAAGGTCAGAAATGATTCTTGTCTATGAATACATGGCTAATGGACCCCTCAGAAGCCATTTGTATGGAACAGATCTACCATCTCTGTCATGGAAGCAACGGCTTGAAATTTGCATTGGCGCTGCAAGGGGGCTCCATTATCTCCACACTGGTGCAGCTCAAAGCATAATTCACCGAGATGTGAAGACTACCAATATTCTCTTGGATGAGAACTTTATAGCCAAAGTTGCGGATTTTGGGCTCTCAAAAACTGGTCCATCTCTTGATCAGACACATGTGAGTACAGCTGTTAAAGGTAGTTTTGGTTACCTTGACCCTGAATACTTTAGAAGGCAACAGCTGACAGAGAAATCAGATGTGTATTCATTTGGGGTAGTCCTAATGGAAGTTCTCTGCACAAGGCCAGCTTTGAATCCAGTTCTTCCCAGGGAGCAAGTCAATATAGCAGAATGGGCAATGACTTGGCAAAAGAAGGGCATGCTTGATCAAATCATGGACTCAAATCTGGTGGGGAAGGTGAATCCAGCTTCTCTTAAGAAATTTGGTGAAACAGCTGAGAAGTGCCTGGCTGAGCATGGCGTCGACAGGCCATCAATGGGAGATGTCCTGTGGAATCTTGAATATGCACTTCAGCTTGAGGAGACCTCATCTGCACTAATGGAGCCTGAAGACAACAGCACAAATCACATTCCGGGGATCCCATTGACCCCGCTTGAGCCATTTGATAACAGCGTGAGTATGATTGATGGGGGCAACTCTGGCACAGATGATGATGGAGAAGATGCTGCAACAAGTGCTGTATTCTCTCAGTTAGTAAATCCTCGTGGGAGATGAGAAGATAAGACTTTCATTATTTGTGATCCGGGTCACCAGATGCCCTGTGAAAGACATGGCCATCTTGGCTCGGATGGTAATTGGAAAGACCTTACTTGAATGATTGAAGGTTGCTTTTAATTTCACTATTCTCTTCTTTAAATTTTTACCTCAATTTTTCGTCCACAATTTGTTTAGTATGTAATATAGTTGAGTGGTGGGTGCCAATTGACCAATCAGAAATTGTATCTTAGGTACCATAAATATTGTATCGTTGTCTTTGTATAAATCTATCAGGGTCTCAGCTGCCCATGTTTTTATACAATTAAGAGATATGATTGTATTTGCGTTTATTACTTTGTTCACAAAAGGACACAGAAAATAAGGTTTGGGTTATGATCTCTGTGACCAAACTGACTTGGTATGTTTTAAGTTCTATTATATTTGTTGGTTTCTGTTCTTTCTTAGTTTGAGGGAGATTGGTGTTTGAAAAAACGAAGACAAAACAAAGAAGAGAGAAAAAGGTTTTTAAGTGGTTCGGCTGAATGCCTACATGGCTACATCCACAGATTCTTTTATTTGCTATTTTTTCATTGCTTTGTTAATTTCTAGAGCTATCTTTATATACAAAATTTCTGCATGCAAAATCCTCACATAAGTTATTATCTGTATTTTTATATAATGAGTTCTATCTATCCTTATTATATTCGTTGCCGTGTGGATTTGATGTCACTGATTCTGTGGAGATGGACAGATGATGTTGCTGTTGAAGGGTTAGGGGTTGGTGAATTTTCCAAACTGGTTTGGCCTTCTTTAACACTCCACTTCAATTTTGAGCATACTTTTATAACTCCGAACACGCCATTAAGAAAATCAACTAGGGGATCATCAGGTTGTTGACTTGTAGGTAAATTTGTAGTTTGGATGATCAACTCGTTTTGTTCTTTCTCACTTATTACATAACAAATAATCTCAATGTGTTTTGTATACAGGATTTGAAGCTATATGGATGGCAACGTTGTAAATCTTAGTATAATTTGGTTGGTTGTGGGTGAGGTAAGTTGTGAAATATATGGAAAAATAATAAAATAGCAAACACCAAAACAAACAAAAATTAACATGGTTTGGCTAACTCCAAGCTTACATTCATGGGCAACGCCAACCAAAATTCATTATTAATAATATGAATTACAACCACACAAACTCTTACCAAAAAAAAAAAAACCTCTCAAATATAAGCTAACTCAAAATCTCAATACACTAAAAGGTGCCCTCGCACTAACCCACTAGGCAAAGCTTAAGTCTTTACCTCTCTCACAAGAAAAAACTTTGCTTCTAACTCTCTCATACACAACAAAGCCACACCACTACTCTTTTTATAATATCCAATATACTAATATTTTGTAATTTCATTTGAAATAATTTTTATGTTTTTTAAGACCAATATATAATACTCATTTTGTTGTACAATATTTATATTTTTCCCACAGTATTGCTAAGTGATTTGAAGCTCGATCTTCTAAATTCATATTTTATATATATTCTTTTTGTCTTAGAATTGGTTTTCAAATATTGAGTGGAATTGCTTTACTAATCTAGATTTTTGAGATTGGATCTGCCTAATTTAGATTTTTTAATTTTTTTTTAATTTTTATTGTTGTAGGAGATTATAACATTTTATAATATTTCCTAGAAAAAGTAGAATTTATTTTTGAAATTGATTAAATGATTTTGAAAAATATATATATATATATATATAAAATTTAAAGTATAAAATACCTTCATATCCTAAAATTATAGAAATTCAAGCAACCTCTCAAACAATTCCTAAACCATATACTGAGACCCTAACCCCAAATACTTATTGTGGGGTCAGAGAGTCCAGTAATACTTTATCGCACATATATTGGGCCTGGTGCCTAGTCCGAGGACTTCAATGATCCGAGGATGTTCAAAAGATAATGAGATAGTCCGAGGTAGAAAAGAATGAGGTAAAGTTTGGGCATGATAACCCAGAAGAGGTTCGAGGAGAAAAGTCACCTCGAAAAAGTGATGCTGAGGTCAGTTGAAATGGTCTGCCGTCATGAACAGTTTTCCAAACTACTCAGTAGATAAATATGAAGCACTAGGAAGGAATAGACCAAAAGGAGGCAACAAATATCTAACAAAGGCTACTACCACCATATTGAATGCACCCCAACTAACTCTCTGGCCGCATTAATGAGGAAGTAATACCTGAGTAGTAATTTTCAGCCTTACAGCTACCATACAAGGACTTTGGGGGAAGGTTGATGGGACAAGAACCAGCTCCAGTAATTTGGTCTGCATGTGGAGGGTCAGGATAAAAGGGAAATGTAGTATATAAGGTAGAGAAGACTCTCTAAGCGGGGGACCGAAAAATTGGAAGAGATAACACTAGCAACTTGAACTATATCTATAACCATTATCATCTTATATACAAGAACAGAACTCCTCGGATTGTGCTGAGGACAAATTGTCTTAAATAAACTCGCTTTTGTTTGACTCGATTGTCTTATAAACCAAGTCTAGCTATTGTCCCAATCATTAAAGCCAAGTTCTTCAACCCACTCTCTACAAATTTATTGTTTTTGGCTTATTGGGCTTGAATCCACTTATCTTTTGGGCCGAGGGTTCAAATCCATTCCTTACAATTGGCACCGTCTGTGGGGAGAACTTGAGTAATAGTGCATACAATAGGTAATTATGGTGGAATCAGGTCCGCACCAGGCAGAGCTTGGAGGTTTTCAATGACAGGATGGTTTTCTTAATCTTGAACGTCAAAGAGATCTCGAGCGTGAAGCAGAACGAGAGGGTAGTGTTCACACCACCCATACCAATAGAAGCCATCACCAGGTGGCAAGTCATGTTTATCAAAGGCCAAACGATAGCAAAGCCATGCAACGGGAGATTGATGACCTAAAAAAGAAGCTGCATCGAGCGCAGCGAAGGAAGACTCCTTCTAGTTCAGACATGTCCTCTAACGATGATGAGGATGATAATTATAGGTAGAGATCGAGAACTCCACTGAGCAAACCCTTCTCTTACAAAGAGGAGTACCATCACGGGCATAGACACAGAAGTCCGCCTCGTAAGGGCGTTGGAAATGATGCTATGGGCAAGGCATTGAGTCAAATCTCCAGGTCACCTTTCGCTCACTGGATTGAAGGGGCTAAGCTTCCTCGGTGCTTCACCCAGCCTACTTTCACCATGTACAATGGTAGAACCAACCCCATGGAGCATGTAAGTTACTTTAATTAGAGAATGGCTATCCATTCCAAGGACGAGCCGTTGATGTGCAAGGTTTTCTCGTCTAGTCTGAAACCTGTGGCTATGAGGTGGTTCGACGGTTTGAGGGCAGGATCCATCAACTCCTTTAAGGAGCTCACCCTGGCATTCGGCTCTCATTTTATCACGTGCAGCAGGGTTCCTCGGCCTTTGGACTCATTACTATCCTTGTCCATGTGAGAAGGGGAGACCGTGAAAACGTACTCTGACAGGTACTAGGAGATGTTCAATGAAATTAATGGTGACTTCGATAATGTGGTCATCAGCACTTTTAAGGTCGGCCTCCCAGCCGAGCACGATTTGAGGAAATCTCTAACCGGCAAACCTGTTACCATTGTGCGCCAACTTATGAATTGAATTGACAAGTACAAAAGGGTTGAGGAAGACCAGTAACAAGGTAAGGGAAAGGCTGAGGTTATCCCTGAAGAGAGAAGGGATTTCAGGTCAAATCGATATAATAATAACAGACCAAAGAGAGATTTCGGTGGGCAGTTAGGATCTGCCAATACCCAAGTGGTCAATGCGGTGTTCCGAGAGCCGGTGCATTAAGTTTTGGAGAAGATCAAGAACGAGCCATTCTTTAAATGGCCAAATAAGATGTCAGGAAATCCCCTGAGGCGTAATCAAAACCTTTACTGCCAGTACCATCAGGATTAGAGGCACACCACAAAGGATTGTAGGAATTTATGGGATCATTTGGAACAGCTAGTCCGAGAGGGAAAATTGAAGCAGCTTTTGCATAATTCCAATAGCTAAGGGGGTTAAACGAATTCAGAACCCCGAAGAGATGACTCTTCAAGACCTCTTGTAGGAATGATAAAAGTCATCTTTGCCGCTCCGAGGAGAACCGGCTCCTATCCATCCAAGGTAATGTCAATATCTTGGCTACCTGTCGAGGACACTAACTCAGAGTTGAAGAAGGCTAGGGTGGATGTCCAACCAATGTTGGGCTTTTCGGATGAAGATAAGGTTGGAACCATACAGCTCACAATGATGCTTTGGTGGTCACGCTTAGAATCAGAGGGTATGACGTAAAGAGGGTAATGGTTGACCAGGAAAGTGGAGCTAAGATTATGTACCCCGACTTGTACAAGGGGCTAAAGTTAAGACCTGAGGACCTAACAGCTTACAATTCTCCCCTAGTGAGTTTTGATGGGAAAATTGTTATTCCGAAGGGTCAAATTAGACTGCCCATATAAACCGGCTCAGAAGTAGGAATGGTAATGGGTCGGGTTCAGGCCAGGTTTTTGCATACCTGGACCCAACCTGCGGGTCTGGACCTGCGACCCAGACCCGGCCCGATTATTAATCGGGTTTTTTTCTCGGGGCCTAGACCCGCCCCACCAGGCCCCATTAGCCCACTAGCCAGCCAAAAAATTTTTTTTTGAATGAAACCCAAATTCATTTTTGTCTCCTATCTCCGTTTAGGCACTGCATTTACAACAAACCTAAAATACAATATACACAATTTCTTCCACAATATATTAAATTACACCACAAAGACTCAGAATTTCAAGTCTTTAAACTACAATAACTAGAAGTAGCATAACCCATCTGTTGAAGTCCATAGTCTAAGTAGAAAACACCAAACAAAAAAATTGAAACAAACATCTCATATTCTCAGACTCATATTAAAAAAAAAATTTGAAGAGAAATAGAGAACAGATCGGCGGTGAGAGCTTGGGCCGGCGATGAGATTGAGAATGAGTGAGAGCTTGGACCAGCGGGGTGAATGCTTGGAACGGCAGTGAGAGGCTGAGATCTTAGGCGGCGTTGCTTAAAAGTGAGTGAGATTGTGAATGTGAGATTATGTGAGACCGTGTGAGCTGAGATTGAGAGAAAGAGAGAAAACAACCTGATCGGATGGCCGTGATGGCCGGTGGTGACAGAGATTAGAGGTTGGGGAGAGCAGAGTGATGTGAGGAGAGTGAGAGGGAGTGAGAGCAACCGAGTGGGACTGAGAGCAGCCGAGTGGGAGAGGAGAGTGATGTGAGTGTAAGAGGGTTGGTGACTGAGTGAAATGGGATTAGGGGAGTAGGGTTTTTTTTTTTTTTTTTTTTTTTTTTTTTTAACTTATATATATATATATATATATGGGGGTATTTTGGTATTTTATCCTTAAATGGGTCGGGTTCGGGCCGGGTATGGGTAAAACCCGGACCTACTTCGGGTTTTTTTTTTTAAAACCCATACCCGACCCTATAATTTATTGGGCCGAGTAAAATCCAGCCAATAGGTCGGGCCAGGCCAGGTATCCGCGGGTCGGATATAAATTGCCATCCCTATTTAGAAGTGGTGGAGGTTAATTTCATCGTAGTGAATGCTTACTCCCCTTACGCTGCCATTGTGGCCAGGCCTTAGCTCTATGCTTTAGGAGCTGTATCCTCTAGCCTACACCAAAAGGTGAAGTATCCATCAAAAGGTTAGGTTAAGGAGATCCTGGGGAGCTAGTCCACGGCTAAAGAGTGCCTGGTGGCTGCCATCTTGCATAAGCCTGAGGCTGAATCCTCGGCCACCGCTAAGAAGAATTTATAGCAATTAAGAGCTCCTGAGTTATCTATCGATGGTTCAGCTGAGGAAGCAAACTATGAGGATTTGGAAAAAGTTGTTATTGGTGATGATCCGGAGAAATTCTTTCAGATCGGGGTTCAACTGCCTCCTCAAGAAAGGGAAGAGCTGGTAGAGTTTCTTAGAAGAAACGTTGATGTGTTCACATGGGACGCCTATGAAGCCTCAGGGGTAGATTCGGACTTCATCTGCCATCATTTAAATGTCAACCCATCCATCATACCCAAGAAGCAACCACCTTGGCACCCCTCCAAGAAGCATGTCGACGCAGTCAGAATTGAGGTGATGAAGCTTAAACATGCAGGGGCTATTAAGGAGGTTTTCTATTCTGAGTGTTTGGCCAATACTATGGTGGTGAAGAAGAAGAATGGGGAATGGCGAGTATGTGTGGATTTCACAGATCTTAACAAAGCTTACCCGAAAGATCCTTTCCCTATGCCTTGGATAGACCAGCTGGTGGATGCAACTGTATGCCATTCTCGGATAAGCTTCTTAGATGTCTTTCAAGGATATCATCAGATACCGCTAGCCTTGGACGATCAAGAAAATATAGCTTTTGTCACTCCCGTCGGGAACTACCACTACAAGGTGATGCCTTTTGGTTTGAAAAATGCAAGATCTACCTATCAAAGGATGATGACGAGAATGTTTGAACCGCAATTGGGCAAGAGCATTGAAGTCTACATAGATGACATGGTAGTAAAAAGTAAAGTGGTGTCCAAGCATGTGGGAGACCTCGGAAGCATTTTTGAAATCCTAAGGAAACATAAATTGCGTCTTAATGCTTCCAAATGATCATTTGGTGTTGGGTCAGGCAAGTTTTTGGGTTATATGGTGACTCACAGAGGAATTAAGATTAATCTTGATCAGATCAAGGCCATTAACAACTTGCAACCACCTCGGAATCCTAAAGAATTCCAGAAGCTAACTAGAATGATTGCTGCCTTGAACCGGTTTATTTCCCAATCAGCAGACAAGTGCAGACCTTTCTTTTTTTTGATGAATAAATGGAAGGTTTTTTAGTGGACCGAGGATATCTATCTCGGCCACCTATTATGTCCAATCCTGAGGTGGATGAGATCTTGTTTGCGTATATTGCGGTGGCCCCTCATGCTGTAAGCTTGGTGTTGGTACGAGTCAACAGTGGCATACAACGACCAATTTATTATATGAGCAAGTCACTCCATGAGGCCGAAGTCCGTTATCTGCCACTGGAGAAGGCCATTTAGCAGTGGTACATGCTACACGAAAGCTTCTCCATTACTTCCAGGCACACACCGTTGTCGTCCTAACCCGATTTCTATTCAAGTCTATACTCCGAAGTGCTGACTACACGGGAAGGATTTTCAAATGGGGCACGATTCTAGGGGCTTTTAACATTAAGTACATGCCTTGGACCTCTGTCAGGGGCCAAGTCCTCACCTACTTGGTAGCCGAGTTTGCTGAACCCCTAGTAGAAGTAGAAGCAAAGAAGCAGAGCATGGATGGAAAATCAGTTGGCATGATCTTCGCACAGGACATTTTGTCCTGGAAAGTTTATGTCGATGGTGCAGTAAACCAAGGGGATTTGGAGTGGGGCTAGTTCTAGTATCACCCGAGAAAATCACAATTGAAAAATCATTGAGATTGGAGTTCTCGGCCACTAATAGTGAAGCTGAATATGAGGTTTTGTTGGAAGGAATGTCCATGGTTCGTAAGATGGGCGGAAAAATAGTAGAGATGTTCTTGGATTCAAGATTAGTTGTGGGTAAGGTGAATGGAAAGCTAGAGGCTAGAGATGTGAGAATGTAAGATTATTTGAGTCAAGTTAGACATTTACAGTCAAAGTTTGAATCTTTTCATTTGTCACATTTCCCTAGGAGTGGAAACATACATGCAGACTCCCTGGCCACTCTTGCTACCTCCTCGGCACAAGACTTGCCTTGGGCCGTACTCATTGAGGACTTGTGCAAACCGGCCAAAGTTAAGAAAGACATGGTTCAGATCCATCAAATTAGGGTAGGGCGGAGCTGGATGGATCCTATAGTACTGTTCCTTAGGGAGGATGTATTGCCCGAGGAGAAGTCAGAGGTGGAGAAAGTACGGAGAAAGGCTCATCGATTTTGGTTGTCCAAGGACCAAAAATTGTACAAGCGCTCCTATTCTGGGCCGTATTTGTTGTGTATACATCCTGAAGCGTTAGAACTAATTTTGAAGAGCTACATGAAGGAATCTGTGGAAGTCATATTAGAGGAAGATCTTTATCTCACCGAGCCCTTACTCACGGATACTGGTCGCCGGGTATGCAAAAGGAAGCACAGGAATATGTTAAAAAGTGTGATCAATGCCAAAGATTTACACCAAACATTCACCAACCAGGAGGAATCCTCAATCCTCTTCATAGTCCTTGGTGATTAGCCCAGTAGGGCTTAGATATTATAGGTCTTTTCCCAAAAGCAGTAGGAAACAAGAGGTATCTACTGGTCGACACAGACTACTTTACTAAATGGGTTGAAGCCGAGCCACTGGCTAATATCAGGGATGTGGACGCTAAGAAATTTGTTTGGAAGAATATCGTTACTTGATTTAGGGTTCCTCGTGTCCTCATCTCAGACAATGGCCTTCAATTTGATAGCAAGGCCTTTAGGAGATATTGTTGCGATCTGGGGATTACAAATATGTATTCCACTCCAGTCTACCCCTAAGGGAATGAACAGGCTAAGGAAATTGACAAGGTCATAGTGAATAGACTTAAGAAAAGGTTAGATGATGCAAAAGGAAAGTGGGTGGAAGAGTTGTCACATGTCCTCTAGACGTATCGGACTACTCCTCGTCGGTCAACGGAAGAGACTCCCTTTTCAATGACATATAGGGCTGAAGCTGTCATACCTTTGGAGACAGGTTTCCCAATGCTGAGAACAAGTTCCTTCACTCCGAGCAGTAATGATGAACTGTTAGGGAAAAGCTTGGATCTGATTGAAGAACGAAGAGAAAATGCAATGGTCCAATTAGCTTACTACCAGCACAAGCTCAAGTAAGGATATGGTGTCAATGTGAAGCTGAGGCCATTAGCACCAAGAGACTTGGTGCTAAGAAAAGTTTTAGGCACTGTTAGAAACCCAGCCTGGGGAAAGCTGGGGCCTAACTGGTAAGGACCATATCACATTACTTCAGTGGCAGGAATAGGTGCATACTACCTAGAAGATTTAGATGAGAAAACTGTACTCCGTCCCTGGAATGTAAACAACTTGAGAAGGTATTACTATTAATGAAAGCAGTCTTGACTCTATTTTGATTTGTTATAATTATTTGTCATGTGTTTCATCTACTATTTAAGTATTAAACTAAACCAAGGTCTTGTCTAGATCCTTGGACCACAAGCCTTGGAGAAATTAATAACTTCTGGCATCTATTTAAGTGTTAAACTGAACCAAGGTCTTGCTTGGATCCTCGGACCACAAACCTTGGGGAAATTAATGACTTCTGGCATCTATTTAAGTATTAAACTGAACCAAGGTCTTGTCTGGATCCTCGGACCACAAGCCTTGGGGAAATTAATAACTTCTGGCATCTATTTAAGTGTTAAACTAAACCAAGGTCTTACCTGGATCCTCAGACCACAAGCCTTGGGGAAATTAATAACTTCTGGCATCTATTTAAGTGTTAAACTGAACCAAGGTCTTGCCTGGATCCTCGGACCACAAGCCTTAGGGAAATTAATAACTTCTATTTAAGTGTTAAACTGAACCAAGGTCTTGCCTAGATCCTCGGACCACAAGCCTTGGGGAAATTAATGACTTTTGGCATCTATTTAAGTATTAAATTGAACCAAGGTCTTGCCTGGATCCTCGGACCACAAGCCTTGGGGAAATTAATAACTTCTGGCATCTACTAATGTATTAAATTAAGCCTAAATTATGTCTGGTTCCACGAACCACAAGCTTTGAGGGAAATTAACACTTCAAGCTGACTTTCTAAGAATTATGCAAAGTATTGGCCATATGTGGCTTCTTGGACAGCATGCCTTGTCCTTTCATAACAAAGACATGAACAAATAGAGGTTCATGAGCATCACTTAAAGCAATCTAAGGAACATTGGATGTACCTAGCATATGATTAGCGTCTGAATTTTTTTTTACCTCAAGGTTAGTAAGTTCATTAGAAATGATATATTAAAATATCCTGCCATAATATAAGAATTGTGGACTTCTCATTTTTAGCCTATTCTGCTAATCAATTAGGAAGATATAGAAATCATGTTGGGGGTTTGAGGTTTTTAATCCATTTTGTTAAGAATACCATTCGTTGCTAGGATTAATCAATTGTTCACTACAACAGAAACTGTTTAAGTAAGAGACCTCATCCTTAAAAGAAATGCACATACTTCATTAAAACTATGCCTTAGAAAAAGGCAGTTTCGTTACAAAAAGATTCGACTACATTTAAAAAAAAAGAGTTCATTTTTTCATCTTTATAACCAGCTTGTCCTTGGGTGGCTGGTTGGAGGCTGCTATTGTAGAAGCTGGACCCTTTCCTTTGAGATCTTCCTTTGGTGGTATTGGGAGAGTGGCCAGTACAATCTCCATACTTTGGGGAGCCTATTTATCCTTCATCGGATCCTTGGACTGAACGTTATCCTTGGATTTTTCTGTGTGGGCCTTAGTTACTTTTTCAAAGACCTTGGCTTGAACAGTTTCCTGAGGAAGCGTGTTACTTGTGGAGGAGAGAACTTTATATGGGCTTACTTGACCTTCCTCTGCTTTTGAAGTGGTCGAGCCAGCCTTAGGGTCTAGAGGGACCGAGGTGCATAAAGCTAGGGGGTGGTACACTTTCTCTGCTCCCCTAAGTTCAAAAGAAGCCTCAATCCCAGCTTGGTTGAGAGCTTTATTCCACACTTGGAGGCAGTAGTGTCTACAAACCCCACAACTTCAATTCTTAAATTCTGCTTAGTCTCAGTGACCCCTATTTCATAACCTTCTTGTTCAGCTCTATCTTTAGCCTTTTCAGCCTCTATCAACTTGTCGTTCAGAACTTTGATCTGTTCTTTGGCGGTAGCCAATTGGTCTTCTATCTAAGGATGGCAATTTTTGCCCGATTCGCGGGTACCCGGCCCGGCCCGACCCTAATGGGCTGGATTTTACCCAGTTCGATTAAGAATAGGGTCGGGTATGGGTTTTTTTTTTAAAAACTCGAAGCGGGTCAGGGTCGGGTTCGGGTTTTATCAAAAAAACCCGAGACCCGGCCCGAAACCCGACCTGGTTAAAAACCCAGTAAACTAAAATTACAAAAATACCCTAACTATATATATATTCATATATTCTAACCCTAATCCCTCATTTTTCACTCTTCAGCAGCCTCACTCTCCTCTCCCAATCAGCTGCTCTCACTCCCTCTCACTCTCCTCACATCACTCTGCTCTCCCCAACCTCTGATCTCTGTCACCACTGGCCATCACGTGCACAGGATTAGGTTGTTTTCTCTCTTTCTCTCAATCTCAGCTCGCACGGTCTCACTCACTCACTTTCAAGTAACGCCGCCCAAGCAGCACCGCCCAAGATCTCAGCCTTTCACCGCCGTTCCAAGCATTCACCAACACCGATCTGTTCTCACTCACTCTCAATCTCATCGCCGGCCCAAGTTCTCAACGCCGATCTGTTCTCTACTTCTCTTAATTTTTTTTATTTTATTTTTTATGTTTTTTTTTTTTGTTTTAATATGAGTCTCTGAGAATATGAGATGTTTGATTGTTTGTTTCAATTTTTTTTTGTTTTAATATGAGTCTTTCAGAATATGAGATTAAACTCCAAAGACTCTCTCTCTCTCAAAAACTCTGAGAAATTCTGAGTCTTCTAGAAATCTCTAGGCCATTTAGCATTGTAGACAACGAAGAGCCTTTCCACGGCGTCGTTTCGTCATCTCAGTCTGTTACTCTCGCAACTTTTTTTGCTTAAAAAGCGTTTGGGGAAAATGATTAGGGTTCCAGAAATGAGAAAACTTGTTCTAAGGTAACAACGATGGATGTTTGTGCTCTGTTTGGTTTATATGAAAATGTGATGAAAGAGAGAGAAAATAAGCTGTTAAATATGAGTTTGACGTGATTTTTTTTTTTTTTTTTTTTTTTACTAGGCTAAGGTTTTGATTGTTGGTGCGTTGTTTGGATGTTGAGAAAATGTATTAGAATAAGAAAAGAAACGGAAACGCTTCAATTCTTTTCTTTTTTTTTTTGTTAGGCCACGAATTGGGCCCAATCTCTTAACGGGGCCCGCGGGGCCCGGTGGGGATGGGTCCCAGCCCCGGAAAAAAAACCCGCTTAGTAAACGGGCAGGGTCTGGGCCACGGGTCTTGGCCCGTGGGTCGGGTCCAGGTATGAAAAAACTCGGCTCGAACCCGACCCGTTGCCATTCCTACTTCTATCTGGCGGAGGGTTAATCTCTGGCTCTCAACCTGCCTCTCCACCACCTTTAAGGTAGACTCAACACTTTTCTTTTCATGATCAAGCTCGACCAGCTTAGTATTGAGCTCGGTTACCGTGGTTTTGAGCTCCTGGGATTTCTTCTCTGCCAATTCAAAAGCCTTTACAGTATTATTGCGTCGGTTCTCCTCCTCCTTCATCGCTCTGTGAGAGCTGATGACAATCTCTTCAGCCCTATGGGCGGCCTGGACAGCCTGTTTAAAAAAAAAAAAAAAAAAAAATGCATAAGTGTTAAGAAGTAATAGCCATAGTAATAGAAAGGGAAAAGTTTTCACAAAACTTACCAGGGCGAGGTCCCTTTTCAGACTTAGGAAAACCTCATGCTTCCTCATTTCTCTGAGGTCAGCCATATCAGCTGGAAGAAGAAGGGCCTGTTCAACTGCGTCGGCCATGAATCCAGCTTTTCCATCCTGGAAGTTCCGGATTGAGGCGTCGGCTGGTAAAGGAGCCCCATCCAAAATCATTACCGGGTTCCATACAGGGATTGCTACAGAGGACTCACCTTACCTGTCAACCTGGTGATGGGTCACCTTAGTCTGTTTAGCCCTTTTTTGTGGCTCGGCATCCTTAGGGAGGGGACCTTTGCCCCCCTCCCGCACGTCCTAGCCACGTTGATCCCTTTTCCTTTTGTTGTCAACGGGATCATCACGTTATGGTTGGGCGGGAGGGGGAGGTGGAAGCTTGGCCAATGCATTCTTCATGAGCGCTTTACTCCCCGAAGCAACCTCCATTACATCTAACAGGTTGGTCTTCGGTCTCCTTTATATTCCCATTGTAGTCGAAGTGGGGGATGCTTCCTGGGTCTGGTTGTCCTCGGCTGGCGATTCTAGTCGGTTGAAGACTTCGAAATCTTCCTCGAAGTCGAGTAATTCAGCAACCTCCTCTTCTTTTTCTTCTTCTTGTTCTTCTTCCTTGACGACTGCTGTGGAAAGGCCAAATAGCATGAATCAAAACAAAGTAGCGAGCAAGTCGTTTTTCCTACTTCTAAAGCCCCACCTGGTTGCCCCTCTCTCGTTGGGCAAAGGAGGCCATCGTGCCACTCCCCTGACACGATCAAGAAATCCTTATTCAGCCTTTTCCTAGATTCGAGGAGGCATTGTATGAGCCTAATTTCGGGCTGCCTCATTTTCGAGTAGTACCCTTTCCCCTTTAGATGGTGGAGATTGTAGACCCAATTAACGTCATGATGGGTCAACCCTAACCCCATTTTTTCATTTAGGGCATCCACATACCCTGGTATTCTAAAAACGTTTGGGACGCATTGGGTGGGTGCTAACCTATGGTGCCTGAGATAGTCTCTAGTAACAGTCCCCGTTGGGATTTTCATTCCACTTTCTATGAAGGCGATCTTGGGAATCACCACTTCACCTTCTCGCCTTCGCTTAAACCATTCTCCCTCCTGACAATATCTTAGGTTAACGTTGGGTGGGATCCTATATCAAGCCCTAAAACTCTCCATTTCCTCTTCAGTTTCTACCAAACACTTAAACCTACCCATTTTTAAAGGAGAGCTAAAAAGACTAAGAGAGAAAAGTAGAGTCGAGGAGAAGAAAAGCACAAAAGAAAAAAAAAATATGAAAGACAAGTTTCAGAGATTTGTGAAGACTTATAGAAATGAGGAAAGTGTCCTCGAACAGGCTTTTAATATTTTATGAAAGGCATGAATGAGTGAGAGAAATGAACAGGATTTGGTGAATGTGTGCTAGAGCTAATTGAATGTTAAAGTAAGTCAGGGAGTTGATTTGAAGGGTTTTTATATCAATGAGAAAAATGTCCGTGGGAAAATTCCCGCCCATACCCTTGCAGAGATCTCCACCGTTGGATTGGTATTGTATCGTGGAACGTGGGGGGACATGGAGCCACCAGAATTTATTGAAGGCGTGCCCTGGGCTCTGAAACATCAAGAACGTGCCTTGGGCAGTTAAAAAGGTGCCTGTGCGATCAATGGACAAGATGTAACAAGCGTAGGTAATTTCGAGAGCATCAAAATCCTTATTTTCTCCCGAGGTGTCAAAAAGCAAAATTTGGAGGGGCTATTGTAGGGTCGGAGAGTCAAGTAATACTTTATCGCACATATATTGGGCCTGGGGCCCAATCCGAGGACTTCAATGATCCGAGGATGTTCAAGAGATAATGAGATAGTCTGAGGTAGAAAAGACTCTAAGAATTGTATTCACCTTTCAATCAATAGCAAGCCTCTTCGGATTTGAGTTTATTTAGCCTTCAAGCATGTTTTTATGTCAGTTTATCCTAACACATCAGAGTTGACTGTTGCTAGATTCACAACCAGCCTAGCTTTTTCACCCACTCTCTATAAATTCATTGTTCTGGGTTCGTTGGGCTCATAATCCTGACCTTTTGGGCTTGGGCTACGAAATTTGGACCCTACAATATATATAGTAAAACTATGACTAAAATAGTTATTATATTTAAATTATATTATTTAACTTAATTAGATAGATTATTTTCTATTATAATTTTTAAAGATTAGATTATCCAATCTTATATTGTTAAAAATTATATATAATTTTTACTATGAATAGGCTATTTATGGGGAAATTACAATTTACCACATTTAACAATATCTCATATTATATACTTTGCATCTTAAACTTTTTGAATGCACGTTTTATACTCTAAACTATGACATTAGTTATACTTTACACCATAACGTCAAATTTGCTATTATGTTAGATGGAAAAGTCAATCATGTGACTTGAATTTTGCTTAAGTGGCACCAAGTCAAAAGGCTCAAATGCCCCTCTTCCAACCCTAACAACAAACCTCTCTTTCCAAACTCTTCCACCATTTTAGGCCACACACACTGTTGCACAGCCACCACTTTTTAGGCATAAGATGCACTACCAAAATCCAAATCACAAACACAAATTCATAGGAATACAAAATCGCAAACACAAATTAGGATCAACAGATTCAAGGTCCACAAACATAAATCCCCAATTTCTTATCAACGCAATCAAATTGACGATGCTAGTTTTGAAATTCGACTGAAACAAAACCCACATCGAACCTAGCCATTGTCGCCACCAACATTCATGACCCAACCACTATTGTTTACCACCCTCTATCTCTACCAATCTGTGTGGATTGGTTCATGTGAGAGACCCAAAACACGAAATCACAAGTAAGAGGGAAGGATTGAAATTGAGGATTTGTGTAACATCTTTTGAGTTTTGACTTGGAAGTGGGGCATTTGGGTCTTTTGATTTGGTGCCACTTAATAAGCAAGAGTCATGTGGAAATCACATGATTGAGCTTTCCATCCAACATAATAGCAAACTTGATGTTAGGGTTTAAAGTATAAAAAAGAGTCATAGTTTAGGCTACAAAATCTGCATACACAAAGTTTAGGGTGAAAATTGTAATTTGAAGTATAGTTTAAGGTGGTAGTGAAATTTCTCTGCTATTTATATTATCAATAAATTGTGATATATGAACTCATTTACAAACTATTGGATATTTTTATAAAAATATCCTATTTAGTTTAATACTCATTTATGTGAGTTGAGGAAATCAATTATCCCTTAATGTCAAATACATTGATTGCTAAATTTTGAAATTCAAGTATAATTTAAAATTTGAATAGCAATTGTCAATGGTTTTTAATTAGAAAATTTCTGAACATTAACGTGATATTAATACCATCATTGCCAGCATATTTGGTTTTATTACAAATATTTTTCCATTCTAAACGTTTTATATTTAAATATTCTTATTTGAATATGATATGGTAACATCATATATGGAAGGTTTTCAACCCTTAAATGTACAACTATTCCTGAATTATTTTATGTTATAATAAGTTGCCATATAACACAAGTGTTTATTATTTGGTTTAATGGAAAGTGCTCAAAAAAAGTTAGCAATTTTTCTAATGTATATTTTGAAGCTTTCTAAAAGGAATTGTAATAAAGTTCAGCCACGTTAATTATGGGCTATTGATTTGTTTTCAATAGCATTATGACACCATTATTTTATTCTCAATGTATATAGATTTGACAAAAGACTTTTGATGTCCGGTTTTAATATTATATATATATATATATATATAGAAAGAAATAAAAGTTTGTGTATCACATTATTTTTGAATTACAAAGCTACAGACTTTCAAAAACAATTTTTATTATTGTTCTAAACACTTACCATCTACTGCTTCTTACTATTCACAAAAATATTTTATCTTTAACTAAATTTTCTGGGGAAAGAAAGTACTATAGAGAGCTTATATCCTACAAGCAGTATAGGCTCACAAGGATAATGTAAGGTTGAATTTAATCAATCATTTTTTTGACTTTATTCTGTTCCAAATTTGCTTGTAATTCAGCATTTAGAAACTCTGTATTTAGGTGGGAATCTTGTAAGGGTAGTGTGTGAAAGAGTGTGAAGAAAAATTCAAAAGTGTGCACTCAAGCAGGGCCTCGCAACTAAATCTCGCGACTGGCTCGCTACTGGTGAGTCGCCAAAGGAGGCACACGTGTGAAGAATACAGGGGAGCTAAAGAGTCACGCCAGCTGGAGCACTACAGGACAAAACTTCCAGTCTGGCCAGACCTTTAGCTCGCGACTCAAACTCGCAGTATAAATACACTTATACCCACGTATTGTAAAGAGCTTCCAGAGAGAATTTTGAGAGAGAAACCCTAGAGAAAAACAAGATTGACTCATCCACAATCTTCATCCTTTGATTCTCCAAATTCCTCTACTCTCACCCTCTCCATTATTACATCCTTGAGAGGTACATTAGCCAAAACCTTTTTTCACCATACCCATTTCTGTGAGGAGGCTTTTTGGTGCTTTGGAAACAGTTAGGAAAGGACCAATTGATATTGGTTGATACAATGGGCTAATTGCGGGATCCAGTAAGCTAGAGAAGACAAAGGTTTCGGCGTAACCTCGTTGAAGCAAGAAGCTTGGAAGGCTTAGGTGCACTAGATAGATTAGGCTTGGAGGGTCTTCTGCTGTTCATGTATCTCAACTTTATTCTCTAGTGAATTATTAACCGCTTGGAGGGTAGCGGAGAGGTTTTACGCCGAGGACTTCGGTTTCCTCTTCGATAACACATCGCTGTGTTATCTTTGTGTTTGCATCTCACTTTTCTTAATCTTTGCCATTTAATTATTGCTGTGGTTGTGATTATTTTTAGTTTAGATTGTTTTATCAATTCTGTACTAGCTTATTTTCATATTCCTCACATACATTATTTGATAATAAGCTTGAATTGGTAATTTATAAATTGGGGGTCTAAACGTTCATAGGTGTTTTATACACTATTTGAACATTCAATTGATATCAGAGTGGGTACACTTGTATTGGTTTAATTACCTAAGTGTGATCATTGACCCCTTGTGTGTTTTGCCATGGATAGTGCTTTGTATGCTTCTATGCATGTTTTGGATGTTGATGAATGTAACATGTCACGTGTTTGTGAAAATGCCTCTATGAGTGATAATCCTCATGATTGTGATCCTATGTTACATGAATCTTTGGGTGTTGTTAATATTCCTAACATCATACTCTTTAAGAAAAATGCTAAGAAGTTTCAAAAGAATTTGAGCAAATTATTTTGTGAAAATGATGATTTCATTGCTTAGCTCAATGAATCCAACAAATAGGTTGAGAAATATAAGAAAATTGTTGAAAATTCTCTTGAAAAGCTGAAAGAGTATGAATGTTCAAATATGAACTTGGATGCTAAACTTGTTTTGTCTAATAAACTTGTTGATAAGCTAAATGTGAAAATAAATCTCTTAAGATACATGCCAAGTGTTTGATTGCTGAACCTATTGCTAAAAATGATGAAAATATTTGTTGCAATCATGTTGTGGTACCCGATTTTGTGCCTATTGTGTGTTCTACCTCAAAGGACAAATCGATGTACATTCCTCCACATAAAAAAAATCAAAAGGTGGAGAGAAAGGCTGTTAAGTCAAAGCCTCCATTTAGGTCTCATCCTAAGACTTTGAATGGATCTAAGTTTGTTCCAACTTGTCACCATTGTGATGTGATTGGTCATATAAGACCTCAATGTTTTAAGTTGAAGAGAGAACAAAACCATATTATTAGATCCCTTCCCAAAAAGCCTAGTGGACCTAAACACATTGTTTGTCACCATTGTGGTGCTTTTGGTCATCTAAGACCTCATTACTCTAAGTTTCATGCTCTTAAAAGAATCAAAAGAAAAGAGAAACTTGAGCTTCATGGAAGTTGTGCTAAAAATGGTAAATCGGATTTGAGTGAAAATAGCATGTTGTTAAAGAATGTTGTTAAAGAAAGTGTTTAATGCTCTTAACTCCTTGTCTATGTGCATCTTCGGTTCTCATTCTTCCAACCCTCATCTCACTTCTTATGAGACACTCACTCCAAACAATCGTTCCATTTGGATAAGGAAGGGTTCCTATGATTGAGTTTTTGCTCTTTTGGTCCTTGATCTAATTCTTTCGATCTTTGTAGGACCCTTCATGTGTTAGATGCTTTATTGTCATACATTTATGCATCTTGCATTTCTTTATATGCATTGTTTTGTTTTGATCTTACTTTTATATTTTAGTTTTGTGTGAGTAAAAATTCAAAAAGTTTGGTCGTATATGTTTGAGCATATATCACATGTGAGTTTAGCCTTGTACCTTCGTACTAATGGCCTAGTGCATTTACGAGCTTAGCTTGTTATGTATGCACATCTATCTTTGTGGGAAAAATCTTGGAATCTATGTGTGATTGTTGTAAATAGATCTTCAAACTTGTCATGAATGATTGGTCAATAGCCTTGATGGTTTTGATACTTGCGTAGACTTGTGCCTATATATCTTCCCACACTTTTTATTGTTTTTGCTTAAAGAGCTCAACAAATGTAAATCTCAAAATGATAAGAGATAATGAGCTGCAAAAGCCGTCGCACATACTAGTATTTGACTAGGAAAAAGGGAAAGCGACTTGTATTGAAAATGTATGATGCCCAAAAGCCAAAAGCTTGTTCATCAAATTGAAATATAAAAAATTTCAGGCATCAATCTCAAAATGAGATGTATTGATTCAAAATAATCAAATGTTATGAATTGTAAAGAAGCCAAATGAAAAGCTTCAAAGATATGTAATCATTTTCTTGTGGAGGTCATATATGTTCATTTCTATAATTAAGATAGACCACTTGACTTAGTACTAGTTGTATATGACTTGATTGAATTGATCATTGAATCTTCATTCTAGACTAAGGACTATTCCAAACTTGATACATACACACAACATATATGCCTAATGTTTAATGAATGCCTTATTCATTTGTTCGATTGTACTTGTTTAAATGTGATGTGTGTGTGCTCAATTGTATATATGGATCAATCTAAAAAGATTTTTGATCATTTTATATGTTTTTGGAAGTGATTTTTATTACTCTTTGTGTTCATGTTTAGTGCTTACTTTTTTTTTTTCAATGTTTAGACATGTTCTGTGTTGAAAAACAAGTATCAAAATTTTTGGCTACTCGTTCTGGCTACTCTTGCGAGTAGCGAATTTGGCTACTCGCCCAGTTGCGAGACCCAGTCGCGAGTTTACACAGAATGGTTTCACGACTCACTCACGACTTATCTCGTGACTCGCTAGTTGCAAAACGCCTAGAAACAGCTTTTAAAAGAGCTTTTTGTGGGAAACCTGTTTTAAACCTCTCTCATCCTCTCTTAAACCCCTCTTTCATTATTTTTATATCAAAACCCAATCAATTTAAATGGTTTTTCATTCCATTAACATCTCTAAAGTAATTCTAAACTCTTTTCTTTGTTTTTGATCGTTAGATTATGTTTTGGAGAGTTTTGTGCTCTTGGTTGGGATTTTCATCATAGGGATTGGGAAAACTTAATGTTTGTCAATTTTTTTTTGCATGGGATTGGTTTCTTTTGATTATTTGCTTTGGATGTTGGCCCCTTATGGTAAAAAGAACATATATTAGGAGTGGATTTCATGATGTTCATGCATTGTTTTATATTGTTGTTTATAGTGTGCATGCTAGGTGTTTGATAAAATGCCTCTTAGGCATTTTCTCACTTGTTTGGACTCCGATGAGTACCAAACTTTGGGGATTCTCATGTTTCCTTATAAGGAACATGTTTGGTTCTTTGGTTGTGTGTTTAACACACCTTACCCCACATGTGCATTTTCCATGCATTGGTCATGTATTGCACATAGCCACCTCTTGCACATACCTTTGCTACCCTTGTCATGCATTGGTCTATACCTTTTTTCTTCATCCTAGCATGTTATGTTTACCTTATACTTCGTAGCATTTTGTTTTGTCTTAGGTTTGAGCTTCATTTTCTCATTTATCTCGCACCCCTCATGCACCATTATCATTGTTCGTACCTTTATCTCTTACCCTCGTTTCTCCTTGACTCTTTGTCTATTTGTGACAAAAAGGGGAAGAGTATACTGTAGAGAGTATACCGAAGAGTTTTTGTCATTTCTATATGACTCTTATGCACATTTGTAGGGGGATAAATATTCCATAGGAGAGATGCATATACCAAGAGTGATAAGACATTGAGTTATTAAGAAAACTTTGTTTTGCTTGTTTTTCTTTATGTTTGGTTTCTTGTTTGCTTTATGGTGCTTTGAGTTATGTTTAGTATCTATGCTTTGTTGTTTTCATTGCACCGTGTTTGTATGTTGGACATGCATACATCCTTATGATATTGTGCTTCATTGAATGCATGTTCAGATGATCAGTTGCTTTGATATGTGATCATCGTAGTCATTTCTTTATGACTGTTTTGGTGTATGGTCAAGTTGCTCACATGTTTCACATCATGTTTACTTGATCGCTATTTACTTGTTATATTATACTTGTCTTTTTATTACTTGCTTTACCTTGAGGGTCTAATGTGTTTTGTGCAAGTGTTTCAGGTTACAGGTATATATGTTCCAAGTTCATTACAGCTCCTATGATTCATGATAGAGGGAGTGATATGATAGGGGGAGAAAGATAGAAAGAGCTTTGTGTTATATTAACTATGTTTTTGCTTTGCACATAGTTCATGATTATGCTTAGCTATTTAAAGTATTTTTTATTTGTACCCATGATTTGTAGCCTAGTACTTGTTGTTAAATGTTATGCATTTCTTTAAGTACATCACTCTTGTACCATTACTGGATTTTATATCCTTGATGTAATTACTTTGAGTTTTTGTATCGGTTAAGTATTGGACATGCAAATAATACTTTGCATTGAGCTTATTAGCTTGCATGTTTGGATGTTCATTCCTTGAATGAATGATCATTGTGGTCACTATTTATAGTGATTGCTTGTTTTTGGTCAAGCCATGCTTTATTGCTTCATTCCTTTTTGCTTGATCGCATTGTGCTTGCTCCATGTGCATTTCAAGTTTTCTGCATACAATGATCATATTGTGTGTTTTTTTTTTTAGGAAATACTTGTACGTATGGTTCAAGAGCTACATAGATTCTAGAGTTAGGTGTGAGTGAGTTTTGTTCAACTGTTCCCAACTCACATGTTAAGTCTAGAGTTTGTTTTAAGGTTTTGTCATAGAATAGCTAAAGGGGGAGATTGTAAGGTTGAATTTAATCAACCATTTTGTTGGCTTTATTCCGTGCCAAATTTACTTGTAATTCAGCATTTAGAAACCCTGTATTTAGGTGGGAATCTTGTAAGGGTAGTGTGTGAGAAAGTGTGAAGAAAAGCTCAAGAGTGTGCACCCAAGTAGGGCTTCGCAACTGGCGAGTCGCCAAAGAAGGCATAAGTGTGAAGCATGCAGAGGAGTTGAAGAGTCACGCCAGCTAGAGCACTACAAGACAAAACTTCCATTTTGGTCAGGCCTTTAGCTCACGACTCAAACTTGCGACTCATTCCAGTCGTGAGCTCAAGTCACCAGACTGCTCTGTTTGTTACAAACCTGACCTTTCGCATTCCAAACACACACCAGTATAAATACCCTTATACCCAAGTATTGTAGAGAGCTTCCAGAGAGAATTTTGAGAGAGAAACCGAAGAGAAAAACAAGATTGACTCATCCACAATCTTCATCCTTTGATTCTCCAAATTCCTCTACTATCACCTCTCCATTGTTACATCCTTGAGAGGTACATTAGCCAAAACATTTTCTCACCATACCCATATCTATGAGGAGGCTTTTTGGTGCTTGGAAAGCAGTTAAGAAGGGACCAATTGATATTGGTTGATGCAATGGGCTAATTGCGGGATCCAGTAAGCTAGAGAAGACAAAAGTTTGGCGTAACCTTGTTGGAGCAAGAAGCTTGGAGGGCTTAGGTGCACTGGGTAGATTAGGCTTGGAGGGTCTTCTGCTGTTCATGTATTCCAACTTTATTCTCTAGTGGATTATTAACCGCTTGGAAGGCGGCGGAGAGGTTTTTCGCTAAGGACTTCGGTTTCCTCTTCAATAACACATTGCTGTGTTGTTTTTGTGTTTGTATCTCTCTTCCCTTAATCTTTGCTATTTAATTACTGCTGTGGTTGTGATTATTTTTGGTTTAGATTGTTTTATCAATTATGCATTAGCTTATTTTCATATTCCGCACATACATTGTTTGATAATAAACTTGAATTGGTAATTTGTAAATTGGGGGTCTAAACATTCGTAGATGTTTTACACATTATTTAAACATTAAAATAATCAGCAAAGATAGTTGGGCTGTTGTATCCTGGAGACAATGTGCAGAAATTATTTGTCTAATTACATGGGATATACCGTAGACGGCTCGATTTGTCTTAAGACAGTGACTTGATCCACACCTCATCTCTGCCACCTCTTGGTAAAGTCATAATGTGTAATTTTCAAGGAAAAGTCAGGTAATATCACTCATTTATTTCCAACACAAACTAACACGAATCCATTCCAAGTTTATACCATCAATAAAAACTTTTGGCTTTCTTTCTCTGAAATTTCTTGTCCAAAAAAATTTCTTAAGGTGAATTAACAATCTCCAATAACTTACCACTTGACAATTTAAATGATAATCCACTTTTTTTTTTTTTTAAAGATGATTGTTTAAGTAATGTAAATATAGCACATAATTATTAAATAAGGAATGTGATCAATTATTAAATAAGGCATGTGACCAAACACGCATGATGTTCATTTGAATTGCTATATTTGAAATAAACTGAATAATCTTTCTTCTAAATTAATTTGGTGGAAAACTATGTTCTAATTGATAAACTGCTACTAAGTAAATTGAAGCAATCATGTTCTCACTACAAAAAACGCGGGCAATAGCTGTGTTTTTTTTAGCCACGTTTACAAAAAAAACGCGGCAATAGCTAACCTATAGTTGCATTTTCAAAACGCGGCTACAGGTTAATTCTATAGCTGCGTTCAAAAAACGCAGCTATAGGTCCAGCTGAATAATTTTTTCTCAATGGAGGACCTATGGCTGCATTTTTTAAAAAACGTGGCTATAGCTAAACTATAGCTGCGTTTGTAAAACGCAGCTATAAGTCCAGTCGAATAAATTTTTTTTAAAGGTGACCTATAGCCACATTTGAAAAAAAAAAACGCAGCTATAGGTCCAAAATGCAGAGTACCTGATCAAGAATAGCAAGTGCACCTGTGTTACAGTACAAAAAAAGGGCCAAAATGCAAGCTTTCTTCTCAATACAAAAACCAACAGGAATTTCTAGCTCCTGGCGTAAGCACTCAAATCTATCCAAGAGTCACTCGCACTTCTTCAAATTCTCTGTATGGCAGTCAATTGGTTCTATTCAGTTGATGTTTAATAGATAAGCTTGACTGCTTTAAGTTCAAGGATTTAGTTGAGTGTTAGATTCACTGAAATGGATTTCTCTCATTGCTTTCCTTTAGCTATGAAGTGAACCATATGCATGATTTTTCTCTACATCCAATGCAAGAAGATTATATTTGCACAAGGCAGTCTCTTGATAACTGATCATACAAAAATAAGATTGAAGCCAACTTTACTTTTCCTTTCTCTTCTTAAATAACTTTTGTTCATTTTTTTAAATAAAAAATTTGATAGTTACACCAATAGAGGAGGGAGGATTTAAACCAAGACATTTTTGTTGGAATTACAAGAATGTGCGAATTGAGTTACAAGCCTCTTCATCTTTTTGGCCATTGAGAAATGAAGCAATTTACTTTGTGATATTTAGTGTCTTGTTTGGGGCGGGGCTGCCACGGAGGTGTCTAAAAATAAAAACTATTATTAGGGGATTATGGTGCATTGCATTAGATAAGGGCACAAGAAAGCATGAGAGCCATTTTATAGGACAACGCTTTTGATCATGACAAAAAGAAAAGAAATTTATAGTTCATCACGCATAGGTCTATCTAAAGGAACATCCACCCTATGAACTGCATTGTCATTTATGCCATTTGTGACAGCCCTATCTCCAATCTTGGCTTGTCCCACCATACCAGCTTTTATGGTAGCAGTAACCTTCTACTGCAACTTTAGTATCCCAAATCGCTTTGAGACAACATAAAGAACAGCACAAGAGAACAAGAAAAACCCAACTGCAAGTATCACCCTGTTCAGTGAAAGATCCAGTATGGACTTGTGCAAATGAAGATAATTAGTCATCAGAGAAAAATACAGTTTCTTCTTTACCTATCAAGGACATCTTGACGTTGCATTGTAATGAGTAGGTTCCGGGTTCGCATCAACAACGAGCGATGCCCTTTGTATTCACTTTCAGCCTTCTTTAATACTCCGATTGATTCCTCTACAGATCCAACCAAACAAACATAGAACAAAGTCATGTCCCAAGTTCTTGCAAACGGTTTATGTTCTTTTCTTTCTTGTTTTTGACAAAGTATGGTCTACGTTCATAATAGGAAGCAATACAATCACATAAAACTTTGGCTAAATATTTCTTATAAATATGCATCTTCTGAGCATCTAACCAAAAAGAAGAAAGAAAACAACATCACAAGATAAATCATAGGGGAAACACTGAACAAACAAATCACACAAAACCATACAACAAAAATATTAAACCAAATTGCATCATCCTCATGGTTAAGCCTATATGATGACAAATCAGCAAGCAAAAGAAAGAAAAAAGAAAAATTGTGCTTTACTTGTTAGAGCTATAACTTCCAACTAGTTGTGTATGCTTCCCAGAAACAAATCATAATACTAAAGATAAAAATGAGCCAAGCACTTACTTCTAACACACACTTAAATTCAAGTTTTTGGGATGACCAAAATTTTAGCATCCCTACACAGGATGAACCACAAGAAGACGGTCATAATAAAATTTCACAAGGGAATGGAAAATAATTAAGAATAAAAAATAAAACTTCATAAATCTTCTTATAGCTATAATGGGCAGTGGTTACATATTATATAGTTAATTAAAGTAATAAAGGAGAAGAGCTCCAAAGAACAATTTCTTTCAAAAATCTAGGTAATTCATCTTGAATTAACATTTCTACTGCAGCTTCAAATGAATCCCATATATTGGAAGATTCTACACTTTTTTCCCTAATTGATCATTGGGTTAAAGTAGATTCAACATCATTGCTAAATCATGCAGTCATATCAAAATCATACCATAATTCTTTGATTCCTTAACTATTTAATATCATTTTTGTTAACCTTGTTTATATCAAATCAGAAAGAGTACCCAAACTGATTACCTAAAATACAAGAAACAACCCGGATAAAAGATCAGATCTAATCCAGTATCATTATGATCAAACAATGTTAAATTTATATAAGATGTTGGAATTAAAAGGACATACCAACAGTCATGAGTGTGCTTGCACTTCTTTCCACCTCCTATAAGCACATAAAGATCCAGTGAGTAAATTAATTGCACATCCCACAAAAACACCCTTTAGTCTATTACAAAACACGACAAGAAGAACTATAGCTACTAACCTGAACCATCAATTGGTGAGTACACCGAAGGCTATCAGTGATGCTTTCAACAGCAGATGTCATTCCAGCCTTTGTCCTGACAGACAATTGTAGATCATACACTACATTAACTAATCCACATTAAAAATATGACGAACTTTGTTGAAGTTCATAAAATATGCCCAACATTACAATCCCAGTATTAAATTTGGGAACAAATATATAGAGCATCATACATACCGTAAGTTGCGTCTGCGAATTATGGACTCTCCTCCACCACCCAGCAATAGCTCTCTCTGCAATTAACACAACTATGTTAAACCAAACCTCATTTCAGAGCTCGCCAATGTGCTCTAACTCAACTGGAACCTCCTCCCCTCATAAGTTTTAGGGAGACAGTGAGGTCGTGCTCAAGACCCATTGTGTAAAATAAAATAAAATAAAAACTTACAAGCTTTTCACAAAATGGGTTACTTCAAAGGTGGGGTATTAGAAATATATTTCCTCATTCAATTTTGAGGGGAGAGTATATCTAAACATGGAGTTGATTACCTCTTCCTGAGCAGCTTTCCTCATGTTAGCCTTTGCTTGTAAATTGGCATTTCTCAAACTCTGTCACAAACTAGCAACAATCACAACAAAACACAAGCATTACCATTTAACATTTTTTTTTTCTCTCATCTTTTTCAGCAATTCTAAGAAAACTAATAAACCACAGGGCATTGTATTTGGTTGCTGAGAAATGGTAAAAGAACAGAGAATTATACTAATTATAGTTGAACTCACTATATTTCATTTCCAACATAATCCTCTAATCAATGCAATCGCTTTTAACTAGTTGGCTTCAAAGTTCAGTTCCTATCAGGCAATTCAATATATAATTTTTTTTTTTTTTTTTAAAAAGGAGAATTCAACAAAGGAGTCCAAATTTTCTTTTTCTCTCTATCCCTTTCCTAGTTCACTTTTCTACATTTTCTCAGCAACCAAACATAGAGTACAATCTCAAATTTCACAGAGAAAGAGGGAGAGGATTGAGTACTTGCGGGAATCGTTTTTCCAGGAATCAAGCCGAGCTGTAGCGGATTGGACTTGATCATCGGTAGGCAACTGTGGCGTGAGAAAATCGAGCCTGAATTGGAGCGAGGAGAGCAAAGCCAAGGCGTCCTGTGCAACCCCGTTCAATCTCGGAAGCAAATTCGAATTCTATTCCTCCCTAGATTTACTGTACCCTTCGATCGTCTTTATATGCTCTTTGTCCCGACTATACGCTTCGTCCCATTCCTTCTTCGCCATTTCTACAGCCTCCACAACCTTGTCCATTTAGATCTAGAAACTAGTCTAATTCCTTTTTTGTTTGGTTGCGGAGAAAATGCGGGAAAATATAAAATGGAGATTTTCTTGGTTCAGAAATGGAAATGGTGGTGGAGAAGGAAGAGGAAGAGGAAGAGGAAGAGGAAGGGGAGATCCTTTCCAATCAAAAACAAACAACAAGGGAAGTGAGAAAGAGAGACTGAAACGCACCATCTGTACTCTTCAATGTTATAAATGCAACGCACCGTTTTTGCATTCTCCCATAGTCCTACTCCTATATGATTTACCGTTTTTTTTTTTGGTCATCAAAAGATATACCATTAAACTTAGGAATTAATAAGTCTATTACATCTTAGACTAGCTTTATCAGAAGCTAGAATATTTTCCACCACAGACGGTGGGTTCAAAAAGATAACAAAAGAAGCTAGACTAGTGGCTCCAAGTTTGGCCAATGCATCAGCACATTGGTTGGCCTCTCTGTAGATGTGGACAATCTTCTTGTTGGGAAACTCTCTCAATAGGTTCCTATATGATTTACCGTTACGTGACACCGCCGTGCGCCCTCCTCTGGTTTTATTATTTTTTTCATGTTAGAAAAATATTTTTAATGGAAATTAAATTGAATAAATTTAAAACTTAAAAAATTCTTTTGAAGGAAAGTAAAATTAAAAGACTAGAATGAATTTTAATCAAATTTGAAGATCGCAATTTGTATTTTAGCTAATTATATATATATATATATATATTCTCATTTGAACCTATTATCTACTATTAAAAAACTTGCCAACTCAATAATTGTGACTTGTGAAATATTTTGAAAAAATTATTGTAACTCAAAACTTATTATTGTTGTATATTGTATTTCTTTCTTTTATCATG
Source organism: Quercus gilva (assembly GCA_023621385.1). Lineage (NCBI taxonomy): Eukaryota > Viridiplantae > Streptophyta > Magnoliopsida > Fagales > Fagaceae > Quercus > Quercus gilva. Next base: position 21,245,216 of record CM042480.1, on the reverse strand, counting down.
TTTTTCTAGTTTTAGTTAATAATTTAGGGTTTATAACAAAATTTTGGACCATTTTAGGTACCACTATAGAAATAAAATATTTTGATATCAATGTACTATTTTAAGAAGTCATCAATGGGTCAGGTTAGGCCAGTCCGACCCATTTTTATATGGTTTATGGACACAATGAGCTTGGCATAGTGGACTATTAACTAGTTAATGGGTCGGATCGGGTTGTACCGAAAGAGAAAACTTTAGCCCATAACCTTGCCCATTTTGTCTTTAGCGAATTAGGCCTAATGGGCTACCATGGGCTTGTGTTTGCATTTTATTTTATTATTTTTTATAACAATTTTCTTAAGGGAATAATCTATATTTTTTTTAAATGAAAGAATTAAAGAATTTAATACTTAAATGAATTTTTTTTAACGATCAAATCTATTTAATTTTTTGTTTTGTTGATAAAAACCTATTTAATTTTTTTATTAAGGCTTTAAATGGTTTTTTTATTTTTATCTTTAATAAAAAAAAAATGTCAAATGGTTAATTCAAAGTTGTTAGACTACTAGAAAATATATTTTTAGTAAACTATGTTTAACACAATCACTTTAAGTATCATAGTGATTGAGGGAGTTCTCTTAAGAAATTTCTCTATAATGTCTCAAGATTAATTCTCCATACTCCTCTTATATATTTTTTTTTATGAATTATGAGTTATTGGGTTAGACAACAAGTTGGGCCAACGGGCACCCATGGGCATAAACACTAGCCCACGGCCTAACCCCTGGGCTAGGGGGCTACCCATGACCCTCAATAACAACAGACCGGGCTACCTATTAGCTTGGTGGGCCATGTACAATGGGCTATTTGGCAACCCTTTATACCACTATCTTAATTTATTAATTATGTCCTCTCATTAGTCAGATAAATTCATAAAAGTTTTATAATACTCAAAAAGAGATACAAAAATTCATTAAAACTAATACATAAAAGAAAAAGGTATATTTTAACAAACAAAATCACATAGGTTGGCTAGTATTCTAATGGTATCAAGCATATTTCATAACTTTAATTTATAGATGTTAGTCACAATGCTAAGTGAATCTCAGAACCACACTGTTAGAAGTAGGGGTGGTAATTTTTTCCCAAACCCATCAACCCATCCTTGACCCACTTAATTTGGGTAAGTCATGACCAACCCAATTAAATATTTGGGTCAAATGGGTAAAGACTCATTGGGTAATCTAATTAAATCAATCTAAATGGGTAAACCCACTATAACCAATGGTTACCTATCTAAACTCTAAAACCTAAAAAAAGTTTTAAAAACTAAAATCAAAACCAATTTAGCTCCAGCCGTACTATCTCTTGCTTCTAAACCTTATAGAGAAAAACTTTATCTTTGATTTTCTTCTCATTTTCTCTGCTACCAAACGAGTCCTAAGCCTCTAACCTTCTCTCTCTCTCTCTCTCTCTCTCTCTCTCTTTTCCTTCTTAGATTCTCAAAGATCTTATGACAGCACTAGAGATGAACTCATTGGAGCTCATGGATGAGAAACAGAACCTCCTGAGAGCATTAGAGATGAACTTGAATCGACTTGATTTTCCTTGACTTGCCAAATTGACTTTCCAGTTCTCGATCTCCTTTTCTATGAAGACAATACTGATTCTACTAACTTTCTCTCTTATTCTTGTTTTTGTTTCTTTTGCTTTACTTTTGAAATTTGCAATTTGAAGTGAGGTGTGTATCAACTTTGTGTCTGGTGGCAAAGAAAATGAAAGGAAAAGTGAAATATATGAACTTTCAAGCATGATTTAGTGAACTTTGTAAAATTTGGTGAATCATTTGCACAAAATTTGTGAATTTCAAGGTATTAGAATAAAAATTTGTATTGCAATTATTGCTATTATGATTGTTTTATTGTGCAATTTGAAGTGTGTGAAAACTCTCTGTTTATTTGCTAGGAAAATGTAAGAAGGTTTAAAAGAATGAATCCTGATTGTTTTCTTAGTAATTTCATTAGTTTTTTTTTTTTTTTTTTTTGAAAGGGTAATTTTATAAGTTTTAAGTGTTTGTAAAATCTAACAATTGGTTAAATGAGCATGTTTAGTAATTAGATGGGTTGAGTGGGTAATGGGTATTTAAAATTTTTTTAATTGGATAATAAATGGGTAAATGGGTAATTATATACCCGTCTCAAAACCTTCCCAATCCACCCAATTGCCGCCCTAGTCAGAGGCAACAACCCAAGAATGATGAGTTATTTTTTTGACTACATTTTGCGAATCATTAAACCCATGAATAAGTTTGCTGCAAAACATTGCTTGATCAGCCCAAAGAACATGATAATTTCTCATTATTTTCCCATCACTGAAACCTCGTGTGAGATTCATTGTCCATTTACTAACAATAATAGGAGTTTGGTAGAACTGTGCACGTCGCCAGCAGATGGTCACCGGCTACGACGAGCCTAGTCATTGTTATACTACGTCAATATGCTCTCCTTCCAAGTTCAAAACTTGGTAAAATTGGTCAAATACAAAGTCGAAAAAGAAGTGAACAAAGGAAAGAATGGACAAAATGAAATAAACAAAAGCTTTATGTACATGTAGGCATTACTTACAGCGAGATTACATGTCAAATTACAAAATCTCACCCAACTTACTGGGGGTGAAGCATGAAGACATTACGCTTCAAGTGGAGCAAGAGACAAAATTGTTGCTGCCACTGCCAGATCAATTTCACATCCTCTTGCTTGTCGCTTTAGGGATGTCTGATAAAATTGGAAAGACAAATCCACTTGTTTTTTTACCTTTAATTACATACAATAACAAATCAAGGTCGACTACCTCTTTCTTGACTGACTAGCTAAGGGTTGCACATGGGATCATGGGCTGTAGCATCATGAACAAATGGGCACACTCTCTATGGAGATGGATGTGCCAAAATTTCTGTGCTTACCATCGGCCACATTGGCTAGTCGGAACCCTTGATTAGGAAGCTGGTTGATGAGAAGACTTTCCAGTTGACAAGCCAGGCTCTTTCCAGGGACTATAAAATAAAGAAAAGACACATCCTGCAACCCTTCCTTTGAACGATGTGCACTGACTCGGCCCTCGAGATCATCCGTCTAGAGCAAAAGTTTTTAGAAAAGTTAATTTAGCATTATAGCTGATAGTTTAATACGTACAGGGAAAAAAAAAAGGTATATCAGATTAAAAAATGACATCAATAAATTGACTGTGCCAGAGAGTGAAGACAAATACATTGCACCATATTTCAAGCTAAGGTTGCTTGGGTTATCTTGCTGAAACAGCATAACTACCAATCAAATTTTCTTTATGGGACTTTTCAGCCAGTAACCAAAACAAACCCTCATCATGATGTCATGGCATGATGTATTTAATCATTCTTGAAAAAAAACTCAGGACAACTTTCTGAGTATGAACTCATAATTAACAGGAAAAAAAAAAGGAGAAAAGAATGTCAAAAGAGAAGTACCTCTCCAACATATAATTTCTTGTCAGGTCTAAGCATCACATAGACACTTGAAGCACCTATTGTTGATGGAGGTGGCCGTTCCCTAGCACCAATTAGGACACTGTGTACCTCAGCAAGTTCTGATATATTTTTCTTCTTGTAGAGCTCAATCGCTTCTTCTGACATATTACTGTGACAGCACTCTCAACTTCCTTCAGTAAAAATTCTGTTTGGTTTATTGACCCTGTCCAATTATGGGCAACTCCTTCTCTAATTCTTCTCGATTGAAGGTGGGATTCGTCAGAACCATTAATACTCATATTAGAACAAACTTCCACTAGTTCTGAGTCATTTTTTGCTGAAACAACTTCTTTTGCATAAGCTGATAGATACAGGCTTTCAGCTCTTTGGATTATTGATTCAGAAATCCTCTCCTTTTTAGCTGTTTCAAATGCTAGGCTTTCTCTACATATCCCGTCTATCAACTTCGGTGTTGGTTTTGTTTTGCCATCAACAGATACTGTTCCCATTGCTTTGTAAACAGTGTTCTTCGTATTGAGTGGCAACGTAAACATTCCATGCAAATGAGTGGACACAACACCCAAACAACCAATTTTATCAAGAGTTTCAATAATGCTACCAGCAATACAAGTCCCTTTTGCTGTTTCTGTTCCTCGGCAAATTTCATCTATAAGCACAATGCTTCTTTTAGTGGTTGCAGAAATAATGGACCGAATTTCTGACATTTCTACCTCACATGTTAAAAGCAAGGTAAATAAATTGAGGGTTGCTTATGATGATATGAGTATATGACTGAATGACACAAGGTTTAAAAATCAACACACACACACACACATATATATATACAAGCAGGAAATTTAGCCATAGTGGTCTACCAAGTGGCACATTCCTTGAGAAGAAATGAGAATTCTCATCATTTAGGCTTCCACCTCTGCACCTCATCAAAATCAAAACTTTGCATTTAAAAAATGTATTAATTAATTTCCATGTATTGATAGGGTAAATGCATTGATTTTTCATCTATTAATTATTTATAGATGGTGAATTAATTATTTATACAAAAGGAATTTATATGTTTATTTTTATTATATATGTATTATTAAAAAAAAAACACAATTAATTTGACATGCAATTATGTATGAACTAAAACTGTAGTATTCGATATTCTATATTTTGGCTATGTAATTAAATAGAATATTAATAGGGTAAATGCATTTATTTTCATGTATTAATTATTTATAAGTGATGCACTAATTATTTACATAAAATGATTTTTTATGATTATTTTTATCAGATTTAAATAAGAAACAATTTTGGAATATGACATTCTAGCTCAAATTCAGTTCTCTTGGCAACAATTGAAACAATGAACAAGAAAAGATAAAAGCAAATTTAATTATACACCAATCAAGGATATAAAAGATAATTTTACTATTATATTAGTGGAATTAATCAAATATATGACAATTCACTCAAGCAATTGGTTCATATTCTTCATTTTTGCATGTTATAAAATTGAAGTTAATTACCCAAATAATATTATAACACATAATAAGAATTAAGAAATTAAGAAATTAAGAATTTACATTGCCCAATTGGTTCATATACCATGTTATCAAAAAATTAAGAATTTATGTTGTGTTTCTTTGATAAATCCAAAAGATTAAGATCAAAGGAATGATTTTTTAGATAACAAATTTCTGTTTACCAGTAAATAGGCTAGAAACACAACATGAGGTAGGAAGGCCAAAGATTTTTTAGGTTCTAGTACATCAAAGGGAAAGATATAGATGAAAGAATAAAATTTGAACTCAAACAAGGCTAACCTCTTCATTTGACCAGTAAAACTTCATTGAAATAACTTATCAAAATAATAAATAAATAAATAAATAACTTCATTGAAATAAAAAGTAAGGAAATACAGAGGAAAATAAACACAGGCAGTGTGCTAAAGGCAACAAAGAAATAAACTAAAAAAAGAAAGTACAAAAATGAAGCATATCAGGCAAAGAGTTGAAAGTAAAAACACCCGAAACATTTGTCCATTCAAACAAAGTCTAAAGGAAGAGAAGTTTCAACTCATAAATCGATCTTTCATTCCCTTCAAAGGTGAGTGTATTCCTTTCCCTCCAAATGACCCACATACGACAATGAGGAAGCATTCTCCAAAGCACCTTAGTTCTTATTCTATTAAGCTTGCCTGGCCAACATGCTAAGAGTTCCACAACACTACGTGGCATGACCCAATGAACCACAAAAAGTTAACACACCATATTCCACAACTCTTGGGCTACAGGGCAGTGCAAGAGTAAGTGATCAATGGTTTCCCCGTTCCTCTTGCACATGCAACAACAATCCACCACCACCTCCTTAAATTGTCAAATGACTAACCTCTTAATTTTAGGTATTGCAGAAGTCAACTGCTTGGGAAATTTTTTGACAGAAGATAATCTTATCAAGCATGATAGTGTTATAGTAGACTCATGTTGTATGTGTAAGAATTCTGAGGAAACAGTTAGTTATCTACTTCCGCCTTGTCCAATGGCTCGAGAGTTGTGGCCCCTAGTGTTCTCTTTATTCGAAGTACAGCAGGTGATGCCTAAGTTCATGAGCTGTTTGAGAAGTTTAGTCAAGCTAATTGTATTAAGATTTGGAAGGCATTTCCATCTTGCCTTAAGTGGACTATTTGGCAGGAATGCAATAGTTTCATCACATCACAGTATGTCGACATCTTAGTGATTTTGCTTGATGCTTAAACTGAATACATCATGAAACTCTTCAGTGTTGGTTTTAAGGACAACTATAGTACCTTTTGGTTTTTGGGACATCAATAACATTTTCCTGAAATTTTGATATTGTATCGTACACCTCCTTCCATAACAAGTTCACAATCTGATGCTTTAGCAGATATTGGATGATTCTAAATTTAGGGTCTTTCCTGCTTGAAATGGGAAAGCTTTTATGGATTAGAGGTAGGCATAAGACTATAAGACCTAAGGGGACACTAGAGATATAAGTTAGCAATATTTCAAAAGCACAAAATGGGCTAGTGACTTTGTTTTTTTTGATGAATTATATGTTTTTTTTTTTTTTTTTTTGGTAGAAGATGAATTATATGTTAAATGCCTGAAAGAAGTTTACAAATTATAATGTACCTTAATTTTTGAATGCCTTACACTATTTATGGCCAAAACACAATTAAGGTGATTAATTACCTCGTCAAAGTGTTGTCCAAATTACATGGGGTAAGCTACAAGATTTATGGTTCAACATGCTGCTCTGCATTCATCATAGAGCAAGATGAGTGTGGATCTTCTCTGTTCCCTACCTTTTACCAATTTGCTATATGATGGCGCCAAAAGGACAACATTGCTATCCAATTGACAAAATAACGAGTACAGAGAGGTAAATCTAACAAGAAAGCCATTCAAGATACCAAAGAATGACTCCATTGCTAAAACACCATATATCTGATGCCTGAAAAGTTTGAACACATAAAATGTAGATAATTTAATGTCATACCTGAAATGAGCTTTTTCCATCTGCAGGACTATCATAAGATTTCATGTGAAGCATGATTGAATCATATTGAGGAATCAAGGCTGACTCTGCAGGCACCATAAATCCACATAATCCAAGTAATGCAGCAGCACAAATTGACGGAAGCAAACTTGATTTACCACCCCCATTTGGTCCTGTCAAAAGAAACAATGATTGCATAGCAATTGTATTATGTACAGCACTGCCTTCTGCTACATCAAACCAATATAGTGATAGACCAATTATCTCCATCCCATATGCTTCATCTAATGGCTTCACATCCTGTAATCAATACAATAATGTCATACCACTATGTAAAAAACATAATGACGATGGTTTCTGTCATTAAATGACATTAGCATTTCTAGTACATAAGAGTCAGCAGTAACTGTGATAATTAAACCTTATTATGTCAAAACATGTATACCTACAAAGCACAGGCAATTTAATATACAGCATATATTATTTACGTTTGGGTTTTTTTCTTTTTCTTTTTTTATAAGTAATAAACAAACTTTAGTATATTGAAGGAAAACCTTAACTATACCATATGAATGCAAAAGGTTCACCTAAAAATGCAACCAAAACTCAACAGATCTACGAAATCAGAAAGAGAAGAAAACTGGATGCAGCCAAAAGCATGCATCCACTTATACATTGTCTTAAAAATCAAAAACTTAAGCTGCATCTTGGGAAATTCAACACCAGTACACATCCTATTATTTCCCCCCATTCAAATAGTCCACATAAAACATAGAAGAGTAGTTCCAAATCAATCTTCTGCTATGTCTTTGAAACAACCCTTCCCCACAAAATAAGACACCAATGACCTTCAAAGATGTCACCCAATGAACTCCAAATAAAGAGAAAGCAAAAGCACACAATGAAGTAAGAGATGCTGATGGGATCTAGTGCACTAGTGTTAGAAAACTGTAAGATATCATCCAGTGCAACATATACACAATCACAATACTGGATTTCTGCCAACAACTTATCATATTCATCAAAAACCTAAAAAATGATGCTTCTATATCAGTTAATAGGACAAGGTACTATCTACGTTAAATAAAAACACACCACATACACATGGGATCTATTATTCACACCTACAATATCAGCATGGACAAGACAACAGTTTCACAACTCTAACACGAATTGATTACAGTTTAGAGAAAAAAAAAAAAAACCTACATAAGTCGCATCTTGATCACGAACATCTTCATTGGGATAAACAAGAACATAACTAATAATCATTCCTATAAAGGTGAAAGTACATATCGTAATATTAGCGAATAAAATATGGCAATTATGATTAGTATTGCCAGATGGAACGATGTAATATTTGCTCAATCATTTGTTGATTTCTTGAATACAACCTTGGACCTATGTGACTTGGCAAGAGTGGGAAAAACCCATTTCCTTCTTCTCCCTTCACTGCAAAATATCAATCAACCAAAATTTAAATACAGTCAGCCAGATTAATAGGAGACTAGTGGTGATGAAACAACATAGTATATCAACAACTAAAATTTTGCAACACTATACAGCACGATGAAATTGACAAAAGGTTGAGTTGGAGCTCGGATGGAGCTTTGCAACACTATACAGTCTACACCAAACCTTTAGTTAAGGTGTAGACTGAATGCCCCCAAAAAAAAAAATGGTGCTTTTGTTTAGTTGAATCATTTCCATGAAAGAATTAACAATTTATACAACTTAGTTAAAAACTAAGAATATAAATATGAACTGATATGCATATTATTGTCTTCTTAATGTCTGCAGTTCTAAGGCTAAGTAGTGAACCACAATTCAGATGATTCTCATATGGATACAGGAAAGCTAAATTGATTTCAAGCCAACTCTGTCCTAACCAAGTTTTACACCTAGGTATTAGGCAAAAGATATATGTCAACACCCTAAATCTTCTAACTTATCAGTAAACAAAGTCTACAGTTAAAGAAAGCAAAAGTTTTCTTATCAGAAATGCAACTAATGGGCCAGATGATTTGTTGTTATAGATATGTAAGGAATGTTGCAAAAGCTTAATGATGATATGTGATCCCAACCTCACAAGCAAATAACACCTTTGCAATAACAAGCAACATAGAAGCAAAGACAGACACTGATTTTAGATTGCATTTCAAAAGAAAGTCCCCTCAATAATTCCAAGACCTTTACTTTTGCCTTGGCACCAGCCTCATGATACCTGAAGCAAAAAATAAAACAAACACTTTTATCATTATCAAAAGATAATTATCATGAGGGAAGTATTTTAATGAAACGAACCATTATAAAATTTCCTTGGCTTTATTTGGATACCTCATTAAACCATCCTCCACCTTCATTGTGGTAAACCATTCCTCTCCAACCATTCTGCCTCTTGAATCAGCAGCAGGTTTAAGTTGTTTAATTTGTTCCTCCCCAGGAGTCCCAGCCCATACAGATGGTGCAAACCTTTTGCCCTTGAACCAAACAGCTTCATGCTCTCGGGCATATAAAATTTCTCCCTTTGGACCTCCAAATGGAGCTGTGGTAGCCTTTATTCTAGTAATTATTGGGAGGAAATCTTCAGTAACCTGCAAGTAATTGCCCATAAATAAAACCATAGAAATATAAAATATACGCAAATAAAAATTTATAAGCATAATTAATTAAAAATTTTGAACAAAAGGACTCAATAATATAATAACGCAACTTGCAAATTCGCTAATGTAGTGAATAAAATGAGAATATGATAATATTCATTTGACTTCAAACACATGGGTGGTACATGCAACAACATGCATGGCATAGCAATTGTTGAAATTGAATAACTAGTAGTTATGCAGATAACCATACTTGTCATAGCTTCATAAGTAGATGTGCAATCTGGTGATAAGATCTACAAAATTGGCAAGGATTCGTAAGTAGATGTGCAATTTACATAGCAGTTGTACAATTTGAGGATCTGTTGAGAATGGGGAATATTTGGAAGTAGTATCCATACCTGCAATAAGTAAGCTACTAATACTTCTTCCATCCTCCTCAATATGTATATGACATTCCATAAACCTTGAATCTTTTTCCCCTTTATTTATTTTGATAAGACCTTTTTTCCCCTTTTATTAAAAACTTGGAAAAACATTGGATGAGGAATATATATTTAATAAAATTCTTTCCAAAGGTATAAAATCATATTATAGACATAAAGATAAATGTCAGAAGAGTTTATGACATGGATTTGACCCTTTTAATGTTAGTGTTATCTCACTGAAGGATGTACAGATTGAAATTGCATGAAAATTACTAAACAAGAGCTTACAATTGCAAGTCAAACAAGAGCTTATAATTTTTATCCATATCCATGCTTAACAAATAAGGATAGATTGTACACAACTGAAGGCAGATGAGAAATTATGATCTGCTTGGAAACACTGAATATCACAGTAAAGCATAAAGATATCCAGCCATGGCAAGTTTGAGTTCTCAAGACCTACTGCTGAAGATAAGGCCTCAGCTGCACTTTGCAGTTGTGCAAGTTCTTCCTCTATATGGATCCTCTTCACACGACCTTTCCAAGAAGACTCCATATCCTCAAAAAAGTCACTCGGAATAACAGAAGAGGAACTAATCTTTTGATCACTTTCCCCATCTAGAGAGATCATTTCACCAACTCTACCTGAAGCCCATTCACATTCAGTAACCTGGAAGAAAACAAGGACAATAAAAATTATACACCATAAATATTGAGCTGGGCAGACGAACAAGAAATTATATATTGACAGCATCAACTTCAATTCATGCTTAATTCAAACCCCCACAAACCATAGTCTGACAATCCATGAAAGCATCAAGTTAAAGTACAACTGTTTAAGAAGCTAGCACATGTAAATTGGACCTAAGACAATGTCATTACTAACCAGATTAACGATTAAATGATTAATAAACACAACATTTGAGTTCTCCCAAAATTATTTTGGAAGATAAATTAAAATGATGGTGGATATAGGGAGGTTTGACATTTTTTAAGTAGGTATGCCAATTGGGATGAGCTGAGTCCTGCATAGCCTCAGCCCAAAAGAAAATTTTCTTGTCCAGGCTCATCAAGGCTTGAGATGAGTTATTATACAGCCTGATTTAATCACATAACTCAGGGGTGCAATTTGGGTTGAGTCTGGCTGACCCGCAATTGTCATTAGTAAAGGAATCACGGGTAATAACGTTTTGAGTACAACTGTAGGGTTCTTACAATATTTTGCAAGGTAATTACGCAACAATGCAAAGGTTCATTATAAATTGATCAGTGCAACTTGTCAATTTTAGATGTACCTTGTTCATTTATGAATTCACCCCTTTTAATACTACATGAATTACTACCTCTCTTTTTCCCTAATAAAATAAATTTAGGACAGAAGTGCAAAAACAATCAACAAGATTAGGTGTTTATACTTACCAATGTCTCAAAGTCAATTTTTAATCCAGTTGCCACCCATGTTGGATCCATCAACAATTTCAGGATTTCATTGAGCTCAGAATTTTTATACATGTGCAATATGTCATCCAGTAAATTTTTTATTCTACAAAATTCAATATGATTGGCCTCCCTCTGTTCAAGTAGCTTCACAAGCTGCACAACATAAAGAAAGACACAGACAAACCAAAAATCAGACATAGATGTACTCAATATATTCACATATATACCTACATAAACACATTGTCAAAAAAGAAGAAGAAGAAGAAGAGAGAGAGAGAGAGATCATACACGCATTCCAAAGGAAAATGTTAAGAGGATATTTGGTCGGTTTTGTGTTTGTGTTATTTGGGATATCCTGGGTGATGTGAAAATGGTGATATAGATGTTAGACAAGTGGCATGGTTGATTTTATCATCACAGGAATTCAAAGATTTGGAAGGCCATTACCTTTTCCCCAGTCTAATGTGGACAATCTGAAGGGAGAAGAATGGTAGATTTTTCATGGTATTGAACACCATAATCAAGTTATCACAGTCAATGTTGGAACTTCTGTATAATTAGTTGACTACCTTGGGTAACATCCATTGTCTTCTCTATCAGAATTTTTAGATCTCTTGAGATTGACGGTATAATTCTTTAGGAGTGGTTTGATACGCATAATGCGGAGTTAAACTATGTCCTCTTTTATAACAAAATCAGTATTACCTAATAAAAAGAAAAATGCTAAGAGCATATGAGAGTAAGAGAGAAAATTGCCCCATAGAAAATAGAAAAATGGTTTTTCACCATGGATCCACAGAAAGCAAAATAGAATTCCTTCAAAATTATTGGTTTACAATTACATAACACCACGTTGCAGTTCATGGTAGTGAACTCCAGAGAACATTTCAATGTCATATTGCTTATCCACATTTATAGAAGTAACTGACACACTTTATTGGTAGCGACAACGCCTAACTCAGCTAGAATTTTATTACAACCTCGTACTCAAACAGTTAATAGAATGGTTAATATCACCAAGGAATGAGATGCCTTTGGGGCATGGGATGACTAGTAAAATAGGAATTATCAGTTCCACGCCACGCTGATGAAGTAGAATTTTACATAATCTAAAGATCCACCTTGAACAGAGCAACTAAAATTTGTAATGATAAAAGCAATAATGAACTGATCTATAGTAGCTTTTAGACTAACCCATTACCTATATTCTCACACTACCAAGAAAATTATTATAGATCAAGGCATAAAACTTGAAAAGTGTAGACGAAAGCTATATTCTTTCAAATAGCAAGAGCTCAAAGTTTTCCTCGAGTTATTTCTATAAATTTTTTTGATAAGTAAGTTATTTCTATAAATCAAAAATCTGTAAAATGCAAGTTTAGGTTATAAAATTTAATCATTGTCTATTAGGTGACAAAACATATTGGTTCCACTTTCTTATTAACATCACTTAGTACAACGAGGAAACAAATTCAGTCGGAACAATATTTCACGGAAGCTTTCAAAAGGGAGAACAACGTATAGCACGGGCAGGTATTTTTGTATGAAACACACTAATAAAGAAGTTAGGGAAAAAAAACATTAAGAGAGAAAATGGAATACAACCTTTGCAGATGAAACACAAGTAAACTCAGGAATGGAGCATGTCACGTTGCTCATTAGCTTGCAAGTTTCTGCCCAAACAGATCTAGCTTAGAGAATATTCACAAAATATTCAATTATGAGATAAAATACTATTGTAGTAACACAGAGAAAGAAGAAAATGTTTAATTTACAATGAAAATTGACTCGTGTTTAAGTACAAAAAAAGCAGGAAACTTTCAGGTTCACAACCCCACACAAAGGTTATCACAGGTTAGTCATTCCTCTTTCTGTCACACTTTTCATTTTGAATTTCTGGTAGTTGCCTATTATCTGTTAGGGGGAATAAAGCCATAGCAAATCCAACCAATAGCAAACTAAATCATGGAAATATGCCAACCAAAGCATGCCAGTGAAAAGATTAAGTCATGCGTATTATTATTTGACTTGCTGTTAACAATAGCAATCCAGTACACATTTTGTTCCAGCAATCAGTTAGATGTTATAGAAGCCCCTAAATAATAATTATTACCAAAACTTATTCATTATAAGAACTTAAGAGAATGCAGTTGGGCCAGTTAAACAGTTCAAAAATTGAATATCCAAGTGAAAGTAGATTTTGTCATGAACTTTTTACTGTTTTAGCTTTACCTTGTCAACACCCTACTTTTGTACAGAATGAAAATGACTCTAAATGGGTGTCTTTCTTCTTATGGACAGCAGCTAATGATGGGATACTCACCATTAATAATCTTTTTAAGAGAGGTTAGTCTCTGGTTTATAGGTGCTGTTTATGCTGCTGCAATGGGGGTATTAGTGGATCACCTTCTTCTTCATTGAAAGTTTTCTCATGCCTAATGGTGTGAAGCTTTTGCAGTATTTGGGACCCAATGGGTAATGCCGAGGTCAGTTAGCACTTTTTTCTTTATCTGGAGAAATTGGTTTGGAAAGTATCTTTCAACCATTTGTTATATGGCACCGGCATGTTTAATGTGGTTAGTTTGGCAAGAACGCAATACCCGCATTTTTGAAGACAATGAGAGAACATTAGATCATCTAAAATCTCTCCTCTTTGGTACTCTATTTCGTTAGGCTCATATTTGGGGGTGTACAAATTGTATTTCTTTATCTGAATTCTTAGTCTCTATTTCCTTTAGTTCTTGATTATATTATATTTGTTTCTTGTTCAGAGTGTTCACTATCATGAACATGATGTTCAATTTTTTTCAATAAAAGTCTTATTATCTATCAAAAAAATGAAAACGACTCTAAAGTAACTACATATTTTTTATTTATTTGAAAGTTACCCATGCACCCTATGGGTATTGAACCCACAACCTCACCCTTCCCCCACTCCCCCTCCCCCACCCCACAAAAAAAAAAAAAACCCTTAACTCTAGTTGTCTATAAATAAAACCTTTTTTTTGCATAAGAAACATGACTTACCCTACCAAAAGTTTAGACTCAATTCTTGATAGTTAATAATTTAATTACGGTACCTTTGCCACTTTGGTTTGTTTCAAGAGTAAAAGAGTTAGGGTGGGGGTTGATAGGGCCTAGGTTCAGAACGTGGCAAAAGTTAATCTACTATCTTCAATGTACAATCTTAAAAAACAAATAATAATAAATGCTCAAGTTGGGTTCTCAGCTTGTAACTCTATAACATTCTTGTAACCAACAAAACAAATGAAAACATAAACAATAGTTAATGAAATAAAACCTGATCATATTATCGCCATGTAATTTTCCACAACTCATGGAGAGAATAATAAAGATTTCAGAGGCCTATTTTAGCTCATAATCATATCCAACTACATGTTCACATCTATAAAATGCACTTCACAACTCACCTTGAATTTTGGATGCAATATCGTAGGGAGGAGGGTTAAGAAGAAGATCTCTAATATACCTGCGACATAAAGAAATCATCATAACTAAGGAACAAAGAGTCAACCCTACCATGGTGCATAATTCAGAAAACAGAGTTGCATAGTAAATTTATTTTCATATGATAATGTGAATATCAAGTATCAACAACAGAAAGTTGGAAATAAATGCTTACTGTAAAAGAAAATTTTTTTTTTTTTTTTATAAATAACGTAAGAATATTATTAAAAAAAAAGATTGCCAGACCGAGTACATTGGGGATGTACTATGGAGGCACAAATCAGATAACAAAAGAACAACGGTCAAGAAAAAAAGAAAAAGAAGAACAAGAAAAATGAGAAAAAACCACACTCCATTCAAAGAGAGTGTGTAAGAAAAAAGACTTAATCTCCAGCAAAGGTCGTTCACAACCCTCAAAGCTTCTAGCATTCCTTTCACGCCAAATGCACCAAATCAAGCAATGAGGCACTAATCTCCAAACATCAATGTGACGATGACGTGCAAACTTTCCTTACCAAGCCTCAAACAACTCAAGAACAGTGCGAGGCATAACCCATTGAATACCAAACAAGCAGAAAACCAAGGACCACAACTCCCAAGCTATGGAGCAATGAAGAAGAAGATGATCCACCGACTCCCCACACCTCTTACACATATAGCACCAGTCAAGCACTATCACTCTTCTTTTACGAAGGTTATCTGTTGTTAAAATCTTTCCTAAGGAAGCAGACCAAGAAAAGAAAGCTACCCTTGGAGGAACCTTCGATTGCCAAATCATTCGCCATGGAAAGGAAACAAAAGTAGGAGGATAGAATGAGCTATAATAACCTCTAACCTCAAAACCTCTATTCCTTGCAGGTTTCCAACAAACCTTGTCTGGACCAAACCCTCGCACTGTCGAAGAATAGACCAACCCCATAAACCGGTCAAAAGCTTCTTCTTCCCAATCTTGTGGTGGACGACGAAATTGCACATTCCAGTGAAGCCTCCCAGCAGACCAACCCATAACTTCAGCCACCGATGAATCCTTAGACCTACTAAGACAATAAAGCTCCGGAAAGGCTTCTTGGAAAGTACACTCTCCACACCACACATGCTTCCAAAATTTCACTCTAATACCATCCCCCACCTCATAAACCAGAAATTTAGAGAAGTTCAACCAGCCGCTTCTAATATATCTCCACAAGCTGACCCCATAAGGACTTGTCACCTTTTTCGTACACCAACCACCCCAAATGTTCCCATATTTTGCCTCTATAACCCTCCTCCATAAAGCCTCAGTCTCCATGCCATACCTCCACAACCATTTACCTAGCAAAGCAGAATTAAAATTCTCCAACCGTCTTATACCCAACCCCCCAACCTGCAAAGGCCTAAAAACCTTGGCCCAATTAACTAAATGTATTTTAGGTTCACCACCAATCCCATTCCATAGAAAATCTCTCTGCAATTTCTCCATACGCTTTGCCACCTTACCGGGTAAAGGAAAAAGGGAAAGAAAGTATGTAGGTAAAGATGAGAGTGAGCTTTTAATGAGTGTCACCTTACCCCCTTTAGATAGATACATTCTCTTCCAACCTGCTAATCTCCTCTCCATTCTCTCTAGAATAGGATTCCAAACAGAAAGATCCTTAAATTTTGCGCCTAATGGAAGGCCCAAGTATTTCAAAGGCAAAGAAGACTGCCCACACCCCAATAGACCCACCAAATCCTCCAAATTGTGTACCTCACCAACAGGTACTAATTCAGATTTCCCCAAATTAATATGAAGCCCTGACACCTCCTCAAATCTAGCAAGAATCGCTCTCAAATTAGCAATCTGAGAAGGTTCAGCATCACAAAAAATCAGAGTGTCATCTGCAAATAAAAGGTGAGACACCGTCACTGATGGACCAGCCGTACTACCCACAGAAAAACCTGATAATTGCCCAACGGAGGCAGCCACATCCAACATACGACTTAAAGCCTCCATCACAATATCAAACAACAAATGAGATAAAGGATCCCCTTGCCGCAGCCCCCTAGAACTTCCAAAGAAATCTGATGGGCTACCATTGATTAGGACAGAGAACTTTACAGTTGAAATGCAAAACCTTATCCATTTTCTCCATTTCTCTGAGAAACCACAACGCTGAAGCATATACATTAAAAAAATCCCAACTCACATGATCATACGCCTTCTCCACATCCAACTTACACAACACACCTGGGACTCCTGACTTCAATCTGCTATCAATACATTCAGAAGCAATCAAGACGGAATCCAAAATCTGTCTACCCTTCACAAAAGCATTTTGTGAATCCGAAACAATCTCATGCGCCACCCTACGAAGCCGATTAGCCAACACCTTAGAAATAATCTTATACATCCCACCAACTAGGCTGATAGGCCGAAAGTCCTTGACCTCCACAGCCTCCACTTTCTTGGGAATAAGAGCAAGGAACGTAGCATTAAGACTCTTCTCAAACACCGCCTGAGTATGGAAATTGTGGAATACAGCCATAATTTCTGTTTTCAAAACACCCCAACAAGACTGGAAGAATGCCATTGAAAAGCCATCCGGGCCTGGTGCCTTGTCACCATTAAAGTCAGTGATCACCCCAAACACCTCTTCTTCCTCAAAAGGCCTATCTAGCCAACTCGCATCTTCCACAGAAATACTAGAAAAATCCACATCATCTAGGACAGGTCTATGAGTCACATCCTCCAAATAAAGCCGCCTATAAAACTGAGAGATACAATCTGCTATAGCAGCCGAGTCCGAAGACAACACCCCATCCACCATAAGCCTATCAATAGAATTAACCCTCCTATGAGAGTTAGCCATGCGATGAAAAAATTTCGTATTCCTGTCTCCTTCCCTAACACAAAGAACTCTAGATTTTTGCCTCCAACTTATTTCTTCCAACAGAGTAACTCGCTCTAACTCATCATGTATTCTTCTCATTTCTACCTTTTCCTCCGATGTTAAACCCCGACTCTCCTCCAAATTCTCTAGAGCACTTAGGTCGTTCCACAATTTTTTAATCCGCACTTCAACATGACCAAACACCTCCACATTCCATCTTTTCATATCATTTTTTAAGAGCTTTAATTTATTGGCCAGAATGAAACTTGGAGCACCATTAATCTGATAGGAATCCCACCAAGACTGGACCCTATCCACAAAACCTTCATCTTTAAGCCACATATTCTCAAATCTAAACGGCATACTCCCTCTCTGAAAAGACCCACCCTCAAGGACAATTGGAAAATGATCCGAGCACAACTTAGACATCCGTTTTTGAGAAACTGTTGGAAACTTATCCTCCCAATCTGCAGAAAACAAGAATCTGTCCAACCTAGCCTTTGAAACAACTTCTCTAGAATTTGACCAAGTAAAAGAACCCCCTTGCAATGGCAGGTCAATGAGACCCTGTTCCGAGATAAAATTGTAATTTTAGGCTTTAATTTTTCTTTTCTTTTCTTTTTTACTGTAAAAGAAAAATTAAAGCCTAAAATTACAAATAAAACAATGACTTCATGGGCTCCAATTTGAAATCAACATATAGATGTTGGCAATTTAAACACAAAAGTTGAAACCTTTTAGAAAGCTTTTAATACTGTGCAAAGAGCTCTCATCAAGGATGGATGTCACATTGAATTAATTAAATATCATTCACAATCAACATTAATACCCACTTAAGGCTAATTTTTGAAAATCAACGTGCCCATATACCAAGTAAGCTTTCAACAGCCTCTTCTTGCTCTCCTCACTTTCAAGACTTTTTCTCCCCTGTAAAAACTGCATTTGTTTCCAATGAACCCTTTTTTCTTGAGGTAAATTTATAAAATGTATTTCCTTTAAATCCTTAATCTACTTCTTCAAATCAAACCATATGATCAACAAACTAATCTATCAAAAAAATAAACAACTCTAAACTACTCCAACTAATATAAAGCACTTAAAAACATGTAATACACAGTGCACAAAACTCCCACTTTTATGAAAATTAGGAAGGTAGGAAGTCTAAACCCCCAATTTTTTTTTTTTTTTTTTTTTTTGAGATGCTGATTCCCATACTTGAACCCATGACTTGTCGCATTTGGTGGAAGATATTTGCCATTGCACCGAGGCCCAACCTCTTGGTACAACACAGTTAACAAGTCTAAACTACTCCAACTAAATACTTCTTCTGCCCAATTATGCTCTATTTCATTGTAAGTGTTTTCTTTGTCTCCATATAGCATTTGTCTCCATATCCCATTTTAAGTGTTTCATATAATCCTACCAAGAGCCTTGTAGCTCAACTAGTACCTTCTAGTGTTTCCAACGGAGACATCTAGGGGTCAAATTGCCCTCCCCTGTTGTTGTAACTAATTATAAAATTAAAATTTGAAAAAGAAAAAAAGGTGTTTCATTTTATCCTCATTCCCTCTTTGATAAGTGTATTATACTAGACTCCAACAAATTTGGCCAGAAGAACCATACAAAAGACACCAGGTTTCCAAGCACCTTTTCAGATGCAAGGTTCAGATCAAAATTATATAAATCATATAATGTACAAAATTAACAATATAGTTCAATGATGTAAATGGGACTTTTAAATTTTTGAATAAAAATTACCAAATCTTGTTAATGAGATCACAGTCAAATTAATATCTAACATCAGAATATCTGGTTCCCGAGAAGTTCAACTTGATCATCTCCAAGATTTCTCCTACCGTTACATAGTCTCTCATTTTTACTTAAAAGTAGCTATGAAGGGAAAGAGGTCTACAACTATCACTGTAATACGTATTGAACAAATTTTTAACTATAACCATTAAAGCCAAAGTTCAAAAATAAGATGAATAAAAAATAAAATTAAATTACCAGAATAATTAGATGACATGTCCTCATAATCTAATAATATAACTAATCATGCAAAGCAATTACTGACTCACAATACAGGTAGACCAGTGCAATTAGATGGAAGCAACTCCTTCAACAAACAGGGTATTCCCTCTGTTGGTATGGCCCCTGGAAGATGCAACACAAGGACAAATAAGTTTAATACGACTTTCATTTGGAGTTTGAAAATTAAAAATGAACCTTGCCTATAAGTCACTAACCAATTTGCGTTGCTGTTCCTAGGGTTAAAGGTTGGAGCCTATTTTCTGAAGACACAGTGACATTCCTAAATGCAACATCATCATCAAGACCATAGAGCTCCTTTACCTACAAATGTTCAATAATTATGACATGCATTATTTTCAAACAAAGCAATGTAGTAAACAAAAAGGTGCTCATAATTTGAGTAGCAATAAAGCCAATCGGCAATCACATAAAAACCTTAAGCAAAAGCTCATTGACAGGATTCCCATCAAACCATTCAAATTGTCTGCCACTACATTCTCCCCACAATAGGCCACCCTCACCAAATTCTCCCCAGCAAAAAGTGCCTTGACAATAAGGCAGAAAAGATAAATGTACCAAGTGTTTTCTTTCTCTAATACAAATGATATAATTTTTGTAAAAATGCTTTAGAAAAAAAGTGAACATAACAAAATTATTGTTTGTGACTGTCATAAAGAAAGAAAGAAAGAAAGAAGAAAGGAAGTTTTTAATTTTGCCCAAAAATAAAAAGTAATTATATTTAAACTAGTCTGGGGCCTCTTGGCACCATAAAAAGCATAAAAGCAACTTCCTCCATGAACCATTTACCAAATATCAATTATAAACTAATAAACATGAGACTTAAGCCATGGCCTCATTGATTTGCATAACAAACAACCAACAAAGTTCGCCTAATTGGTACCTATCAAGCCAAGACTTACTGATATATACTTTTAATATGCCTAGGGTTTGTTTTACAGAAAATAAAGGGGAAAGAAAATTATTTGTGGCGGTTGTATATTTCCCACCCAATTTGTTTTACAAGAACTTTCAAAGTCTTGGAAAATAAAGGAAAATGTTTCCAAGATTTTATTCTGGATTCCTAAAGCACTAATGGAAACGTACAAGCAAATTAATATGCCTTGAAATATTTTAGGAAGTAAAGTTTGTTAGAAATGGTGAGCACTGATGCTTTTATTATTTAGAATTCTTTCCTTTTATTAGCTATCTTGAAAAAATCCATTCCATACCAACCAAATTGGAAAAAAAAATTTCATAGATGTTCCTAGAAAATATTTTTAGGAAAGCATTTTCCATTATGAAAATATTTTCTAGTGAAACAAAATAGAGATTTTTTTTTTTGTTATTCTTGAATATTGCTTAAAAGATTTCACCTCTTAAGAAACTGAATATTTATAACCCCCAGACTTGTACTTCAGTAACACACTTGCATCCCCCCCCCCCCCCCCCCCCCTAAAAAAAGAGAAAAAAGATGTGTAACCCAATTATGGCTCCAAGGAGAGAGAGAGAGAGAGAGAGAGAGAGATTAACAACATCAATGAGGCCATATTGTGGAAGTTTATATTCTACCTGAAGAATTGTTTCTCAAAGATGTATGCAGAAATAAATGATGGTACCGACAAGTACGAAGCTTGGTAACTAAAGCCTCTTC
The DNA here is from genome assembly GCA_023621385.1 of Quercus gilva. NCBI lineage: Eukaryota > Viridiplantae > Streptophyta > Magnoliopsida > Fagales > Fagaceae > Quercus > Quercus gilva. The sequence goes on along the minus strand of CM042480.1, from coordinate 21,223,743 downwards.
AGTTAATCCATCCACAGAAGAATATGTCTTCATAGTCTCTAGGACTAAATTTATGCAATAACCTCTTGCAGACCGAGATATTCCTACAAGTATCATACAAACTATGAGTCTATCAAAGTATTCAAATTATAATAGTACTATGGAGAAAAGTACAGTTATTAGACTGCAGAAATTAAATACAAATCTCAATAAACTGATAATCAAATAGAATACACTGCATGTTGCTCTATATGGAAATCAGATAATTCTTTTCAAACTATCCATGAAGAGCCAACTCCAAGTAAAACAAAAATGTTCACTAGACCTATATTTATAATTAAAAGGGATTATATAAAAGAGAAATTACACCCACTTATGGTGGATTGGTAAGACATTAAAGGTAAAAAAAAAAAAGAGAAGAAAGAAAGAAGAGACTAGATCCAACAAAAACAAACTAATTTATGAAGGTTATTGGACTGAAATTACAAATTATGGTAATTTGAGTTTGTTATTGCAAGATATCAGTACATATTTTCCCAAATGTGACTACAAAATACCACGTCTTAGTGTGGGTTAGCACATCTGGTAACATTTAACTCTGTACCTCAGGTCTCAACTGCAGTAGCTTGGATAATCATTATGATCAGAGAACTACATAGCCAGAGAACTTCATTGAGGCAGTAAGGTGGATTCTAAGTAACAAATATGGTGTTAAAAGGAATCATGGTGTTAAAAGGAATCACTCTATGGAAGTGAATCTTAAAGGCGTGAAGGAAAATTGTGAATGTCTTCTCACCAAAGAATTTTAAAGAACCGTACAAATTTCCAAATAAATTTTGCTAATGGAACCATCCTAGAGCAGGTAAATAAAGTAGTATCTTGCCCACCTAGTGCAGCAAAAGTTACCTAAACATGCCATCATTTAGAAAGAAAACTATGAGATACCAATGCAAGTTATTAACCATGATTAAATCATTTCACTCAAATAGCTGGTATCTTATAATACACAATAAAGTGTGTTCCAGATGGAAAACAATAAGTATGGCCAACTATTAATAGGATGAAAACCATCATTATAAATCAGGCACCTAAGAAAGTTAGTGATCATGATCAGAATATCGCCATCTTAGTTGACACTCCCTCATCTTGTCCTCAAACAGTTCCACACACATCCCCTCACAAACACATTAATATTGTTGCACATATTCTGCTTCTTGCAACTTGACAATAAACACATACTGTATAAATATGCAACAAAACGGATTGGATAGCTTAAAGCATAATGTCTACTGAAACAATCGTTGGACATAAAGACAATTTGTTCATACCAACTACAGGCATTGGTTCTGGAAAGTCAAGATAATGATCGACACCTACAAGTCCAAATACATATGGACTACCTGGATGAGCATGCCTGAATACTTGAAAATTGCAAGTTAGCGCAAGATAAGCATGTCAGAAAAAGTAAATAAAAATAAAGGCATCCAGCAAATAAAATGGTAAGGAAATGTACAACAATTTTCAAACCCCCAATATTAGGAGAATCCTTGGCATGATGTAGATGCACGATCTTCTTAAAAATCTGTCTCAATTATCCAAGTAGTACATTGTTTTTGTGATACAAAGAGGAAAAAATGACATAAAATAATGTGGATTTGCATGTGTCCACTTATTTCTATCTCATTAATCTTCTTCTTTTTTCCCAAGGCAATGTAGGAATAATGTAATTTTCCAAGGAACAACTTGACTTTTTGATGTAGCAAGTCTAGGGAGAGAAATGAGCTAAATGAAACATGTTTTTATTTTATTCAAGTCCTCTGAAACTTACACAAGATTAATTTCCTAGCATGTAGATAGTACTATTTATTGTACTCTCTCAAGCCCACCAACTTTTTATCTTTGTTTACCATCCCTAAGCTGTAGAAGCTAGAATAGAAAGGATTCAGAGGAATTTTCTTTGGGGGGCCTTAGAGGATGTTTTTAAATATCCTTTAGTTGCTTGGGATAAGGTCTATTTGCCAGTTGAGAGTGGTGGTTTGGGGATTTGGAGGATTAGGTTGATTAAAGGCCTTGCTTGGGAAATAGTTGCGGCGCTTTGGGAAAGAAAGTAACAGATTATGGCGTCAGGTTATAGCAACCAAATATGGTGAGGCGAGAGGAAGCTGGTGCACTAGAGGGGTAAGAGGTTCTCATGGGTGTGGGATGTGGAGGAGTATTAAGGAAGGAACAGAGAAGTTCTTTAGTCAGATTCTGTATAATGTGGGGGAGGGTCGCCGTGTTAGTTTTTGGCATGATTCATGGAGTGGGCCTATTCCTTTGAAGGAACTCTTTCCTGCTATGTCTATGTTTGCTTGCTCTCTATCTAAAGAAGCATGGGTCTCAGACTTGGTAGTATCTACTTCAGAAGGAGGTAGTAGGAGCTGGAATTTACTTTTCTGTCATGGTCCTCAAGATTAGGAGACAGACACTATTTATTCCTTTTTTGAGCTTATTTATTCCTCTATGCTGAGGGGTGAGGGGAATAATCACCTTGTTTGTAGATTGACTACGTCTAGGGTATTTGATGTGCGCTCTTTTTATATGCTGTTATCTAGTCCTAACACCGATGAATTTCCTTGGGAGTGCATTTGGTGTGCAAAGGTGCCTAAACGGGTGTTTTTCTTCTTATGGATAATAGCTAATAATGGAATACTTACCATTGATAATTTTGTTAAGAGAGGTCAATCTCTGGTTAATAGGTGCTAATTATGCTACTGTGATGGAGAATCAATAGATCACCTTCTTCTTCACTGTAAGTTTTCTCGCACCTTATGGTATGAAGCTTTTGCAGTGTTTGGGATCCAGTGGGTAATGTCGAGGTCAGTTGGCTCTTTTTTCTTTATCTGGAGAAACTGGTTTGGAAAGCATCTTTCAACCATTTGGAATATGGTCCTGACATGTTTAATGTGGTTAGTTTGGCATGAACACAATACCCACACTTTTGAAGACAAGGAGAGAACATTAGATCATCTAAAATCTCTCCTCTTTGGTACTCTGTTTCATTGGGCTCATATTTGGGGGTGTACAAATTGTATTTCTTTATCTGAATTTTTAGCCTCTATTTCCTTTAGTTCTTAATTATATTGTATTTGTTTCTTGTTCAGAGTGTTCACCATCGTGAACATGATGTTCAATTTTTTTTAATAAAAGCCTTATTACCTATCAAAAAAAAAGGTAGATAGTACTATTTATTAAAAAATAAATAACAAAGCATGTAGATAGTACCAAACCAATCAGCTAAAAGTCTAATCTTGTTTAAAGAAACTTTACAGTTTTTTTTTTTTTTTTCCAGATAATATTTATCTCCTTCTTTGTTGATAATAAGTAACATCTCCATATAGTGGTAGGAAGATGTAATTTCAGTTTTTTTTTTTTGAAACATCCAGATACCACAGTAAGGTATAAAGTAATCCCTCAAGAATGAAGAAAGCTTAGAACAAACAAAGAAGATAGAGCAAAAAGCTAAATGAATGTAAGAATAAACTTGTATGGCACATATGTTTATTGACATGGCACACTTCACCCATTATGAAAGCATGGAAATGGACTCCCCAGGCCATATTTGCTTTTGAAAACCATAAAGAACCAATATAGACTTAGAAAATTATATTTGACTTTAATCTTGCTCTTACAAATTCGAAACAAATTCTAATCAAGATTGCATCATCATAAGCAATGGTTAGAAAAAAAATTTCAATTATGTTTGGAGATACTATGGTCCAAATTAGCTGGTGATAAGATAAAAGGATTATCTGTATGCATTAATTAAACCCTATTCTTTATTTGCTACTCAAAATCATTTTTTTATGTATAACCTTTGGTATTCTATCATGTATCTTCGTTCAAAATTTATTCAGATGCTTCCATTTATTAAAATATAGATAACAGATAATAAGGTCACTCGATCAACTAGAAACACACTGGTATTTTCAGTGGGTGTAGAAGGTGAGGGAGTTAACATATAAACACCAGAAAGAAATATAAGGAAAACATATAAGCACTCCCTTCAGTCCATTGATATTAGTCAATGATTTGATTGATTTCTTAGTATTAGTAATTAGCTTCCTTCAACAGAGAGTACATACTTCCAATTAATATAATCAGTTTACTGAAAATAAATTACAATACAACTAAGAATCTGTAAAATTTACATTCTACTCGAAGAATAAACCAGGGCAAAGGAAAGGAGAACTGCCTTTTTCTTTTGCCATTGAAAATTTATCAATCACTTCAGCATGAGTACAAACAATGACCAAAAGCCCATAAAAAAAAGGATATGACATGACAAATCACAGGTAAATTTGAAGCAGAGGTGTTGGCAAGTAATTACCCAGATATAAAACGACCTTTACAAGAACGAGCTTGCGTTGGACCCTGAACTTCCTCCACTATGCACTACAAAGACCAAAATATGGCCATTCAAAAAAATAATCACATAATGAAAAAAGCTTCTTTGACATTTGCTTTAATAGGCAAGACAGAACGAAGATCAAACAGATAAGAGAAGAGAATAGGCAGTTTTAGTCTTAAGCAAAGATACGTTCAGCATGAACATACAAAAAAGTATGACTGATCTACCTAGAACTTAAAAATAGTTGTTCAATTCACTGGTATAACAAAAATCTATTTTACGACTAATAATAGAAAAGAGTGGATTACAAAAAATATATGATAATTTCCTTTTTCCTCTTAGGAATATGGAAAGGGTAAAATGTACCATCTCAAAGCTGTTAACCCTAATGTAGCATTTGGTTCAGGGAATCTAATATGTCCCTGGCATCCAAATTCTCAAGAATGTGAGATCTAAGAACTTGGAAGCTCGGAAATATAACAGGCCCATGTCTGGTTTAACTTGAAATTTGCTAAGATTCCTGAGAATGTGATATTTCCGTGTTTGCTTTATTCTTAACTACAGGAATTACTTATTCTTTCCAAAGTATCCTTAGACTAAACATACAATGTCAAGCACAGCATCCATCATCTTTATGTGGGTTATAGGGAGAGGTTCTACATTGGAATCCCCACTTCATCTGGCCTTTTCAAGATTTGGGTGAGTTTGAGGTCAGTGTAGAAGTGGAAATTTTCAATTATGGATTGTACCATAATGCCCTTAGGGGCCTTTTTTTTGGGGGGGGGGGGGGGGGGGGGGGGGGGAATGAGCAGATTAATAATGCAAAGGGCAAGTATGTAGTAAGTTAGGCAATATTGTAAAGAATAAAGAAAAATAGCATCTCGAGTTTTAAAAACTCAAGATCCATATTAAAACTCGAGTCTCGAAGACTCGCTTTGCGCATGTTTTAATGCATACATGGACTGAAAATGCCACATAGATCTCGAGTTTTAGAAATTCGAGTTCCATGCAAAAAAAATTTAGTTTGATCACCCCTATAGTGGCGTTTTTAAGTCCTATAGTGACGTTTTTAAATCCTATAGCGGCGTTTTCCTGCAAAAAAAAATTTTATAAGTGTTCAATACCAGGTTCAGGGAGCCATATAGTGGCGATTTTAAGCTTTATAGTGATGTTTTTAAGCCCTATAGCGGCGTTTTTCTACAAAATTTTTTTATAACTCAATTTTTAAGCCCTATAGTGACGTTTTTAAGCCCTATAACGGTGTTTATGGAACTCGAGTCTTTAAAACTCGATTTCTGCGTGGATTTCTTTCCACATCACACCCATCCGCTTACAAATCGAGACTTAAAAACTTGATTTTTATGAAGGAACTCGAGTTTTAGACACTCGAGATGCTAGTTTTCAGCATTGTTTTTAAACGTGACAACTAACTAAATTTTTTTATATTTATTGTTAAATGGAAAAAAAAAAAATTCCCTTACAGGCCTTTCTTTGGGGGAATGGGCAGACTAGCAATGAGAGGGACAACAATGTAGTAAGTTAGGCAACATTTCAATATTTTAAGAAAAATAGCATCTCGAGTTTTAGAAACTCGAGATCCATATTAAAACTCGAGTCCCAAAAACTCGCTTTGCCAGTGTTTTTGGACTGAAAATGCCACGTAAATCTCGAGTTTTAGAAACTTGAGTTCTATGCAAAAAAAAATTTCGTTTGATCGCCCCTATAGTGGCGTTTTTAAGTCCTATGGTGACGTTTTAAAGCTCTATAGCAGCGTTTTCCTGCAAAAAATTTTTATAAGTATTCAATACCAGGTTGAGGGAGCCCTATAGTGGCGTTTTTAAGCCCTATAGTGACGTTTTAAAGCCTTATAGCGACGTTTTCCTGCAAAAAAATTTTATAACTTGATTTTTAAGCCCTATAGTGACGTTTTTAAGCCCAATAGCGGCGTTTTTGGAACTCGAGTCTTTAAAATTTGATTTCCACGTGGATTTTTTTTCCATGTCACACCCATCCGCTTACAAATCGAGGCTTAAAAACTCGATTTTTATCTTGGAACTCAAGTTTCAGACACTCAAGATGCTAGTTTTCAACATTGTTTTAAAACGTGACAACTAACTAAATTTTTTGATATTTATTGTTAAATGGAAAAAAAAATTCGCCTTTCTTTCCTATGGAAGAACATTTGGAGGGCCAAGGTCCCACGAAAGCTGTGTTCTTTGTGTGGACTGCAACCTTTGGGATAATCATGACAATTGATAAGCTAAGAAAGAGACATATTTTGTTAGCCGATTGGTATTGTGTGTGTAAAGGTTGCGGCAAGACTCTTGATCGCTTTCTTCTTCATTGTATTATGACAACAGATGTCTGGTCCTTCATTTCAATGTTGTTAGGGTTAGCTTGGGTGGTGCTCAAATTTGTGTATGAGATGTTGGAGAGTTGGCAAAGACAATTTCAAAGCCACAGGGTTACTATTGTGTGGCGAGATTTGCCCCTATGTGTTATGTTACCTCTGTGGTAAAGAGGAAATAGGCAAGTCTTTGATGGTGTTGAGTGACTTGCTTATGTTATCAAGGAGCAAACCTTACAGTCCTTGTTTGATTGGATGCTTGCTGTAGGTAACATCCCTTTGATGTCTTTTGTTGATAATATTGACTTCCTTTCATTGTGAGTAGTATTCTTTGACAAGGGTTTGTGCACATGTTATCATGTGTCGTTCTCTTTTCCTTTTCAAATAAAATTTTTACTTGTTAAAAAATATATTAAAAGTCAGTGTCTTAAAATAATAGTCTAACATTTCTAAATAACACATAAAATACCAAAATAATTATTTCAAAAAATTGTGGTTTATCAAGACATCATGTCTTACCACTCAAAATTATTTATTTTCTTAAAAGACCAAAACAATTGTAAATAGGAGATAAAAATTGAAGTAAACTATACTTTAATGTGAATATAAACATAATTAAAAAAAGAAAAAAAAGTTGAATACATAGCATAAGCATTTGATTAGAAAAAAAATTAGTTTAACAAGCATCATGTCTTATCAATCAAAATTATTTATTTTCTCAAAAGACCAGAACAATTGCAAAGAGGAGATAAAAATTGAAGTAAACTATACTTACATGTAAATATAAACATAATTAAAAAAGAAAAAGTTGAATACATAGCATGAGCATTTGATTAGAAAAAAAAAAAATGTATTTTAGTTAGTTAAAGGACATTAAATTGGGGCTATAGTTTTCACTTTAAAATAAATAAAATTTTGCCAAACTATGGAAATACGAACACCCTCCTTTCAAAAAGGAATCCAAATTGGGGCTATAGTTTGTTTGGATGTGTTTTTAGTTTTTATTTTCATCACTCAATTTTTTTATTTTTGAATGATAAATTATGAAAACTGAAAACACATTTGAGGTATTTTCAAGTTTTTAAAACTGAGTTTTCACGGTATTTTGGTAATTAATCACACATCGGTGAGACCCACTACCACTTTTGAGAACCCCACCAACGGCTTTTTCCTTCACACCAAAATGCAACCCACAAAAACTCTCCATTCCCAACTCCAAGTACTCCTCACACTTCTGAACCCTCAGCCCAGCCACGCTTATTGAGCCCCCACCTCAGCCAACCCGGGGCGGCAGAGCTCTCAGACCGGCCAGAGCTCATACCAGCATTCCTCTCTCTGCATACCCATTTCGTCTCTTCTCCCCATATCAGTCTGCTCTCTCTCCCCATCCCATCTACGAACAGTGCTGAGCAAAAAACTAGAACCCATCAAATTGAAGAATCAAGGAACCAAAGGGGAAAATAAAAGCATCAAACCCATAAACAAGAACCTGATATCAAATAACACAACACAACCCATATACCCACAAATTTCCTAAATCAAAAAATTGAGAGGGATATATAGCCGCAACGAGAAACAGCAAGAGCGAAAGTGATAAAGATGGAGAGAGATATTGATCTATAGATTCTTTAGTGGAGTGCATCGTCCCGAGCTCAGCGTCGCACGCGCCGATCTACTTGATATGTCGCACTTGAGAAGGAGAATGAAGACGAATCAGAGGAAAAAAGAAAAAGTAAAATTTTTGGGAGATTGGCGCTGGGTGAGGTGGAGATCGGCGCTAGGTTCGTCGAGGGTTTTGGGAGAAACAGGGCTGAAGGGAAAATTTTGGGAGAAACAAGGGCCAAAATAGCTAACTAACTATAAAAATTAAACTTTATAGTTAGTTAGGCCGGTTCCGGAAGTAAACTGCAAAGTAGCATCTCGAGCCTTTGAGGCTCGAGTTTGGTCTATAAATCGAGTCCCCAAGACTCGATTTTCATGGTCTGATGTGGCAGGTTTGACGACGTGGACACCTGAAAATCGAGTCTTAGAGACTCGATTTACTATAATTCAAAAAAATTTGAATACATCTCCAGTCTCCAAGTCTCATGTACAAGCCAAAATATCCAAAAAAAAAAAAAAAAAAAAAATACAATCAGATCACAGAGAGGGAAAGAATCCAGAAAAAGATCAAACTCAAATATGTTCATCAGTGAAGAAAAAAAAAAAAAAAATCCAGAAACAGGCGGCCTGGGATCGCGAGGCCTGACCGGATCAGACCAGATCAGACAGAGAGAAAGAGCCGCCTGGGTTCGCGCGAGCTCAGGCGGCGCGGCCTGAGCTCGCGCGACCCAGGCCGCGCGGCCTGAGATCGCGCGAACCCAGGCGGCGCGGCCTGAGCTCGCGCTACCCAGGCCGCGCGGCCTGAGATCGCGCGAACCCAGGCCGCGCCGCCTGAGCTCGCGCGAACCCAGGCCGCGCGCCTGAGCTCGCGCGACCCAGGCCGCGCCGCCTGAGCTCGCGCGAACCCAGGCCGCGCGCCTGAGCTCGCGCGAACCCAGGCCGCGCGAGGTTCGCGCGAGCCCAGGGTCACGCGAACCCAGGCCAGGCGAGCCCAGGGTCGCGCGGCCTGGGCTCGCCTGGCCTGGGTGCGCCGGCCTGGGTTCTTTTCTTCATCTTCGGGTTTTTTTTTTTTTTTTGTTCTTCTGCTCTGATTTTTTATTTGCTCGCTGCTGTTCTTTTCTTTTATATAGGGGCTAAATCGAGTATAAGAGACTCGATTTCCTGTGGATGCCGCCTGGAAAAAATGCCAACTCAGACCCGATCAAAATATGAAAATCGACCCTCAAACACTCGATTTATAGCACCTAAATCGACCCTCTTAAACTCGAGATGCTAGAAAAAAATATAGTTTGAAACTAATGACAACTAACTACATAGTTTGAATTTTATTGCTATTTACCCATTTCGTCCGAGAAACAAGGCTGAAAGGAATGAAGGGAAAAAATAAATGAAATGGCAGTGTGTTACGCGGGCATGGTAACCGTGAGCCTGACATGGTGCTCAGGCATGGTCTCACAAAAAGTAAAAATATTTGAGCAATGAGAAGCTGAAAACAGTGTGCCAAATGTGTGAAGTTTAAGAAACTAAGTATTTTAAGTAACGAGTCATAAAAATTGAGGGAGAAGTAATGTGTGTTGGTTTTTTAAAAACCAAACAGCCCCCAAATACCATCCCTCAATTCTAACTAAAAAAAAGGGTGGTAGAGGTGGGGTGTTAGTAAAAGCAAGAGGCGCACTTAAGGAACATTGATGAAACCAAGTGTTTATGCTGTCAGTTCCAGCATTTCAGTTCTTAAATAAAGACGAAACTTTAGATGTAAAACGAAGATTGCAAGAAGGTTTTGAGTTCTAGTTGAACGTGAATGTGAGTTATTTGGGCATACCTACATTCTTGTAACTGATGATCAAGATGTACATCCTAAGATTCTCCAATGCTATGTGTTTAGATTACGTTGACATCTCCAGGGAAGAGAGAGAGAGAGAGAGAGATGATAATTTAATGCATGAAAGTCCTACCCACTTGGCTTAGGCATAGGATGAGGACTAAATAATCAAACTGCAGATCAACATTACTGCAAACCAGCCCATTTTTTTTTAACATAAATCCAAAACCTACTCCTTTTTCAAGATTCAATTTCACGTTTAATAGCTTATCACCAACCTGCTACACGGCTCTAGTTCTGCTGACCATTTCATTAATTAAAATTTTAAAAGAACAATGTTCCTAAACAGGCTACTTGAATTCTGGACCTCATATAATCTAAATATGCAAACTGAATGCATGACACTGAATATATATATTAAAAATCAGGAAATAGAAAAGACCCAGTCAAGTCTCTGTTTTGTCTTTTTGGTTTTCCTAAATCATAAGTATGCTAATGGCAACATTTTTTTTTTCTTTTGGAATAAAAAGTGATAATGATCAATTAGGTTTTTTTCCCTTTTTTTTTTTTTTTTTTTAATAATTGGATAGCTGGGGGAGGGGGGATTTGATTCCTGGATGTCTCCTTTAGAAACATTAGGAGGATTTAGTTAAGCTACAAGGCTAACAACAACATTATAAGAGCTCACCAACATTATAACAGCTCACCTCCCATATTTTCAAGTTAACATCCAAGCCTAGCAAATTGGAATATGTGAGCCTTTTAATCAGCTGGACGGTTGAAGGCTTCCTGCATATCTTAACCTCTACAATAAAGAAACCACGAGTATGAAAGGCCTTACTTAAAGCTCTCAAGAAATTTCATGTTTTAAACGTATTAAGGCAGCAGGACTAATCAAGCAACATAACAAAAATGTATGAACTAGCAAACCTCCTTCCACCATAGTAAGTGAGAAAGATCCTTATCATTTAGGGTATCACTTGATGCTTTAAGCTTCTTGGTGGGTTTTGAGCTTCCCTTGAAAACTTTCTGACCTTTGAAACAATAGATTTGCTCCAATTGTCTGCAGCTGTACCAATTACAACAAAATCTCATGATTTAGATTTTAAAATCAAAACAGAAAAGAAAAATCAGGAATTAAATATTAAATACAGTTATCAGCTATATCACTTAAGTTTGTTCTAGGCAAAAAACATTGTTTCTGTTCTGAAAGTGAGCCTAAACTTTAAAAAGTTCTTTTATTTGTCCCTAAACTATTGAAAATGTTACACTTTTTGTCCTTCCATGCACTCTTGTTAACTTTTATCCCATGTGTCTAACTAGGTCACACTATTTTTAGCTTTAGGGAATTTGACATGCCTGATATGGACAATTACATTTTTTTTATTAAAGAAAAATACACACATGAGGTGAACAGGTGGCATGAAACTATTGATCACATGCACATTATGAAAGATTTTTTAAAATTTTAGGACAAAAACGGAGCCTTCATTAGTTTAGGGACCCCAAAAAAAAGGTTTTTTTAAAAAGTTTAAGGACAAAAGGTGTAACATTTTCAATAAATTATTAACCAAAATTTAATTTATTTTCCTTACCAAAATACTATTGACAAATTTAAAATACAAATAAATTGGTTTTACATCATTAATGGCACATTCCTATACTAAGCCGGCCCATAGACCAATTACACATAACACAAAAACAGAAATAACAATCTCACCGTATTAGTTGATCAAATGCGCATTTGAAAATTCCCAAATGCAATTACATTACATATACCAAAAACAGAAACATTGAAATGAGTCATACTCATAGCTGAAATTGATATATAAAACCCAAACACAGGTAATGCATTTAAGTGGATATATCATTATGCTTGTTATTTTCCACTCTTGATTCATGCACGTCTTTCTTGTTGCAATGAAATTCTTAGTTTTAACACGTAACACATACTTTAAAATACAATTCGACGTTGAACCGACATTCCTTGTTGAAACAAACACAAAATGCAGGTATAAAAATCACTTAATACCCATTTCCCAACTTCATCTATTGCATAAAAAAAATTTTAAAAAAAAATCGTTAATTCCACACCATTTCCATAATTTCCTAATAGTAGTAACATTTTTTATCCACACCCACACAAAAAAAATAAAAAAATAAAAAAAAATCCCCTATAGATTAATAGTTAGCTTGCAATAAAATATACACATATATATAGTGAGAGAGAGAGAGAGAGAGAGAGATTACATGAGCGTTGGTGAAGGGCGGAATGAGGTGTATGCACGAGCAGGGGAACGGAGCAAGAGAGAGAGAGAACGCCACCAAGGAAAAGAAATGACGGCGTTTCTAGTGGCGAGCCAGTACATAGTGATAGTGGAGAGTAGAGGAGTTGTGTTTCTGAGCACAAAAATTCGGCTAACATAGCTAACTAGACATAACATTCCAACTATATAGTTAGTAGTTCCGGTTTCCAAACTATATTATTTACTAGCATCTCGAGTCGATTTTGGCCTATAAATCGACCACATAAAAATCGAGTCTCTAAGACTCAACCCTTATAAAAGAAACCTAGAACAGAACATCAGAGGAAAAAAAAAAAAAAAAAAAAACCAGGTGCACGACCCAGCATGCGAGGCAGGCCATGCTACACGCGCGACCCAGGCCGCGCCACGTGCGAGACCCAGGCGTCTTTCTCCCTCTGATCTGATTTGATGCTCCTGTCTGATCTGAGTCTTCTTTTCCCCTCTGATCTGATTTGATTGTACTGAGATTGGGATTATTGTGTTTCTGAATTTCTTAATTTTTTTTTTTTGGATATTTCAGCTTGTAAGGGAGACTGAGACTTAAAATTTTTTTGAAAATTTTTTGGTTTATAAATCGAGTCTTAAAGACTCAATTTCAAGGTGGGAAACAAATGCCATATCAGACCATAAAAATTGAGTCTTTGACACTCGATTTATATACCAAAATCGAGTTTTTTAGACTTGAGATGCTAGTAAATAATATAATTTGGAAACCGAAACTACTAACTATATAGTTGGAATGTTATGTTTAGTTAGCTATTTTGGCCCAAAAATTCATTATCCAATTTATTTGGCTTTTTGTTGTTGCTTCTCAACTTAAGAAATTGGGGAGTTTAATTAGGGTTTTGTCTTTTTCTTTTTTTAAAATATTTTATTAAACCCTGGGTTTTTGCTTCCTGCCACAAAAGGGTTCAAGGAAAGATTTAGGGTTTGTTTGTGTTGAAGATTATATTGTGCTTCCCACATTTTGCGCTTTGCGTTTCAGAATTTTTTTTTTATTTTTTTTTTTACAACTGCAAACTACACTTTTTAGTAACTTTTTCATTAAAAATAAATCTCACAGTACTATTCACATATTTAAAATTTATTTTACTAAAGTGTTTTTCAGTTTTTAGTTTTCAGCTGTATCCAAACGGAACCATAAAGTTAGTCAATCCACAAATGCAAAGTTGATGTGATGGTGAGAGGAAAGTGGGGAATTCAAGGCCCGTTTGGTACATGTATTTAAACAAATGTTTTTAGTTTTTAAGCAACATTCATGTATTTTCACATACTTTTTCATCCACACGTATTTCCAAAAAAACTGAAAATTGTTGTTTAAATACACGTACCAAATGGGCCCCAAGTATCTAGAAAAGAGTTTTACACAAACAAAGACATATATACTTGCTTAGATTATGATGGAATAAAGTTTCTATTTTGTATAAAAATAAAATATAATATAATTGGAACAAAGTTTGTAGACAAGAAAGCAGCTTTGAACACGTTGAGAAGAGCCTGGGGCCTGAGTGAGGAGTTGCAGATCATTAAGGTGGGGTCAAATCTATTCCAATTTAAATTCAAATCAGAGTTTGAGTTGGAGAAGGTATGGAAAGGTGGTCCTTGGACATTTGATAATCAAGTCCTTATGATGCGGAAGTGGCAATCAGGGATGACAGCGAAAAATGCTAAGTTTGAAACCGTTTCATTATGGGTACAAATCTGGGGAGCGCCGTTTGATATGGTCTGCCCCAGAGTGGCGGTGGAGATTGGAAAGAGGTTGGGAGAAGTGGAGGAAGTCAAAAAGAGAAGAAAGCAAGATCAACAGAGCCTATTCATGAGGGTTAAGGTGGCTATCCCAATATCCAAACCGCTGCGGCGTGGGGGCTTCCTATAGCAAGTTTGGATGGGGAAAAATTTTGGACCACGTTTAAGTATGAGAGACTTCCAATATTCTGTCACCATTGTGGGCTGTTGGGGCATGATACTAGGCATTGTGCGCAGTACTTTACAGTAACGAAAAATGGCAAGGAAACTTCTTTCCAATATGGAAAGTGGTTGAAAGCAAGTGGGGCACGGAGGTGGTCAAGCCCAACGAAGAATTTTCGTCGCGATACGATGGTTGAAGATGAAGGTCCAAAATCCAACGGTCAGGAGGAGGCAGCGGCAGATAGTCTCATTCATGCAAACCCTAGTGAGCAAGAAGGTAACGGAAAAGGAATTTTCAATAACTCCAGGGATATTCAAGACGCGAGAAGTAATGGGGCCGAGATTGTAGTGAATGCTGAATCGGATATGGATTAGCTGGCAGTGGGGTGTAAAAGTAACGTTCATGAGGAGTGGAGGCCGAATAATCTTACAACTAAGGATGATTTAATGCTGCATGCAGAGAATAATGTGTTGAACGTAGGAAAGGATTCTGGTGTGCACGTGGAAGATAAGGTTTATGTTGGGCCTAAGGAGACTAAAATAAGGCCCACATGGACAAGGTTGGCCCGTAAGAATGAGGAACATAAAAAATCAAGTGTAGCTAAGCCCAACATGATCCTAGGCAAACGGGGATTGATGCAGAAAGAAGAAGACAGTGAGCAAGATACAGAAAGAAAGACGAGTAAGCATGAGAAGAAACTAGAAGGTGTTAATGATTATGAAGCGGCGGGGGTGCATGGTCACCATTGCTGAGCGCAATGAGGATATTGAGTTGGAATTGCCAAGGGCTTGGGAACCCTTGGACAGTTTGAAGCCTTCACAAGATTGTGAGGGATCAAGCTCCCATGGTGCGCTTTTTAATGGAAACTCGTTTAGATAATGAGGGTTTTGAGATACATTGTAAAGATTTACCTTTCAAGAATAAACTTATAGTCAAGAAACCAAATACTGGAGGGGGATTGGCACTACTTTGGAAAGTAGAAGTAAAGGTAGATGTAGTTAATTATACGGAGCATCATGTCTTGGCTAAAGTTGTGGAAGAGGATGGATACGTGTGGTACCTGACGGGCTTCTATGGTTGGGCTGAGGCAAGTCAAAAACAGAAGTCATGGGCTCTATCATATCACTTCCTGAGTTTTGTTGATGGGCCTTGGTGTTGTATAGGAGACTTTAATGCAATATTATATTCCTTTGAAAAGAAAAACATGCATCCTCCACCGTACAAGCAAATGGAAGAGTTTGGGTGGGCCTTAGACTCATGTAACATGGCTAACTTGGGTTTTCATGGCTACCCATTCACGTGGAATAATAAACGTCTAGGGAGAGCTAATACTAAACAACGACTAGACCGGGCAGTGGCCAACTCAGCTTGGAGAGAAAAATATCCGGCAAGTACAGTTGTTCACTTGTTTTCCCATGCATCAGATCACCGGCCTCTTGTGCTACAAACTAGGACGGATTGCAATGTGAGAGCAAAAGGGGTTCATGGTTTTAAGTTTGAGGAGGCATGGCTTTTGAATGATGATTGTGAGGGGAAGGTGAATGAGGCGTGGAATGATAGGGGGGTGGCGGGTGTTTCGGCCTTGACTAGAGTTAAGGAGAAAATTTTGAATTGTGGGGAAGAACTTTTTGCATGGGGCTCATCAAGAACAAACTCGAATAGTGAAGAAATTAAAAGACTTCAAAACAGAGTAGAGTACTTAAGTGTTTGTGATCCTACTGAAGAGACAAAGGCGGAGTATTTGGAAGCTAGCAAGAAACTAGATGATTTACTCCTTCGGCAAGAAATTTACTGGCACCAACATTCCCGAATCTCTTGGCTTAAATATAGGGACAAAAATACTAAATTTTTCCACTCCAAGGCCTCACAACGAAGACGGAGAAACTTTATTCATGGCATAAGAGATCAGCAGCAAAATTGGGTGGAGAAGGCTGAAAAGATTACTGGAGTAGCAACAACATATTTTGAGTCCATTTATAGTTAGGAAGAAGAGGCGTTGGCATGCAGGAGAGCTATGGAGTTCGTGGTGGAAGCTGGGTTCACGGACATGGTCCTGGAGGGTGACAATAGCACAGTCCTTAGGACTGTTATTTCCTTTAAACATAATGGGTCACGGTTGGGTCATATATATGAGGATATACAGTGTCTAACAGCTAGTCTTCGAAATTTTGAAGTTAGTTTTGTTAAATGTTGTGCGAATAATGTGGCCCATTTGTTGGCTAAATATGCTAGGCAAGTGGAGGATGAAGTAGTTTGGCTGGAAGAAGATCCACAGCCAGTAGTTGACACTTTGTATGTTGATACCCTTTATCTCAATAATTGAATGAAATCGGAGTTCACTTTCAAAAAAAAAAAAAAAAAAATGCTAGAAGTCTAGGACAACAACTTGACACATGTTGAGTTATGAGTAGTGGAAAAAAAGTAGTGGTACATGTGAGTTCAAACCTCTACCACTTACAATTTACCACGTGGCGAATTGTGGCAAAAGTTGTATAAATAGTTGTGATAATGAAATTTTTCTTTCACATGACTCACTTAGCCTAACTAACACTTGTTATGTGCATTGCACACGTATTTGCTTCTTAGAGGAAGTTGAAGTCTTAAGTCTATAACTAGGTTTGTAGCCAAATTTTATACATAAAAATGTTCTATTGCACTTTTTTTATATATTAATTTTATGATAAAGTTTAGTTACGAAAATGGTTGTAGCCTAAGACTACAACTTTACTCAATATCGTTAATGATGAGATATGAAATCAATAGGCTGTATGCTTTGAACTCTAACTCGGATCAACAACCTGAAACAAGAAGAAAGGCTCTCGGAGTTGATTGGGGTAGAACCGGCCAAAGTCCCTTTAACAATTAAGTCAGTATTTCTCTCAATGACTCAAATTTGAGAAGTGGATGAATAGTTGTGTATACCTTGGCTTGATGAGGTTTGGTCCTTTTATAGAAAATTTGGAGTGGGTCAACTTGTTAGATGTCACTATCATCGTGAAAGATGTCTAGACTTAGTGGGGAGAGTAGAGCGAATTTTAGGAAATTCACCCCACGTCTCGGAATAGTGCATTGCGGTGTAACTGGTCTTGGTTTGTAGGGAACACCTTAGAATTGACTAAGTGTTCATCCATCATCTATAATCTCTTATCTTTAGACGACAAAATTGCTCCTTCCTAGTGTTACTGCTTTCTTCTTTCCTTGTAGACGATTATCTTGGATGGATGTTGTTCTCTTGGACAAAGCTTATGGACGATTTGTACTTTTTATATTACCCATCAATTAGCATTACTACATATTTTGAGAATCTAACCGTTGAAATGCATGTTCTTTACGCTCTTAATTCACATGTCAAATTTTGTGTCAATCGGATATTGTTTACTATATGATCTATAAGCTTATCTTTTATGCATAATTTTAAATTACAAAAACTTGCAATTCAAACAATGATGACATAACTATTAATTTTTAATTTTCTAAAAGTTTTGCAAGTATAGAGGATATAAGAAGAAATTGTAATATAATAGTGGATTTGTCAAAATAATATGGTTGGCCAAGATAATCTAATTGTAGCAGAGTTAAAAAAATATATATTTAAAATTATAGACATGTATGAGAAGCATTTATAAGTGTGAAAAAAAAAAAAAGTGAAACCGAAATATATCAATGAAATTGGCACAAATTATGGATGCTTAGATCTTTTAAAAAAAAAAATCCATGTCCAAAATAAACAAATTTTCAAAATAAAATATAATATTTTTATGGAGTGTGTGTTGCTTAACAATGACATGATATTTTTGGAGTATTTTGCTTAACAATGACGCGATAGTCATAAAAGAGATTATGTATAAATAAGTAAACAATCAAATTTTGATATATATTCTCAAATTAAAACAGAGTATCAACCACAGTTGATATTAAATTATGAAATTAGTTTTTAAGATTGTAAATTTCCTATATGCTTTTATACTTTGTCAAATCAGCTATCCAATAGGGCATTTATAATTTTGTTTTATATTTTGGAATGTTGATATTATGTTGAAGTGAAATTTGTCTATTTATTTTAATTGAATTTTCAAATGGTAGACTGCACTCCTTTGTATTTGTGCTACTTTTTTTTTAGTTAGCAATGTTGGAATTTGTATAATTTTATAATTATTAGACAAATATTAATTTGTTGAGTTGAGCCTATTCTTGATATGAGCGGTGAATTCAATATAACATATTTTATACAAAGTAATTTGTTGCATACTTACCAAATGACGAATTAATTTTTTTATTAAAATATTTAATGTGAGAAAATACAGGTTGACCCAACCCGATTTGTAACCTGATTGACTCAAACTATTTCTAATCCGCTTAAAAAGATTTATTTTTTGACCCAAACCCAAACCCAACCTATTTTGCCACGTCTACCTTCAAATATGGTATATGTTCAATTTTGTTCTCTCAATTTTAAAATATTAAGGGTCTGTTTTGGTAACTGTTTTTCCCCTTTATTTTCTGTTTCTAAAAACAATTTTCTATTTTTAAAGACTAAAAATCTTGTTTGGCAATCCAAAATGGACAGAAAACAAAAACTGTTCTCAAAACTCAATTTGTGAAGGAAACTAAAAATATGCAAAAAGCTATTTTTAGTTTCTAATTTTCCAAAGTCAAAATGAAAATACGCATTTAATTTAATAAATCTATCTCATTTAATGAATTAGCATTAGAGTTCAAATCCTAACAACAACATATTTTAATATTTTCCATTTTTTTTCTTCAAAAAACTATTTTTTTAATTTCAACTAACTAAACATGTTTTTGATTTCAAAAATATAAGAAAATTGTTTTTTCTTTATATTCCCAAAAACATGTTTTTGAAAATAGAAAACAAAAACTGTTACCAAACATAACCTAATATTGTTCTCAAATTTAAAAATGTAATAGTTTTTTCCCTCCATGTATTGTTCTTCAATTCCTTACTTTTTTTTATTTTTATTTTTATTTTAGTCCCTTAAATTTAGGATTAAGAACTCATTTGGATTGCGCCTGCGTTTTCACGCAGTCGCGTTTTTTATTTATTTATATTTTTAATTCCAATGCTTGGTGCACTGTTCATGGGACATGAACAATGCATCAAGGCAAATGCACGGTATTTTCATTAATGAATGGTAACCGGAAAATATTTTTTTTTTTTATTGTTTTCAGTTTTTAGTTTTCAGCAAAATAAGCGGTATTCAAACGCATACTAATTAGTTCAATTTTAGGCTCCTAAATATTAGGTTGGTTTGATTTTGGCCCTTAAATATGGGATGACTCTGCATCCCATTAATCATGTAAACGAAAGAAAAAAAAATAGAGGAACTAATTGTTAACATTTTAAAATTTTGAAGGACCGAAATTGAACATTTTAAAATTGAGGAGCCAAAATTGAATAGACCCCATATTTAAGGGACATAAAATGCATTTTACCTAAACTTGTACTATCAATTGTTTGAACTTTGAATGAAGGTGAAAGAATTATATTCTCTTTTCTTTTCTTTGTATTTTAGAGAGGTGAAAAAACTAAATACCTTTGAGGAATCTCATTAAAGAGGGAAAATTAAAAAACTCAAAACATCTACTTTTACTAATCGATTGAAAATAGTAGTTATGGAGCTTTTGTTTAGGGGGCCAGAATGAAGTAGACCTAATGAAGTATTTGCTGAAGAAAGAATCGAAAGTGATGACCATAAATAACGATACAATGTAAACCCAACATTTTACTCCAGTACCCTCTAATACTAGCGTGCCATCTCAGATTTTTACAACTTAATGAATAGGTTCTCACAGACACACTCACATCTCATTGATACCCTATTGCCTATTTACATACAGTAAAATCTGAAAAATTAAAACCCACAAAATCAAAAACCCAAACTCAACCTTCCACCTAAGAGACACTAGTTTGGGAACCACCATACTAAGAAGCAAGCAAAGACTAGAGAAATACATCTAAACCCATGAGCATGAGATTCCCTCCCCACACTTTCACCCTCACTTCAAAAATTCTCTAATTGTTTTTTTTTTTTCCCGGTTTATTGTATTCCACAAAAAATATAAAAATTTCAATTGGGTTAGTACAAACAATACTACATTTCATTCATTTTCTTTCCTTTATGAACTCACAAATAAAGTGCTAATCTCTATTCCCAAATTTTGCCCTCTATATCACCAATTGAGTTACAAGCCTCTTCATCTTTTTGGCCATTGAGAAATGAAGCAATTTACTTTGTGATATTTAATGTTTGTTTGGGGGTTTGTTTTGTTGGGGGGGCGGCGGCGGCGGCGAAGGTGTCTAAAAAGAAAAACTATTATTAGGGGATTATGGCACATTGCATTATATAAGGGCACAAGAAAGTATGAGAGCCATTTTATAGGACAACGCTTTTGATCATGACAAAAAGAAAAGAACTTTAAAGTTCATCACGCATAGGTCTATCTAAAGGAACATCCACCCTATGAACTGCATTGTCATTTATGCCATTTGCGACAGCCCTATCTCCAATCTTGGCTTGTCCCACCATACCAGCTTTAATGGCAGCAGTAACCTTTTGCTGCAACTTTAGTATCCCAAATCGCTTTGAGACAACATAAAGAACAGCACAAGAGAACAAGAAAAACCCAACTGCAAGTATCACCCTGTTCAGAGAAAGATTCAGTAATGGACTTGTGCAAATGAAGAAAATTAGTCATCAGAGAAAAATACAGTTTCTTCTTTACCTATCAAGGACATCCTGGCGTTGCATTGTAGAGAGTAGGTTCCGAGTTCGCATCAACAACGAGCGATGCCCTTTGTATTCACTTTCAGCCTTCTTTAATACTCCGGTTGATTCCTCTACAAATCCAACCAAACAAACATAGAACAAAGTCATGTCCCAAGTTCTTGCAAACAGTTTATGTTCTTTTCTTTCTTGTTTTTGACAAAGTATGGTCTACGTTCATATACTAGGAAGCAATACAATCACATAAAACTTTGGCAAAATATTTCTTATAAATATGCATCTTGTGAGCATCTAACCAAAAAGAAGAAGAAAGAAAACAGCATCACAAGATAAATAAGAAGGGAAACAATGAACAAACAAATCACACAAAACCATACAACAAAAATATTAAACCAAATTGCATCATCCTCATGGTGAAGCCTATATGATGACAAATTTGTCTCTTTGTCATTATTCACTCCAGGAGGATCTTTTTTTTAAGATAACATAGGAGAACTTCACTTGGATTAGTTGTACGTTACAAAGCATACTGTACAATAATCCTCATTGCTAATCAAACTCCTGTCCTATGGGCAACTGAGCACACCCATCAGAACTAGTTACAGGGTAATATAAGGGCTTTTCACCCTTAATGGGCTAAGCAGTTTATCCTCATGCCCAGGAGGTCACTTTAGGAGGATTATTCTATAATCTTTACATAGGCTCCCAGTTTCTCATGATAAATCACTTGGTGAATCTGTGAAATTGGAGGCGGATAACTGGGATTATAGCCATAGGCCTAACCACATGACTATTTGAAGAAACTATAACCTCATCACTAGATCCAAACTAAAAACCAAAATCCAAGTCATTATTATCCAGATATATGAATTTAAGGGACTAACCCCATGTTTTTTTTTTTTTGCATAATTGCACCACAATTCTATTCCATCAGACCAAATTTCCTGTCCTTAAGTCCATGTGTGTAATTTGATAACAAGCATAACGTATATATTGTTCTTTCAGCAAGCAAAAAAAAGAAAAAAGAAAATATTGTGCTTTACTTGTTAGAGCTATAACTTCCAACTAGTTGTGTAGGCTTCCCAGAAACAAATCATAATACTCAAGATAAATGAGCCAAGCACTTACTTCTAACACACACTTAAATTCAAGTTTTTGGGATGACCAAAATTTTAGCATCCCCACACAGGATGAACCACAAGAAGACGGCCATAATAAAATTGCACAAGGGAATGGAAAATGGTTAATAATAAAAAATAAAACTGCATAAATCTTCTTACAACTATAATGGGCAGTGTTTACACATTATATAGTTGATTAAAGGAACAAAGGAGAAGAGCTCCAAAGAACAATTTCTTTCAGAAATCTAGGTAATTCATCTTGAAATATGACTTGAGTAATGAAGAGGGAGAATCAACCACATACCAAAAGAAAAACCCAGCATCTTTCCTTTGTGATGCAACCCTAATAGAAAATGAATTAACATTTCTACTGCAGCTTCAAATGAATCCCATATATTGGAAGATTCTACTCTTTTTTCCCTAATTGATCATTGGGTTAAAGTAGATTCAACATCATTGCTAAATCATGCAGTCATATCAAAATCATACCATAATTCTATGATTCCTTAACTATTTAATATCATTTTTTTTAACCTTGTTTATATCAAATCAGAAAGAGTACCCAAACTGATTACCTAAAATACAAGAAACAACCCGGATAAAAGATCAGATCTAATCCAGTATCATTATGATCAAACAATGTTAAATTTATATTAGATGTTGGAATTAAAAGGACATACCAACAGTCATGAGTGTGCTTGCACTTCTTTCCACCTCCTATAAGCACATAAAGATCCAGTGAGTAAATTAATTGCACATCCCACAAAAACACCTATTAGTCTATTACAAAACATGACAAGAAGAACTATAGCTACTAACCTGAACCATCAATTGGCGAGTACGCCGAAGGCTATCAGTGATGCTTTCAGCAGCAGATGTCATTCCAGCCTTTGTCCTGACAAACAATTGTAGATCATACACTACATTAACTAATCCACATTAAAAATATGACGAACTTTGTTGAAGTTCATAAAGTATGCCCAAAATTACAATCCCAGTATTAAATTTGGGAACAAATATATAGAGCATCATACATACTGTAAGTTGCGTCTGCGAATTGTGGACTCCCCTCCACCACCCAACAATAGCTCTCTCTGCAATTAACACAACTATGTTAAACCAAACCTCATTTCAGAGCTCGCCACTGTGCTCTAACTCAACTGGAACCTCCTCCCCTCATAAGTTTTAGGGAGACAGTGAGGTCGTGCTCAAGACCCATTGTGTAAAATAAAATAAAATAAAAACTTACAAGCTTTTCACAAAATGGGTTACTTCAAAGGTGGGGTATTAGAAATATATTTCCTCATTCAATTTTGAGGGGAGAGTATATCTAAACATGGAGTTGATTACCTCTTCCTGAGCAGCTTTCCTCATGTTAGCCTTTGCTTGTAAATTGGCATTTCTCAAACTCTGTCGCAAACTAGCAACAATCACAACAAAACACAAGCATTACCATTTAACATTTTTTTTTTTCTCTCATCTTTTTCAGCAATTCTAAGAAAACTAATAAAGCACAGGGCATTGTCTTTGGTTGCTGAGAAATGGTAAAAGAACAGAGAATTATACTAATTATAGTTGAACTCACTATATTTCATTTCCAACATAATCCTCTAATCAATGCAATCGCTTTTAACTAGTTGGCTTCAAAGTTCAGTTCCTATCAGGCAATTCAATATATAATTTAAAAAAAAAAAAAAAAAAAAAAAGGAGAATTCAACAAAAGGGTCCAGTTCACTTTTCTACATTTTCTCAGCAACCAAACATAGAGTACAATCTCAAATTTCACAGAGAGAGAGAGAGGATTGAGTACTTGTGGGAATCGTTTTTCCAGGAATCGAGCAGAGCTGTAGCGGATTGGACTTGATCATCGGTAGGCAACTGTGGCGCGAGAAGATCGAGCCTGAATTGGAGCGAGGAGAGCAAAGCCAAGGCGTCCTGTGCAAGCCCGTTCAATCTCGGAAGCGAATTCGAATTCTGTTCCTCCCTAGATTTCCCGTACCCTTGGATCGCCTTTATATGCTCTTTGGCCCGACTATACGCTTCGTCCCATTCCTTCTTCGCCGTTTCTACAGCCTCCACCACCTTGTCCATCCAGATCTAGAAACAAGTCTAATTCCTTTTTTGTTTAATTGCCGAGAAAATATAAAATGGAGATTTTCTTGGTTCAGAAATGAAAATGATGGTGGAGAAAGAAGAAGGAAGAAACAACAAGGGAAGAGAGAAAGAGAGACTGAAACGCACCGTCTGTACTCTTCAACGTTATAAATGCAACGCACCGTTTTTGCATTCTCCCATAGTCTCTCAACCACCACCACCACCACCACCACCGTCCAGCTTCTCAGTCACACCACCCACCTCCGCTGAGCAAAATCCAGCCAAAATCAAAATCCACCACCCTAAACCAACGCCACCACCATCAAACCAAAACCAAACGATCAAACCCAAACCAAAAACAAACGATCAAACCAAACCGATCCACCATCGGAAAACAATCAAACCCAAACCAAACCGATCCACCAAAAACAAACGATCAAACCCAAACCAAAAGCAAACCCATCGGAGCCACCATCGGAGCTACCGACAATCAACCCAACCGATCCAGGGCTGGCCCTTCCCTTAGGCGAGTTAGGCAATTGCCTAAGGCCCCCAAGTGGAAGGGGGCCCCAAAATTTTAGAAAAGAACGGGTAGTAGGGGCAAAAAAAAAAAAAAAAAAGTTTTAGATGAATTACAAAAATCTGGCACATCCTTTTAACCAAAAAACAAAAATTTTGGTAAGTCCGATTAAACATTGGTTCTAAACAAAATTATTGCCCAAAAATAACATTATTATCCTCTAGACAAACCAAAAATCAACCAGATAAACTACAAATCCGGTCTAAGAGATTAACCACAAAACAACCACAAATAAAACAACTCAAATCCCTAAAAATTTTACCTTTCTCTGCTCTCTGCCTCTCTCTGTCTCAGTGTCTCTCATTCTCTCCACTGTTCTCAACTGCTCAAGCAAGCTGCAAGCTTCCTCCGCCTGGACCGCCTTTCTCAACTGCTCAAGCAAGCTTTCTCCGCCTCTCTCATTCTTTCTCTGAATCTGATTCTCTGCAGTCTGCTCTCTGCCTCTCTCAACTGCTCACCGTCTCAGACTATCAGGTATAAATATTTGGGGCTTTCTCTTCATTTTATGTGTTAAGTTAATAAGATAGATTGGGCCTGTTTCTGTTTTGTTTATGGCTGGACGTTAAGGTTTAAATTTTTTATTTGGGCACCGTATCTGTTTTTGTTTGTTTGGGCCTTCAATTTTTTTTTTTTTGGGTGGGTCTTATTAATAAGCCTTGTCCTGTGTTATGGCTTTGCTTAAATTTTTGTTATGTTTAAGTATTTTTTTTTAATTATAAATTTTAATATTGTGTTTTTATATATATATTTTAGTTGGTTGTAATATATTGAATAAGTCTTTATTTATGCAGATTGAAATTGTTAAAAATTTGTTATTGCTCGGTGAAACTACAACAACACTTTTTATACTATAAATTAGGTTCTATTTCTCATTTGTTCTATACTTGAAAGTTATTTTTTATTTTAATCTTTATAAACATATTGTTTGATTAGGAATGTCTACTAGAAAATATGCATTTGGATATGAAAAACTTAAAAAAAGAAAAAAAAATTAATTGAGTCTCAAAAAGGATCAATGGATAAATTTGTTATTGTAATAAAAAAAATATTACACAAAATTTAGATGAAAATATCACAAATGAGCAAGAAATTCACCAAAAAAAGTTAGAAGATAATAAAATGATACAATTGTAAGATAATAATGATGTTCAATTTCGCAATACAACAAATCTTGATAATGAACTTCAAAATAATTTAAAAGAAAATGAAAATAATGATTAAAAAATGCCTCATTTTTAGTTCTCGCCTTAGGCCCTAAAATGTCTAGGGCCGGCCCTAGCTTTGAACGAGAGAGATGGGAGAGAGGGAGTGAGGAGGGAGGAGCTGTTGTGAGAGACAGAGAGAGAAAGAGAAACTAAGAGTCAGAATGAGAGAGAAAGAGAGATGAGAGACTGTGGAGAGAGAAAGGTTTAAGCATAAAATATTATTATACTTCTTACCATTGAGCTACAATTGTATTTTTTTTTACAATAGTTGCATTTTACAACATTCAATGGAGGTGACATTTTGGGCTGAATGGCAAAAGAATGGTAAAAGGTGCTTACATTTGGCATTTAGTCATACCGTTGCTGATGCTCTTATGTGACACCGCCGTGCGCTCCTCTGGTTTTATTATTTTTTTCATGTTAGAAAAATATTTTAATAGAAATTAAATTGAATAAATTTAAAACTTAAAAAATTCTATTAAAGGAAAGTAAAATTAAAATACTGAAATGAATTTCAATCAAATTTGAAGGGCGCAATTTGCATTTTAGCTAATTATATATATATATATATATATATATATATATATATTCTCATTTGAACCTATTATCTACTATTAAAAAAACTTGCCAACTTAATAATTGTGACTTGTGAAATATTTTGAAAAAATTATTGTAACTCAAAACTTATTATTGTTGTATATTGTATTTCTTTCTATTATCATATTTTTCTAGTTTTAGTTAATAATTTAGGGGTTTATAACAAAATTTTGGACCATTTTAGTTACGACTATAGAAATAAAATATTTTGATATCAATATACTGTTTTAAGAAGTCATCAATGGGCCAGGTTGCGCTAGTCCGACCCATTTTTATATGGCTTATGGGCACAATGAGCTAGGCATAGTGGACTATTAACTAGTTAATGGGCCGGGTTGGGCTGTACCAAAAGAGAAAACTCCAGCTCATAACCTTACCCATAGGCAATGCCTATTTTGTCTTTAGCGAATTAAGCTTAATGGGCTACCCATGGGCTTGTGTTTGCATTTTATTTTATTATTTTTTATAACAAATTTTTTATAAGAGAATAATCTATATTTTTGTTAAAGGAAAGAATCAAAGAATTTAATACTTAAATAAATTTTTTTAACGATCAAATCTATTTAATTTTTTGTTTTGTTGATAAAAACCTATTTAATTTTTTTTATTAAGGCTTTAAATAGTTTTTTATTTTTATCTTTAATTAAAAAAAATGTCAAGTGGTTAATTCAAAGTTGTTAGACTACTACAAAATATATATTTAGTAAACTATGTTTAACACAATCGCTTTAAGTATCATAGTGATTGAGGGAGTTCTCTTAAGAAATTTTTCTATAATGTCTCAAGATCAATTCTTCATACTTCTCTTATATATTTTTGTTATGAATTATGAGTTATTGGATTAGGCAACAAGTTGGGCCAACGAGTGTCGATGGGCATAAACACTAGGCCATGGTTTGACCCCTGGGCTAGTGGGCTACCCATGGGCCTCAATAACAACAAACCGGACTGCCCATTAGCTTGGTGGGCCGTGTACAATGGGGTATTTGGCAACCCTTTATACCACTATCTTAATTTATTAATTATGTCCTCTCATTAGTCAGCATAAATTCATAAAAGTTTTATAATGCTCAAAAAGAGATACAAAAATTCATTAAAACTAATACATAAAAGAAAAAGGTATATTTTAACGAACAAAGTCACATTGGTTGGTTGTACTAGTATTCTAATGGTATCAAGCATATATTTCATAACTTTAATTTATAGATGTTAATCACAAAGCTAAGTGAATCTCAGAACCACACTGTTAGAAGTAGGGGTGGCAATTTTTACCCAAACCCATCAACCTATCCTTGATCCACTTAATTTGGGTAAGTCTTGACCAACCTAATTAAATATTTGGGTTAAATGGGTAAAGACTCATTGAGTAATCTAATTAAATCAATCTAAATGGGTAAACCCACTGTAACCAATGGTCACCCATCTAAAATCTAAAACCTAAAAAACGTTTTAAAAACTAAAACCAAAACCAATTCAGCTTAGCCCGCACTATCTCTTGCTTCTAAACCCTATAGAGAAAAATTTTATCTTTGATTTTCTTCTCATTTTCTCAGCTACCAAACGAGTCCTAAGCCTCTAACCTTCTCTCTCTCTCTCTCTTGCACTTTTCCTTCTTAGATTCTCAAGGATCTTATGACAGCGCTAGAGATGAACTCATTGGAGCTCATGGACGAGAAACAGAACCTCCTGAGAGCGTTAGAGATGAACTTGAATCGACTTGATTTTCCTTGACTTGCTAAATTGACTTTCCAGTTCTTGATCTCCTTTTGTATGGAGACAATACTGATTCTACTCACTTTCTCTCTTATTCTTGTTTTTGTTTATTTTGCTTTACTTTTGAAATTTGCTATTTGAAGTGAGGTGTGTATCAACTTTGTGTTTGGTGGCAAAGAAAATGTAAGGGAAAGTGAAATATATGAACTTTCAAGCATGATTTAGTGAACTTTGTGAAAATCGGTGAATCATTTGTGGAAAATTTGTGAATTTCAGGGTATTACAACAAAATTTGTATTGCAATTATTGTTATTATGATTGTTTTATTGTGCAATTTGAAGTGTGTGAAAACTCTCTGTTTAGTTGCTAGGAAAATGTAGGAAGGTTTAAAAGAATGAATCCTGATTGTTTTCTTAGTAATTTCATTATTATTATTTTTTTTGAAAGGGCATTTTTATAAGTTTTAAGTGTTTGTAAGATCTAACAGTTGGTTTAATGAGCGGGTTTAGTAATTAGATGGGTTGGGTGGGTAATCGGTATTTAATTTTTTTTTTTTTAATTGGGTAATAAATGGGTAAATGGGTAATTACATAACCGACCCAAAACCTTCCCAACTCACGCAATTGCCACCCTAGTCAGAGGCAACAACCCAAAAATGATGAGTAAATTTTTTGAGGACTACATTTTGCGAATCCTTAAACCCATGAATAAGTTTGTTGCAAAACATTGCTTAATCAGCCCAAAGAACATGATAATTTCTCATTATTTTCCCATCATTGAAACCTCGTGTGAGATTCATTGTCCATTTACTAACAATAATTGGAGTTTGGTAGAACTGTGCACGTCGCCAGTAGATGGTCACCGGCTACAACGAGCCTAGTCATTGTTATACTTCCTCAATATGCTCTCCTTCCAAGTTCAAAACTAGGTAAAATTGGTCAAATACAAAGTCGAAAAAGAAGTGAACAAAGGAAAGAATGGACAAAATGAAATAAACAAAGCTTTATGTACATGTAGGCATTACTTACAGCGAGATTACATGTCAAATTACAAAATCTCACCCAACTTACTGGGGGTGAAGCATGAAGACATCACGCTTCAAGTGGAGCAAGAGACAAAATTGTTGCTGCCACTGCCAGATCGATTTCACATCCTCTTGGTTGTTGCTTTATGGCTTGTTTGGAAGTTTAGAGAGGGAGGAGAGTAGAGGGGAGTAGAGGGGAGGGGAGTAGTGGAGAGGAGAGTAGAGGAAAATAATTCCTCTCCACCTTGTTTGGATGTTTTTAAAATTAGCAAGGGTGAAGGGAGTAATTAGCCTTTCCCCTTATGTAATTTTGTTAATATAATAAGGGTAAATTAGATAATTTACTTGGTTAATAGTTTATGTACTCTACTCTCCCTCCAAATCTCTTCAATTTGGGGGAATTAAAAATGGGGGGTTAGAGGGAGTTGAAATCCCTCCAAACTCCTCCCCCTCATTCCTTAAAAAACTTCCAAACAAAGTAATTAGATTACTCTCCCTCCCTCTACTCTACTCCCCCTCTTTTTTTAAACATCCAAACAGGCCATTAGGGATATCCGATAAAATTGGAAAGACAAATCCACTCGTTTTTTTACCTTTAATTACATACAATAACAAATCAAGGTCGACTACCTCTTTCTTGACTGACTAGCTAAGGGTTGCACATGGGATCATGGGTTGTAGCATCATGAACAAACGGGCACACTTTCGATGGAGATGGATGTGCCAAAATTTCTGTGCTTACCATCGGCCATGTTGGCTAGTCGGAACCCTTGATTAGGAAGCTGGTTGATGAGAAGAGTTTCCAGTTGACAAGCCAGGCTCTTTCCAGGGACTATAAAATAAAGAAAAGACACATTCTGCAGCCCTTCCTTTGAACGATGGACACTGACTCGGCCCTCGAGATCATCCGTCTACAGCAAAAGTTTTTGAAAAAGTTAATTTAGCATTATAGCTGATAGTTTAATATGTACAGGAAAAAAAAAAAAAAAGGCATATCAGATTATAAAATGACGTAAATTGACTGTGCCAGAGAGTGAAGAAGGGGTGGCTTAACATAATTTGGGGCTTAAGGAGAAAAATTTATGTGAAATTTTTAATATGTAAATATTAATTAAATAAAATTATTTAATATTAGTCAAATTAAGGTTAATTTGATACATTAAATACATAAATAATACCAACTAAACTAATGTTAATTTCATACAGAGAATTCAATATTATAGTTGAACCTATAAATATTAATAAAAAAAAATAAAAATATATTGCGATTGAAAAAGATACTTTATTTTGGATATAAGACGATGCATAGTAAAATAAAGTTGTAATCTAATTTTTAATTTTATATTTTGATTTTAAGAGAGAGAGATAGATATTATTTGGTATGTGGCTTTGTAGGATATTATTTTACTAAAATCAAAGTCTCAAACTATTAGGAGAGATTAATCTATAATTGATGATTTAACATATTTGCAACATCTTTTTGAAATATTTTAGGTTTTCAATTGAGTTAAGATTTTATTGGTCTTGTATTTTGAGAGTCTTAATACAAATGAAAAAAAAAATGCACTAGTTAAAAGTACTATAAAATGTTCAAAATATAATGTGATATTGTCTCTCATTCATGAACTTCATCAATTTAACTAATAAATGTTTATATCACTTTTTTGTGATTAATAACACGGCAATTTGTAAGTCAATAGTAAAATTTGTAGTATCCTTAACATCACTAATAAAAAAAAGTACAACCTTTAGAAAAAATATATATAAATATATATATAATTTTATAAAAATTTAGGCTTTTAACTATAGAAAGTGGGGCTTATTTTCTTAAGGAAAATTTTATATGTTAAATGCCTGAAAGAAGTTTACAAATTATGTACCTTAATTTTTGAATGCCTTACACTATTCATGGCCAAAACACAATTAAGGTGATTAATTACCTCGTCAAAGTGTTGTCCAAATTACATGGGGTAAGCTACAAGATTTATGGTTCAACATGCTGCTCTGCATTCATCACAGAGCAAGATGAGTGTGGATCTTCTCTGTTCCCTACTTGTTACCAATTTGCTATATGATGGCGCCAAAAGGATAACATTGCTATCCAATTGACAAAATAATGAGTACAGAGAGGTAAATCTAACAAGAAAGCCATTCAAGATACCAAAGAATGACTCATTGCTAAAACACCATATATCTGATGCCTGAAAAGTATGAAGACATAAAATGTAGATAATTTAATGTCATACCTGAAATGAGCTTTTTCCATCTGCAGGACTATCATAAGATTTCATATGAAGCATGATTGAATCATATTGAGGAATCAAGGCTGACTCTGCAGGCACCATAAATCCACATATTCCAAGTAATGCAGCAGCACAAATTGACCGAAGCAAACTTGATTTACCACCCCCATTTGGTCCTGTCAAAAGAAACAATGATTGCATAGCAACTGTTTAAGAACTCGTTTGGATTGCCTTACACTATTTAAGAAACAATGATTGCCTTACACTGTTTAAGAACTCGTTTGGATTGCGTCTGCGTGAACGCAGACCCCTTTTTGGTTTTTTTTTTTTTTAATAAATTCCAGCGCCTGTTGCACTGTTCATGAGACATGAATAGTGCATCAAGGCAAATGCATAGTATTTTCATTAATGAACAATAACTGGAAAATATATATTTTTTTTTATTGTTTTCAGTTTTTAGTTTTTAACAAAATAAGTGGTATTCAAACGCATACTAATTAGTTCAATTTTAGGCTCCTAAATATTAGGTTGGTTTGATTTTGGGCCTTAAATATGGGATGACTCTGCGTTCCATTAATCATGTAAACGAAAGAAAAAAAAAATAGAGGAACTAATTGTTAACATTTTAAAATTTTGAAGGACCTAAATTGAACATTTTAAAATTGAGGAGCCAAAATTGAATAGACCCCACATTTAAGGGACATAAAAGGCATTTTACCCAAACTTGTACTATCAATTGTTTGGACTTTGAATGAAGGTGAAAGAATTATGTTCTCTTTTCTTTTCTTTGTATTTTAGAGAGGTGAAAAAACTAAATACCTTTGAGGAAGCTCTCATTAAAGAGGGAAAATTAGGAATCTCAAAACATCTACTTTTACCAAACGATTTTATGGAGCTTTTGATTAGGGGGCCGGAATGAAGTAGACCTTGTAGACAACTAAATTTCTTAGTTCGAAATAAATCAAACAAGTAAAATAGTTGCACAAATACGAATTTGTATTGATGATTGCGGTATAAATCTCTGTGTTTACAAAAGAGTAATCCCCTGATTCGATCTCCTTGCAAGACTTATTGATTTGGATTTATGGTAATATGATTATGACTTGAACACAAAATATCTTTCAATTTGGTTGAGAGATGGATCGAAGATTGCTAAAACAGAATTACAATGAATCTCTGGCTATGAGCTTGTTAGAAATCCCTTGTTCTTCGTGTGTTCTTCGCGTTCTTCGTGTGTTCTTCGTGTTCTTGGATTTGTGGTGGAAGTTCTTTGGAGCTTTAAAGGCTTGAATCCATAGAGCTTCACTGATTTGTGGTTTGTTGATGTTTTCGGACACTTTAGGCTTGATTCCCGCGGACTTTTGGATCTAGGCGGATGATTTTGATGATTTCTCTTCGAATGTTCTTCTTATTCGAAGGTTGAAGTTCTTGAAGTTCTTGGAGGCTTTAGAGCTTGGTTCCGGCAGAGCTTCTGGACTTCTGAATCTTCTCTGATGCTGCTTATGCTTCAGATGGCTTGATCTCTGATCTCCCCCAAATGCCTTAGGAAGGCTTCTATTTATAGGAGTTTGGAGGTGGATGAGCGACACGTGGCGGAGTCTGACTGGTGACACATGTCACAATCTGATTGGTTCGCTTGTGTCATCGCTTACACGTGCGAGGTCGCTTGGGTCATCGCTTACACGTGCGAGGTCGCTTGGGTCATCGCTTACACGTGCGAGGTTGCTTGGGTCATCGCTTACACAAGCCGATGCATGATTGGTTCTTGCATGACACTTGGCAAATTTCTGTTGGCTTCTGAATAGCAATAGTAAACCCTAGCAGCAATACGTGGCACTTTGTAATTGACTGTATTTTGTGGACTTGGTAGTGTGACGTGTCAGCTTGTGATAGGTCGGGAATTTTCCCTCTCTACAAATGCCCCTTCGAGACTTGTTCACATACACAATTTCAGAGTGTGGTGTGGGAATGAGTTTCGAAAATAGATTTTTACATTTGGCTCTTCAAATGAAGTAATTGAAGGTGGTGGAGCTTTCAACAGGATGAGATAATTTCCGAGGAGTAGACCCACCCATATGAAAGGCTTTGATGAGACTGAAAAGGGGTCTGCCAGTATTTGAATGTACTCACATGACCGAGCCTTCTCAGTAGAGGTTAAGTTGAAGTAACTTTAGAAGTATGTTTTGGATCGTTGGCGGCGATCACAAGGTGTAGAAGATGGGAAGGATGCGAGGATGGTGGCTGGGTACAACATACAGAATCATGGGGCTAGCCTCGTGTTTTTAAGAACAGCTGGTGAAGTCATCTCAGAAGAGTGTACTTCGGATTATGGTGAGGCCATGTGGGAAAGTGATTGAATGCACATGTGTAATTGTTTCACTCAAGTTAAGCTGAGGTAATTTCAGAAGTTTAGGGATTTTGGTGATGCTGATGTTGGTGGTGAAGAAGACGGGGATGAAGCAAAGCGAATGGGTGAAACATACACCACCATGGCACTGGCCCTGTACGTCGGGGATCCCCTGGTGTAGATGTTTATGGGAAGTACAACTTTGGATCCGGGACTGACTGTATGTTGCTTGGGGTCTGACGGTAAGTCATCGAATGTGCTTGTGTAATGGGACCAGACCGACAGACATTAAGTTGAAGTAATTTCAGAAGAGTATCTTCTGAAATACTTCAAGCTGTATTTAAGTTGGAGTAATTCCAGAAAGTGTGTTTTGAGGTTCCAGCAACGATGACCTTTGGATCCCACTGTGGTTGGGACATGGCATAAGGTTTTGGCAACCATTTACCGGCTCCAAAGGTTGAATTTTGATGAGCTGGCGCCTCGGAGGTTATTTCAAGTGTTGGATGAAAGACAATTTGTAGGATACCCCAACACTTTTTACCATCTTCATTTACTGCTACTTGTTGGAAAAGCACAGAAAAATGAAAGATGGAGCTAACTTGTGATTCTGGTCTTAGAAACCAGCCAAGCTGCTGTTTGTTCCGAACCACTGCTTCCGCTGGAAGACCAAGTAATTGGAGAAAGACTATAGGAGACCTGAGGTTAGGAACAGGTGTCTCAGCTGGACTTGGATTTCCTGGCCAACCAAATTCACGGAAGCATGGAAGGCCGACACAGACCTTGTTATGAGTAATTTTATGAACAACTGTGGTCGTTAAGGGGAGAAACAAAATCTGTTTGGTTCTTAAAACTACAATGATGTTGTGAAGAGGGTTTCTACTGAACCATGAAAGGGTTGATTTCAAACTGATTATGAAGCAATATTAGTTGCTAAGTGTTGAGAATGATGAAGTCATAGTGAGAAATGGCTGTGAGAAGGAGGACTCGAAAATTTGAAAGAAGCAAAACTTCATTTCATGACTCAGTGTGTTTTTCTGGATGAGTTCTTGATGAATCCGGCCCTTCTATTTATAGTGGAGAGACGAAGACTGGTGGATGGATAGTTGAGAATGGCGGATGTGAATTTTTGGTGAGACCGGTGGATGAGAATGGTAGGTTAGAGACCGGTAGGGAACGAGAATGGTAGGTTAGAGAGATGAAGAATGGTAGGTGGGAGTGTTTGGCACCGACAGGGGAATGGTGAGTTGGACGGGTGACCCGATGTGATTTCAAGTTCAAGACACACTTGTGAGAGTTCATCTGTACTTTTGAAAGGGAAGCCTTGATGAAGTCTGGAGAATAACCTTGAGTGGATCCAAACTAAATGGATGAATCTCAAATTTTGATATTGAGAGTTTTAATTTTGGACATTGTCAGTACTTTAGAGATGTGAGTTAGATTGGTGATTTCTAAGTCACGAAAAATTATGCAAGACAAGTCTGGCTTGAAAATCTTGACTTTGGGTTGATTTCAACAAAAAAGACAACTATCTTGGAATTGGGTTATTTGTGTAATTTTCGAGTCTCAAATGATGGAATGGACTCCAAAATTGGAATGTATGCGAAAAATTGAGCAAGATAGGTCCATCTTAAAAATTTTGACTTTTGGTCAACATTCATGCAAAAGTCAACTTTTTTTGGAAATTAGACGTTTGCACAATTTCCGAGTTTCGAATGAAGAAACGGATCCCAAAATCAGAATGTACTCGAAAAACTGAGTGGGACAGGCCTATCTTGAAAATTTTGACTTTTGGTCAAAGTCAAAGGTCTACTCGGTCAAAGAATTTTCTTTTTCTTTTTCTTTTTCTTTTTTTTTTTTTTTTTTTTTTTTAGTTGCGGTTCGGACCGGGTCAGATTTTCGGGTCAAACCGGTCCGGGTCTGGTCAAACGGGTCAGGTCAGTGGGGGATGACGTCATCCGTGACGTCACACAGCTCGGCGTGTGGCACGTGTGGCGCGTGTCAGCGCGTGGCGCGTGGGATAGAACATCCGGCGCGTGTGAGCGCGTGTCAACTGAGGGAGGCGCGTGGGTTGAACGCCGAAGTTTATGGCGGCGCGTGGAGGCGCGTGGCTCATCGTTTGGGCCTGAAATTTTTGGGTTTTGCAGATCTGAGGCCGTGGAATCTGCTGGTATTGTCCGTTTTCTGAAATTGTGAACAGTTTTTTCACAGTTTTGAGAAAGTAGGCAGTCGGTTACCGCGAGCTTGTGGCGGCGCGTGGCGGCGCGTGGCGGCTCTTTTGATCCCAAAATTTTTGGGTTTTGTTGATCTAAGGCCGTAGATGACCCCTGTAGGGTCAGTTTTGTGAACTTATGATCAGGTTTGCACAGATTTGAAGGACTAGCCCGCGGTTCGTTGAGAAATTGTGGCGGCGCGTGGTGGCGCGTGGCCGGATATCTGGGTCTGGCATTTTCACGTTTGGTGAATCAAAGGCCGTAGAAGTCTCCTGTAATGTCGGTTTCATGGATTTATGGTCTTGGGCAGCCCTGACAGTGCTTGACATTGGTTAATCTGCCATTGTTTCTGCATTCAAGGTTGGTGCAGTTTTCTTTGACTATGACTGCATGAGTTGCAAGATCTGACCTTAAACACTGGTGGCAGCATTTTTCCTCTTTCTTTTTTGTCTGTTATCTCAAAAATTTTCTATATAAAGCCACCGGGGTATGCATTAATCTGTACAAAGAGTTTCCAGTAAGAAACATGATACATAGAGAAATTATGCTTCTTTTTCCTATCTTTCTTTCTTTTTCTTTTTTTTATTTTTATTTTTATATTTTTTTTTAATCTCTTTTTTTTTTTTTTTTTTTTTTTTACATGCTTGGTTTGTACTAACTATTTTTTTTTTTTTTTTTTTTGACAGGCTAGAGATTAAAATTGAAGCTCTCTCTTTATTGATTTTTTTTTTTTTTTTTTTTTGAGACGTGCCATGAGATTTTCTTCTGACAAGTTCTTTGTTGTTGCTTGTTTTTGTCATGCAGCATGCTTTTTTTGGCAATTAAACTGCACCAATACTTGTTTTTTTTTTTTAACGCAGCCATCTCAAGAGTCTTTGCAACGTAGCCACGTCAAAAGTCTTTACCATGAAGACATGCCAGCATTTGTCCTTGTACTGAAGCCATGCCAACATTCATTTCTGCCATGAAGCTATATTTGCACTTACATATGTCATGAAATCGCACCACCATTTGCACTGAAGCTGTGTCAATATTCATCTTTGCCATGCAGTCACGTCAACACTTCGGTTGCATCGAAGTCGTGCCGACATCCATTTTTGCCATGTCAACACTTCATTCGCACCAAAGCCGTGCCAACTTTCATTTTTGCCATGCCAACACTCATCTCAGTCATGAAGCCATGTCAACACTCATCTCAGTCATGAAGCCATGTCAACAATTCATTTGTACCAAAGCCGTGCCGACATCCATCTTTGCCATGAAGTCTGACAACACTTCATTTGCACCGAGGCCATGCCAATGCTCATCTTTGTCATGAAGCCGCGACAACACTCCATACTAGCACTTGCACTCGCATTTGAAGTCGCACCTATATTTGCCTTTATAATAAAGCTACAACAGCATCAATTTTCAGAGGCAATCATAGCGCAGACATCGAGGTGCATAGCACTGTAGCTAGACATCAGGATTTCAAAGATGCCAACAAGACGTTGAAGATGCAAGGAAAGAATGATGCCAATACTTTGAAGATGTCAGAACATGCTACCAAGAATTTGACACTGCATGAACATGCCCATAGAGGGGAGATGATGCAACACCTACTTCGAATATATATATAATCTATCATCATTTTGGAGGAAGTTGACGTCATCCAAATTTCAGAGACATGATGTAAAACGACACCACTCAGAAGGGAGATGATGTGGTTCAAATTTCAGAGCTATGAAGTGGCACAACCTAGAAGAGAGAGGATGTAGCTTAGACTTGCAAGGTACAAGAAGATGCCCCCAGGAGATAAGTGATGCAAAGCATACTTCAGAGACGTGGGAGAATGTCCATAGAAGATGACCAATGCCATGCAGGCTTCATTTCTTGCAAAAGATGTTGAAGATTTTATTTTGCTCCACAACCAAAAATCAACGCCTTACAGCCTTCATCTTCGACTACAACGACCTTCGATCATCCTATTGAGCAGTTGATTGTCTTTAAGCAATGCCTTGCCAACCTAAGAGACCTTAAAAGCATATTGACAATCGTTGCAAAACTCTTCAAGCCAGACTGGCAATCCTTCTTCTTTTCATGTGACTGAACTTAGTGAAAAGTACTAAGCTGCCTACGTACCCCGGAGAGGGATCAAGTCATCACGTAGTTCAACAAAATTTTTTTTTTTTGATAATTTTTTTTTCTTGAGGATTTTTTTTTTTTGATATTTTCTTTTTGGATGATTTCTTTGCTTTTGTTTTGTTTTGTTTTGTTTTGTTTTGTTTTTTTGTTTTTTTTTTTTTTTTTGCTTTGTTTTTTTTTTTTTTTGCAAAAAGGGGGGCTCAGTGTGTAATAATGGGTATCACCACTGATCGAACCCGAGACCTCTCAAGGGCGACTTGGGCATCCAACCACTACGCCACACTAGCAATTGTTGACATAGAGTGGGATTAATTTCTTCTTATTGGTACGCTTTCAGAGATAATGGAAAGACATCATGTACTCTTGCAGCGTTACAGTGGGTAGTTTAAGCTCTTACCAAGGAGTAATCCTCGATTTTCAAGCATAGAAGCGTTTGAGGAACTTCCCATTGATGGGGCCGATCCTTACACCATCATTATCAATCAACTTGTAAGCTCCATTGGTGTAGACTTCCTGCACAACATAAGGTCCATCCCATTTTGAAGTGAACTTATTGCCCGTACGATGAGTTGTGATGATAGGTCTTCGAACGGCAAGGACTAAGTCACCAACTTGGAATGATCGTGGTTTAACTCTTTTATTGAATGCGCTTGAAAGACGAGCTTGATAGCACTCAAGGCGTTGTTGGGCCTCAAGTCTTTTCTCATCAAGTGCCTCTAATTCTTGCAGTCTGAGCTTGGCATTTTCTTCTCCAGTCAATCCTTCTTGAATGGCAATCCGTAGTGATGGGATTTGACGTTCCAAAGGAAGGACGGCTTCCACTCCATAAACAAGAGAATATGGTGTTGCTTGAGTAGGCGTTCGAAATGTTGTTCGATATGCCCATAATGCTTCTCCGATTCTTTCATGCCAGTCTCTCTTTGTCTTGGATACCACCTTCTTTAACAAACTACCAAGCGTTTTGTTGAATGCTTCAGCTAGTCCATTTGCCGGGGCATTATACATGGAGGAGTT
Source organism: Quercus gilva (assembly GCA_023621385.1). Lineage (NCBI taxonomy): Eukaryota > Viridiplantae > Streptophyta > Magnoliopsida > Fagales > Fagaceae > Quercus > Quercus gilva. Next base: position 21,184,370 of record CM042480.1, on the reverse strand, counting down.
GTATTGTTTAAACTCAAACTTCTCGCATAATTCTGTCATCAATCTATTGTAGAACGGCTTTCCATTATCAATTATGATATACCGCGGGACACCATACCGATAGATCAAATGAGTTCGAATGAAATTGACCACCGTCTCTTTTTTCACTTCCCTAAGGGGCACAGCTTCCGCCCACTTTGAGAAATAATCAGTTGCAGCCAAGATGTACAAATGGCCACCAGATGACTTTGGTAATGGTCCTATTGCATCAAGCCCCCATGCATCAAAAGGCCAAGAAGCTACAGTTGGGTGTAGAGGTTCTGGCGGCTGGTGGATGAAGTTCGCATGATACTGACAAGCTTCACATTTCTTAGCGCATTCCATGGAATCTTGCACCATTGTAGGCCAATAGTAACCCATTCGTTTGATCCTATAATGCAACTTAGGACCTGACTGATGTGCACCGCATATTCCTGAGTGAGCCTCCTCTAAGGCTTGTTTAGCTTCCTCCTCTCCTAAGCAACGAAGAAACAATCCATCAAATGAACGGCGGTAGAGAGTGTCTTTATAGTAAATGAATCGAGCAGCCCTTCGCCGAACTTCACTTCTGTGGCGTTTATCATCTGGGAGTTTTCCATGTTGAAGGTATTCAATGATCGCTTGTCGCCAATCTTCTTTTTCAACAAGGCATACCGAAATGATGTTGGCTTGCTCTTCTTCTTCTTCTTCGATCACGAGAGGTACCACCCACCTTTGGGAAATAGTAACTTTGGTGGTCTCTTCTTGGGATAATGCCAAGGCGGTAGCCAAATTAGCTAAAGCATCGGCCTGTCTATTCTCCTTCCTTGGTATATGCTCCAATGTGATGGCCTCAAACTTTGTTAGCAATTTCTTCGCATATTTGCAATAGGGGATGAGGTCTTCCTTCTTGACGTCATACTGCTCCAAGACTTGGTTGATAATCAATTTGGAATCCCCAAAGATCTCAAGTTGCGATATGCTCATCTCAATGGCCATTTGTAGACCAATAATCAATGCTTGATATTCGGCTACGTTGTTAGAGCAAAGTTCGCTTAATGAGAACGAGTATAGAAGTATTTGCCGTTGTGGAGAGACAAAAACTACACCTGCCCCCGCTCCTTCTTGACGTGCAGCCCCATCGAAAAACATCATCCATGGTGGCATTTCCTCAATGTAAAACACGTCTTCATCCGGAAAATCATCGGAGAATTCCCAATCAGATGGAACTGGGTGGTCAGCTAAGAAATCTGCCAATGCTTGTCCTTTGATAGCTTTTTGTGGAACATATGCAAGGTCATATTGTTGTAGCAAGACCGCCCATCGAGCTATACGACCCGAAACCACTGGCCTAGAGAGGACATACTTAATTGGGTCTGCTTTTGCTATCAAACGAACCGCATATGCTTGCATGTAATGCTCCAGTTTGTCTATGGCAAAGAAAAGAGCGAGGCACATTTTTTCGATAGGAGAATAATTTAATTCAGCCCCATTGAGAGTTCGACTTAGATAATAAAGGGCTTTTTCTTTCCCTTCTTCATTTTCTTGTGCCATAAGAGCACCCAAAGACTTTTCTGTTGCCGCGATGTACAGCACCAGAGGTTTTCCTGGAATAGGAGCACCCAAAACTGGAGGATTAAGCAAGTATTTTTTGATGCGTTCAAAAGCATTGCTACAGGCTTCATCCCATTCAAAGTGCACATCTTTCTTCATCAATCTATTGAAAGGTTGACATCGACCAGCCAAGTTCGAGATAAATCGTCGTATATAGGCTAGTTTTCCTTGCAAGCCTCTAAGTTCTCGCAGATTCTTGGGCTCTGGCATTTTTTGGATAGCTTCAATTTTGGACTGGTCAATTTCAATACCGCGGTGCCTGACAATGAAACCAAGAAATTTCCCTGATGTTACGCCAAAGGCGCATTTGCGTGGGTTCATTTTCAGCTGATATTTTCTCAAGCGGTTGAACACGGATCGTAGATCTATCAGGTGGTCTTCCCTCCTTTTTGTTTTAACCACCAAATCATCGACATAACACTCCACGTATTTGTGAAGTACATTATCAAAGATCTTTTGCATGGCCCGTTGATAAGTAGCACCAGCATTTTTTAGTCCAAAAGGCATTACTTTGTAACAGTAAATGCCTTTAGGGGTACGAAAAGCTGTGAGCTCTTCATCCTTAGGATTCATTCGAATTTGGTTGTAGCCTGAAGAACCATCCATGAAAGATAAAGCTTCATGAGCAGTAGTGGCATCAACCATGACCTCAGTGATGGGCAACGGAAAATCATCCTTGGGACATGCACTGTTCAAATCACGGAAGTCAACACACACTCGGATTTGTCCATTCTTCTTTTTGACAGGGACTATGTTAGCGATCCATTCCGGGTACTGTACTTCACGAATGAAGCCCGCCTCAATTAGCTTATTGACCTCAGTTTCTATTTGAGGGATAAGTTCCGGCCGAAAGCGTCTTTGGGCTTGTTTAACTGGGCGCACGCCTTTCTTGACTGCCAAATGGTGTAAAGCAATACTTGGATTGAGCCCGGGCATTTCCTTGTAAGTCCAAGCAAACACATCTTTGTATTCTACTAGGAGCTTGAGGTACTCTTCTTCTTCTTCAGGGGTGAGAAGCGTACTGATGAAAGTTGGCCGAGGTTCTTCAGCAGTTCCTAAATTGATCTCTTTAAGTTCATCAACTGTAGCTTGTCCTCCATCTTCCAAGGCTGGAGGAGCTTCATCTACCTCTTCATTGGCTGTTTCAGCATCTGAAAGTGTATCTTCTTCTATTGTAATGTGAAACGAGGATGATACCTCTTCAATTTGCTCATTGTGGATGAGTGACTGTCTTGTGTGCACAATCGTTCGTCTTTTGACTCTGAGCGATCCTTCAGTGCTGATATCTAGGGTAGAGTTACGTTTCATGCGTGAAGGAATGCTACTGCGGATCTCATCATTAGCTTTCTTCTCCCCTTGAACCTCAAAGTTTATTGAATTTTGAGACTGACTATCAACAGGCCTTTTTGTTGCCCCCAATCTATCAAAGACTGATCTACAAGCAAGAGTGTCATGATTTTGTGTTAAGCAAGTCGTATTTAACCTGTCGAACACTGTAACTCGTGATGATGATGCCTCGATGCGATCAAACACTGAGACACGCGACCGAAGAGTGATCTTTTCTTTGATTTGAACTCTCGCCGACCTCCACTGTTATGTATTGGGAACTTGAAGCACTGGTTCTCCTCTTGATCCATATCTGAGCTGGTTGTTCTGGAGTATAACCTAATCCGGTCTTTGGGATAGGAATCTTATGCCCTTCAAGCCGCATTTTCCTTTGTGTTTTGCTAAGGCCGTGCATCTTTTCTCCGGTGGCTTCTGGAATTAGTTCCCTTAAGTCGCCTGGTTTTGAGGAATCATAGCCTGCTTTGGCTAATAGTCTATATGCCTTTGGGTTGAACCATTCTTTTGTCCGCTCACTTGGTAGAATACCATGCTCTATCAGACTTTGTGAAGACCTCATGAATCCATTTAGTGGCTTCGAGGGCAAAGGATTCGTGGATGAAGTTAAAGGCATGACATGATTTTCTTTCAATATGACTACATCCTCCATTGTGAGTTTTGCAGGAGGCCTTCCTATGTCTTCTGTAGATTGAAGGTATTCTGCGAATGGTGATTGTCCATTCTTACGGCGTGATAATGGCACATACCGAAGGAATGGCGGGTTCTTGGAAGGCGTTGCAATTTCTGCTCTCACTGCATTATTGGTAGATTCACTAGAATGATCATTCCCATATTCTGGATCTTTCTTTGAGGAAGGATTATCCTTTTCAGTGATGAATCTAGCATGCTTCTTTTCACTCTGCTTGCTTTCCATAGACGGGATCTCAACTGGAAGAACTTCACTAGCAATGTTATCTTCTACATAAAATTTTGCGTCAGCAAAATGAGCTTCAGTTTCAGCAAAAGGCTTTAAGTCAGCATTGACCTTCTTTATTCCACCTTGAAGATACTTGAAACATTGATGCAAAGTTGATGGCACTATTCCATTTCCATGGATCCATGGACGTCCTAACAACATGTTGTAGGTTGTCTTGGCATCAATGACATGGAACAAAATGTTACTCGTCAATTCTCCAATGATTAATTCCAAGTGTATCATGCCGATTGCACGTTGTCCTCCTTGGTTAAAACCTTGAATGACCAAACGACTATGCGATAATTCCTCCATAGCAAGACCAAGTCGTCTCATCGTCATTTTTGGTAGTATATTAACAGCTGAACCTCCGTCAATGAGAATACGATCGATCTTTTGTTCACGAGTATAACCAGAGACGTAAAGTGGACGATTGTGGGGCTTAGAGCCTAACAACAGATCTTCATCAGTGAAAGTTAAGTCTGGAGAACACTCATAACATTCCTGGGTTTGTTGAAGCGTGTTGGTAGGAGGAGTGTATACCTCCGGCTTTTCAAGAGCTTGAGTGAGTGCTTCTTTTGATGAAATGGAGGATTGCAAGGGTTCAACTTCATCAACTCGAGATGGGAGTTCCTCCGCAGATGGCAAAGTCTCATTTGGACCACCATGGTCAACATCCTCCCTTTCATCCTGAATTTCGCAACGAGAGACTGTGTGAACGGCCTCGGCTGAGTCATTTTGAAAGAATTTTCTGGGGAAGAATTCTTCCAATGTGATGAGATTTCGAAGTTTTTGGGTTTGTGCTGAATTGTCAGACATTTTTGTTCCCAGTCTTTCTTGCCTTTTATCACTCCTTCTTCTTGACCAAGGCTGAATCTGGTTTTGTGCTTTTTTAGACTCTTGGGAAATCAAATGAAGAGGGAATGTACGTCTCTTCTTCCATCTCCTACGAGTAACCACCGTCCAGCCTTCTTCCTCATCCATTGTTGAACTTTTATCATCATTTGAATTATAATCAGATGTCTTTTGTGAGAGCTGAACTTGAACAGGTTCTAGAGAACCAAACTGAACGAGAGTGGTATTTGCCCCCTGCTTAGTGGTTGGAGACATGCAACTAGATAACCCACAAGCAAAGGTTGCAAGGTTTGCTTGAGCAACATCATTAAAATCCAAGTCGATTTTCCTTTCCTTGGCTAGCTTCATGATAAGTTCTTTAAGAACAAAGCATTTTTGGATTGGATGGCTTATGATGCGATGGTATTTGCAATAGTTTGGGTTATCAATTTTTCCCATCTCTTCCGGTCGTTTGCATTCTGGCAATTCAATTAATCTCAACTTGAGCAGTTGTTCTAGCATTTCTGGCATATCGGCGTCTAGGAAAGGATACACCTTTTGTTCCCATTCCTTAAGTGATGAGCGTCGTGTCTCACGCTGTTGGCCTACCTCAGGCCTTCTCTCATTGGTCTTCACATTTCTTGTTGAAATTTTGATTGGGGCAGGGTTGACATTCATTGAGTCTTTGACATTACTTTTCACATTTCTATCATTTTTCCTTATTTCCCGTCTTTCTTTTCTTTCCTCAGGTACGGGAGGTTTCGTATTTCCATGGCTAGAAATACTTAATTCCATGTCATGCGCACGAGTTGCCAACTCTTCAAATGTTCGGGGCTTTATCCCTTGGAGGATGTAAAGAAGTCCCCAATGCATGCCTTGGATGCACATCTCTACAGCAGATATTTCAGAAAGTCTATCCTTGCAATCTAGACTCAAAGAACGCCACCGATTGATATAATCAACAACAGGCTCATCTTTCCATTGTTTGGTATTGGTAAGCTCCATCATGCCTACCGTGCGTCGTGTGCTGTAGAATCGGTTGAGGAACTCCCTTTCAAGTTGTTCCCAACTATCAATTGACTCGGGTTCTAAGTCTGTATATCAATCAAAGGCATTTCCCTTCAATGAACGGACAAACTGCTTTACAAAAAGGCCTCCTTGAGTTCCTGCATTCTCACAAGTTTCTACAAAGTGAGCAATGTGTTGCTTAGGGTTTCCTTTGCCATCAAATTGCAAGAACTTGGGGGGCTGATACCCATTTGGCATCCTCATATTATCAATGCGCTTTGTATAGGGCTTCGAATATATGAGAGAACTTGTAGAAGAACCTCCGTATTGTGCTCGAATAGTATTCGTTATCATGTCTTGCAATTGTTGGACAGATATCGAGGCCATTGAGGTGGAATGTCCATGTTGAGAAGGGCCTTCACCTCCTTTTCCTCTATCACCCCTGAGATTTTCTCCTCCAAAGGTAAAGCCAGGTGGTTGTTCAGGGCCATGACTTGATTCACCCGAATCATGTACCTCCAGCTTATTCATTAGGGTAGCAATTTTGACGTCCTTTTCTTCAAGTGCTTTGGTGAGAAGGATGACCCTTTGTTCCATTTCAGCCATCTTTTCTTCCATGGTAGAGGTGTTAGTCATCATCACAGGCATGATCTCTAGATATGATGGAAAAAGTGATGAAACAGTTGGTACTTCTTTCCTTAGGTTTCTCATCACTGGTGAAGAATTGATGGAAAAGGTCTTTGTTGGGGATGGTTCATTACTGCTCTCCAAATCTTTAGAGACAGATGACTCCTTATTGGTAACTTTCCTATTTGCAAGAAAGTCTAGAGAGATGACAGTAGAAAGCTCGCCTTCTTTAGTTGGTTGAGGCTGAAGAGCTTTGGATCGACTGCGAGTGATTGGGCCGACATAATCATCGATACTAGAAGCATCAACTACTGATTTTTGGACATTCTTGCTAGAGGCCATTGAAGTCGGTAGCAAAAGTGATGTCGAATTTCTTTTGAAGGAGAAAGAGATGAGAGGCAGAGAGGTCCCACCGGGCGTGCCAGATTATGTAGACGACTAAATTTCTTAGTTCGAAATAAATCAAACAAGTAAAATAGTTGCACAAATACGAATTTGTATTGATGATTGCGGTATAAATCTCTGTGTTTACAAAAGAGTAATCCCCTGATTCTATCTCCTTGCAAGACTTATTGATTTGGATTTATGGTAATATGATTATGACTTGAACACAAAATATCTTTCAATTTGGTTGAGAGATGGATCGAAGATTGCTAAAACAGAATTACAATGAATCTCTGGCTATGAGCTTGTTAGAAATCCCTTGTTCTTCGTGTGTTCTTCGCGTTCTTCGTGTGTTCTTCGTGTTCTTGGATTTGTGGTGGAAGTTCTTTGGAGCTTTAAAGGCTTGAATCCATAGAGCTTCACTGATTTGTGGTTTGTTGATATTTTCGGACACTTTAGGCTTGATTCCCGCGGACTTTTGGATCTAGGCGGATGATTTTGATGATTTCTCTTCGAATGTTCTTCTTATTCGAAGGTTGAAGTTCTTGAAGTTCTTGGAGGCTTTAGAGCTTGGTTCCGGCAGAGCTTCTGGACTTCTGAATCTTCTCTGATGCTGCTTATGCTTCAGATGGCTTGATCTCTGATCTCCCCCAAATGCCTTAGGAAGGCTTCTATTTATAGGAGTTTGGAGGTGGATGAGCGACACGTGGCGGAGTCTGACTGGTGACACATGTCACAATCTGATTGGTTCGCTTGTGTCATCGCTTACACGTGCGAGGTCGCTTGGGTCATCGCTTACACGTGCGAGGTTGCTTGGGTCATCGCTTACACAAGCCGATGCATGATTGGTTCTTGCATGACACTTGGCAAATTTCTGTTGGCTTCTGAATAGCAATAGTAAACCCTAGCAGCAATACGTGGCACTTTGTAATTGACTGTATTTTGTGGACTTGGTAGTGTGACGTGTCAGCTTGTGATAGGTCGGGAATTTTCCCTCTCTACAGACCTAATGAAGTATTTGCTGAAGAAAGAATCGAAAGTGATGACCATAAATAAGGATATGATGTAAACCCAACTTTTTACACCAGTACCCTCTAATACTAGCGTGCTATCTCAGATTTTTACAACTTAATGAATAGGTTCTCACACACACACTCACATCTCATTGATACCCTATTGCCTATTTACGTACAGTAAAATCTGAAAAATTAAAACCCACAAAATCAAAAACCCAAACTTAACTTCCACCTAAGAGACACTAGTTTGGGAGCCACCATACTGAGAAGCAAGCAAAGACTAGAGAAATACATCTGAACCCATAAGCATGAGATTCCCTCTCCACAATTTCACCCTCACTTAAGAAATTCTCTAATAGTTTTTTTTTCCCGGTTTATTGTATTCTACAAAAAATATAAAAATTTCAATTGGGTTAGTACAAACAATACTACATTTCATTCATTTTCTTTCCTTTATGAACTCACAAATGAAGTGCTAATCTCTATTCCCAAATTTCACCCTCTATATCACCACTAGCTTTGATGGCATAATCCCTTTGAACTCCATCACAAAATTGCACTAACTTTGTGGCAATAGTGGTGAGTTTTGCAATGGGTGGTGGTGTTGAGTCTATTTTATAAGGGTAAGGCTTACCAATTAAATACCTTTCTCAAACCCCACAAAATGAGAGTTTTCTGTACTGTAGGTAAACCATCATGCCACACCCTTGATAGTTCAATGTACGAAATGGTTCTGATATTATGATCAAGACCTTCAATCAATATAAGTATATAAGTTTCTTTAATTCTTTCATTATTGATTTCATGATTTATATCAATTTGAATATTGTTAATATGTTTTTTAATTTCTCTATTTTTATTGTATTGTCATAGTATTCTTAATTAATCCGAATCCTTGGGATTATCTTCGAAAGAAATTAATTTGGCAAACCAGATTAATGAGGTACATCGTTCTCAAACCAGATTAATGAGGTACATCGTTCTCAAACCAGATTAATGAGATACATCGTTCTTAAAATAAAAACGATGAATGAGATACATGGTGAGGCAATGTCTATGATAAGAACCCACCAAGTATGCGGACATTACAAGATACCCCGCAGTACAATTTTTAACGTTTCCTCCGAAAGTTCTAACTTTCCAGGGAACCAAACTTTCTAGTAATATATATATATATATATATATATATATATATAAGTATATTAAAAATTCAAATTTTCGGTTAGGAATTTTTCTTTGTGAGGGTGTTAGATCACTTGGCGAATAAAAACATGACAAACTTTTGGCATTTGTGATTTCTAGTGGGGCAACTAATTTTATGGGTTATAAGAATATTTGGATTCTACGATTCCTGTTTGGGCAAAATAGAATCTATCTGTAGACAACTAAGGCCTTGTTTGGTTTAAAAAAATGATCACTCATTACTCATCACTCATCACTCAATTTTCGTCACTTATCACCCATCACTTATCACTTAAAATACCCCAACTTCCTACACCCCACATGTTTGGCACCATCACTCAATATTTTTCAACTGTTTGTGGGTCTCATACCTATCACTTGGTACAACTTTTACTTTTTTTTTTTCCCTTCAACTCCCAATACCCAAACTCATCGAATCTAATGAAAAAAAAAAAAAAAAAAAAACCTCACCGAACCTAGTGAGAAAAAAGAAAAAAGAAAAAAAAAAAAAAAACCTCACCGAACCCAGTGAGAAAAAAGAAAAAAAAAAAAAACCCAAAAGTCAAACATTGCGGCTGATAATTACAAAAATGCCATTGAAAACTAAGTTTTGAAAATTGAAAACACCTAAAATGTGTTTTCAGTTTTCATAACTCATCACTCAAAAATCAGAGAATTGAGTGATGAAAACAAGGATTGAAAACTAATCCAAACAATAGCTGTGTTTTGAAAATAGGTGGGACCCACACTATTTGGATGATGAAAACAGAAAACTGAGCGATATCGCTCAAAACTCTCTTCATCCAAACAAGCTCTAATTTTCTCAGTTCGAAATAAATCAAACAAGTAAAATAGTTTCACAAATGAGAATTTATATTGATGATTGTGTGGTACAATTCTCTGTGATTACAAAAGAGTGATCCTCTGATTCAATCTCCTTGCAAGACTTATTGATTTGGATTTGTGGTAATGTGATTTTGACTTGAACACAAAATATCCTTCAATTTGGTTGAGGGATGGATCGAAGATCGCTGAAACGAAATTACAATGAATTTTTGGCTATGAGCTTGTTAGAAATCCTTTGTTCTTCACGTTCTTCGTGTTCTTCGTGTGTTCTTCGTCTTCGAAGGTTTGTGATGGAAGTTCTTCGGGGCTTTAGAAGCTTGGATCCGTAGAGCTTCACGGATTTGTGATTTGTTGATGTTTTCGGACACTTTAGGCTTGATTCCCGCAAACTTTTGGATCTAGGCAGATGGTTTGGATGATTTTGCTTTGAATGTTCTTCGATTTTGAGGTTGAAGTTCTTGAAGGCTTTGAGGCTTGATTCCTGCAGAGCTTCTCTACTTCTGTGCTTCAGATGGCTTGGTGTGTCCTCCTAAATGTCTTAGGAAGGATTCTATTTATAGGAATTTAAAGATGGATGAGCGACACGTGGCAGAGTCTGATTGGTAACACATGTCACAGCCTGATTAGTTCGCCTATGTCATTGCTTACATGCGCTGGATCGATTAAGTCATCGCTTACACGTGTGAGGCTGCTTGTGTCATCGCTTACACGTGCGCTGATGCGTGATTGGTTTTTGCATGACACTTGGCAAATTTCCATTGGCTTCTAAGTAGTGATAGTAAAACCTAGCAGCAATACGTGGCATTTTGTAATTGACTGTATTTTGTGGACTTTGTAGTATGACGTGTCAGCTTGTGATAGGTCGGGAATTTTCCCTCTCTACAAATGCCCCCTCAAGACTCGTTCACGCACACAGTTTCAGAGTGTAGTGTGGGAATGAGTTTCGAAAATGGATTTTTACATTTGGCTCTTCAAATGAAGTAATTGAAGGTGGTGGAGCTTTCAAAAGGATGAGATAATTTCCGAAGAGTAGACCCACCCATATGATAGGATTTAATGAGATCAAAAAGGGGTCTGCCAGTATTTGAATGTACTCGCATGACTGAGCATTCTCAGCAAAAGTTAAGTTGGAGTAATTTCAAAAGGAGTGTTCCATGGTACTTGAAGTGGGTTGGTGAGGTTGAAAGTTGTTTGCAAGAAGTTGGATGTACTTGCAAGACTGACTAATTTCGGTAGAGGTTAAGCTGAGGTAATTTTAGAAAAGTATTTTGGATCGTTGGCGGCGATCACAGGGTGTAGAAGATGGGGAGGATGCGAGGATGGTGGCTGGGTATAGCATGCAGAGTCATGGGGCTAGCCTCGTGTTTTTAAGAACTTCTGGTGAAGTTATCTCAGAAGAGTATACTTCGGATTACAGCGAGGACATGTAGGAAAGTGGTTGAATGCGCATGTGTTATTGCATCATTCAAGTTAAGTTGAGGTAATTTCAGAAGTTTAGGGATTCAGGGGATGTTGATGGTTTGTGAGAAGAAGACGATAGAGATGAAGTGGAGATGGTGACTGTGTGAAGAAGATGGGGATGAAGCAAAGTAAATGGGTGAAACACACGCCATCATGGCACTGGCCTTGTATGTTGGGGATCCTCTGGTGTAGATGTTTATGGGAAGTACAACTTGGGATCCGGGACTGACCGCATGCTGAATGAGGTCCGGCGGCAAGTCATCAAATGTGCGTATGTGATGGGACCATGCCGACGGACGTTAAGTTGAAGTAATTTCAGAAGAGTATTTTCTGAAATTCTTCAAGCTGACTTTAAGTTGGAGTAATTCCAGAAAGTGTGTTTTGAGGTACCAGCAATGATGACCTTTGGGTTCCACTGTAGTTGGGACATGGAATAAGGCTCTGGTGACCATTTACCAGCTCCAAAGGTTGAATTCTGATGAGCTGGCGCCTTGGAGGTTGTTTCAAGTGTTGGATGAAAAACAATTTGTAGGATACCCCAACACTTTTTACTATCTTCATTTACTGCTTCTTATTGGAAAAGCACAAAAAAATGAAAGATGGAGCTAACTTGTGATTCTGGTCTTAAAAACCAGCCAAGTTGCTGTTTGTTCTGAACCGCTGCCTCTACTGGAAGACCTAGCAATTGGAAAAAGACTATGGGAGACCTGAGGTTAGGAACAGGTGCTTCTGCTGGACTTGAATTCCCTGGCCAACCAAGTCTGAGGAAGCATGGAACCTCAATGCAGACCATGTTATGAGTAATTTTATGAACAAATATGGTCGTTAAGGAGAGAAACAAAATTTGTTTGGATCTTAAAACTACAATGATGTTGTGAAGAGGGTTTCTACCGAATCATGAGAGGGTTGATTTCAAACGGATTATAAAGCAAAATTGGTTGCTAAGTGTTGAGAATGATGAGGCCATAGTGAGAAATGGCTGTGAGAAGGAGGACTTGAAAATTTGAAAGAAACAAATCTTCATTTCATGACTCAGTGTATTTTTCTCTAAGAGTTTTCAACGGATCCGACCCTTCTATTTATAGCGAAGAGATGAAGAACGATAGCTAGGTAGTTGAGAATGGTGGATGAGAATTTTTTGGTGAGAATGGTAGATTCTCGACTGTTAGGCGTTGAACGGTAGGTGGGAATGGTAGGCATCGAACGAGAATGGTAGCTTGGAAACTGGTAGATACCGAACGGGAATGGTGGGTTGAACTAGTGACCCAGTGTAATTTCAAGTTCAAGACATACTTGTGAGAGTTCATTTGTACTTTGGAAGGGAAGCCTTGTCGAAGTCTGTAGAATAACCCTGAGGGAATCTAGACCAAGTGGATGAATCTTAAATTTTGATTTTGGGAGCTTAATTTTTGGACATTGCTAGTACATCGGAGAAGCGGGTCACATAGGTGGTTTCCAAGTTCAAAACAAATAAGCGGATTTCAAAATCAGAGTCTATGTGAAAATCTGAATAGGACAAACTTTGCTTGGACATCTTGATTCTTGGTCAAAGTTCACATTAAAGCTAACAACTGTGGAATCACATGATTTGAGCAATTTTGGATTCTCAAATGAAGAAATAGACCCCAAAATCGAAATCTACGCAAAAAATTAGGCAAGACAGGTCCTTCTTGAAAATTTTGACTTTTGGTTAGGATTAGTACAAAAGTCAACTTTTTGGAAACTGGACAGTTTGCACAATTTTCGAATCTCGAACAAAGAAACAGATTCCAAAATTGGAATGTACGCGAAAAATTGAGTGGGATAGGCCCCTTTTGAAAATTTCGACTTTTTGGTCAAAGTCAAAAGTCAAACTTGGTCAAAGCACTTCTTTTTTTTTTTTTTTAGTTTCTGGCGATTCGGACCAGGTCAAGTGAATGGATCAAACCGGGCTGGTCTGGACAAATGGGTCAGACCGTAGTGGACAGTGACGTCACCCATGACGTCACGGCGCGTGTACGTTCGTGAGAACCTTGCCGGCGCGTGGGAGCGTGTGGAATGGAAGATCCGGCGCGTATGTGCACGTGAGAATTGATGGAGGCACGTGGGAGCGCGTGAAACTGGGGCTGTGCAGTCGGATTTTCTGGTGGCACATGGGAGCGCGTGCCACATTTTTTGGTCCCTAAATTCTTGGGTTTTGTAGATCGGAGGCCGTAGAATCTCCTGGTATGGTCTGTTTTTTGAAATTACGTGCAGATTTGCACTGATTCGAAGGGCTAGGCCGTTGCTTATCGCAAGCTTATGGCAGCGTGTGGTAGCGCGTGGGGACTCCATTCTTGATGATCATTCTGGGTTTTGTAGATTGAGGGCCGATGGATCTAGTGGTGTTACCGGTTTTGTAAAAAGTTTCTTAGACTTGAGCAAATTTATGTGAGAAACCTGCGGGTCGTTGAGAATTTGTGGCCGCGCGTGACAGCGCGTCATGGCTCCATTGTGCACGTCTTTTTCTGGGTTTTGTTGTTCAAAGTCCATAGAAGATTTCTGTGCATTGATCTTTTTATGAAATTTTGTCAGAAGTTTTTTTAAAAAAATCTGGAAGGGAGACAGCAGGCATTGTTGGACTTGTTGCCATTTTAGTCTACATTGCGGTTTTGACAGTATTTGACATTGAGAAATCAGCTAGTGTATTTACTTCAAGGTCGGCAGCACAAGTTGCTTTGAACACTACGCGGGCTAGAACTTCATTCCAAATCTAGTGCAGTAGTATTTTAGATGACATGTGTACTTTTGCAGGCTTATAAGCCTTTTTTTTCTGAAGTCTAGTGCAGTATTTTTTGACTTTGAGTGCATTTGAGTTGCAAAGTCTGACTTTAAACAATACCTGTTTGGTGTCAGCATTTAATGGCTTGCCAGCTCTCCTTTTTCTTTTTGTTTGTTATCTAAGAAGTTCTCTATATAAAGCCACCTAGGGCATGCACTAATCTGTACAAGCAGTCTCCAGTGGGTAGCATGATACGTAGAGAAATTATGCTTTTTTTTTTCTTCTCTCTCTTTTTTTTTTTTTTTTTTTAAATGCTTGGTTTGTACTAATTTTTTTTTTTCACAGGCTAGAGATTACAATTGAAGTTCTCTCTTTCTCTGATTTTTTTTTTTTTTTTTTTTTTTTTTTTTTTGTTTAGACGTACCATAAGATTTTCTTCTGACAAGTTCTTTGTTATTGCTCATTTTTGTTATGCAGTAGGCTTTCCTTTATTCTTTGGGCTTTAACATCGAGCTTTACACCAATGTTCTTATAGCAACAGTCATCTAGGCAACAATGTTATCAAAGGTGTTCATGATTCAATGATGCTATTTCTAGTACTTGACCTTGGAGTTGTACTGGCCTTTGTCTTGGCAATTAAGCTATACCAACACTTGTTTTTTCAACGCAACCATCTCAACGGTCCTTGCAACGTAGCCACATCGAATGTCTTTACCATGAAGCCGTGCTAGCATTTGTCCTTGTACGGAAGCCATATTAACATTTGTCTTCACAATGAAGCTGCATCCATATTTTTCTTCGCCATGAAGCCATGTCAACACTTCATTTTGCATTGAAGTTGCACCAACATTCATCTTTGCCGTGAAGCCATGTTAACACTCCACATTAGCACTGAAGTCACATTGAAGTTGCATCAATATTTCCACTGAAGTTGTGCCAACATTCATCTTTGCTGTGAAGCCACGACAACACTCCATGTTAGCACTGAAGTCATGCCAATACTCGTTTTTGCCATGAAGCAATATTTGCACTTGCCTTTATAATGAAGCTGCATTCATCATTTGTACTGAAGTCGTGCCAATATTCATCTTCGTCATGAAGCAATATTTGCACTCGCCTTCACAATGAAGCTGCATTCATCATTTGTACTGAAGTCGTGCCAACATTCATTTTTGCCATGAAGCAATATTTGCACTGAAGCCATGCTAACATCCATCTTTGTCATGAAGCCATGTTAACATTTCATTCGCACCAAAGCTGTGCTAACATCCATTTTTGCCATGAAGCCATAACAACACTCCACATTAGCACTAAAGTCATGCCAACATCCATCTTCGCCATGAAGCCTTGACAACACTCCACATTAGCACTTGCACTCGCATTGAAGTTGCACCAATATTGACCTTTATAATAAAGCTACAACAACACCAATTTTCAGAGGCAACATAGCTTAGACATCGAAGGTGCATAGCACTGTAACCAGACATAAAGATTTCAGAGATGCCAATAAGACGTTGAAGATGCAAGGAGTCCCTATTAAGACTTTGAAGATGCAAGGAGTCCCTATCAAGACTTTGAAGATGCAAGGAAATGCCAACAAAACCTTGAAGATGCAGGAAAAAATGACGCCAAAACTTTGAAGACGCCATAGTATGCTGTCAAGACTTTGAAGATGTGAGAACATGCCACCAAGAATTCGACATTGCACGAACATGCCCATAGAAGCAAGGTGATGCAACACCGACTTCAAATACATGATCTATTATCATTCTAGAGGAAGTTGATGTCGTCTAGATTTCAGAAACATGATGTGAAATGACACCACTCAGAAGGGAGATGATGTGGTTCAAATTTTAGAAATATGAAGTGACACCACCTAGAAGAGAGACGATGTAGTATAGACTTGCAAGGTACAAGAAGATGCCCTCAGGAGATAAGTGATGCAAAGCATACTTCAGAAACGTGGGAGAATGTCCATAGAAGATGGACAATGCCATGCAGACTTCATTTCTTGCAAAAGATGTTGAAGATTTTATTTTGCTCCACAACCAAGAATCAACTTATGTTTCTCATCATTTCAAGGAAAGCTAAGCAACGTCAACTCCTTACAGCCTTCATCTTCGACTACAACGATCTTCGATCATCCTATTGAGCAGTTGACTATCTTTAAGCAATGCCTTGCCAACCAAAGAGACCTTAAAAGCATATTGATGATCGTTGGTAAACTCTTCAAGCTAGACTAGCAATCCTTCTTCTTTTCATGTGACTGAACTTAGTGACAAGTACTAAGCTGCCTACGTACTCCGAAGAGGGATCAAGTCATCACTTAGTTCAACATATTTTTTTTTTTGATAATTTTTTTTTGATGATTTCTTTGTTTTTTTGTTTTTTTTCCACAAAAAAGGGGGGCTCAGTGTGTAATAGTGGGTATCACTACTAATCGAACCCGAGACCCCTCAAGGGCGACATAGGCATCCAACCATTACGCCACACTAGCAATTGGTGACATAGAGTGGGATTAATTTCTCCTTATTGGTATGCTTTCAAAGGTATTGGGAAGACATCATATACTCTTGAAGCACTACAGTGGGCAGTTTAAACTCTTACCAAGGAGCAATTCTCGACTTTCAAGTATAGAAGCGTTTGAGGAACTTCCCATTGATGGGGTCGATCCTTGCATCATCATTGTTGATCAACTTGTAAGCTTGGTTGGTGTTTGCCCCCTGCTTAAGAGTTGGAAGTACATCACAAGTAACAGTCACATGGTTTGCCCTGACAACTTCATTGAAGTCTAGATCGATCTTGTTTTCTTTGGCAAGTTTCATGATTTATTCTTTGAAGACAAAGCATTTTTGGATTGGGTGGCCAATGATGCGGTGATATTTGTAGTAGTTAGGGTCATCAACTTTCCCCCTGTCTTCCGGTCGCTTGCATTCTGGCTTTTGGATTAGCTCCAATTGCAGTAGTTGTTCTAAGATGTTTGGCACATCTTCATCAGGGAACGGATATACTTTTTGCTCACGTTCCTTAAAAATTAGACGACGCACCTCATTCTTTTGCCATCCTTCAAGTTGTTTTTCATTTGCATTTACTCATCTTCTTGGAATCTTGACTTCGGCAGTGTTAACAATCATTGAGTCTTTGAGATTGCTCTTTGCATTCCTGTCATTCTTCCTTACTTCCTTTTTGCTTTCCTCAAGTATGGAAGGGTTTGTACTTCCATGGCTAGCAATGCTTAACTCCATGTCATGCGCACGAGTTGCTAACTCTTCAAATGTTCGAGGCTTTATCCCTTGAAGGATGTAAAGAAGTCCTCAATGCATGCCTTGGATGCACATCTTTATAGCAGAAATTTCAGAAAGTCTGTCCTTACAATCTAGACTCAAAGAACGCCATCGATTGATATAATCAACGACGGGCTCATCCTTCCATTGTTTGGTATTGGTAAGCTCCATCATGCCTACCGTGCGTCGTGTGCTGTAAAATCGGTTAAGGAACTCCCTTTCAAGTTGTTCCCAACTATCGATTGACTCAGGTTCTAAGTCTGTATACCAATCAAAGGCATTCCCCTTCAATGAATGGACAAATTGCTTTACAAAAAGACCTCCTTGAGTCCCTGCATTCTCACAAGTTTCTACAAAGTGAGCAATGAGTTGCTTAGGCTTTCCTTTGCCATCAAATTGCAAGAACTTGGGGGGCTGATACCCATTTGGCATCCTCATGTTATCGATGTGCTTTGTATAGGGTTTTGAATATGTGAGAGAACTTGTAGAAGAACCTCCATATTGTGCTCGAATGGTATTCGTTATCATGTCTTGCAATTGTTGAACTGATAACGAAGCAACCGAAGTAGATTGTTCCTGTTGAGAAGTGTCTTGAGTTTCTTTCCCTTTGTCATTTGTCGCAGATGTGAATTTATAACCATGGCTTGATTCACCAAGGTCTTGTACTTCAAGTTTGTTCATTAAAGTTGCAATTTGGAGGTCCTTATCTTCAAGTGCTTTTGTAAGAAGGACAACCCTTTGCTCCATTTCAGCCATCTTTTCTTCCATGATAGAGGTGTTAGTCATCATGATTGATACAACTTCCTAAGATGATAGAGAAGAGAATGGATTGGAGTGAGCACGTGAAATCTCATCTTTTTGGTTCCCTTTGATGGGAGAGAAATCGTGCAACCAACTTCTTGTGAAGGAAGAAGGGAATTTGCCCCCATACTTGAGGTGTTCCAAGGTGGAGATGTCCTTGTTGATGACCTTGTTTCTTGTGAGAGGGTCTAAGGAGATGATTGTCTGGACCTTGGCTTCCTTGGTTGATTGAAATTAAAGTTGATTATGAGCTTTAGGTTGGCTACAATTGATTGCATCAATGTAGTTGGTGGTAGCCGTACCAAGTTTAATTGAAGTAGCTATTGTTGAAACTTGAATGTTCTTGCTAGTGGCCATTAAAGTTGGTAGCAAGATGATGATGATTTCTTTCTTTGAAAGAGAATGAGATGAGAGGCAGAGAGGTCCCATCGGGCGTGCCAGAATATGTAGACGACTAATTTTCTCAGTTCGAAATAAATCAAACAAGTAAAATAGTTTCACAAATGAGAATTTATATTGATGATTGTGTGGTACAATTCTCTGTGATTACAAAAGAGTGATCATCTGATTCAATCTCATTGCAAGACTTATTGATTTGGATTTGTGGTAATGTAATTTTGACTTAAACAAAAAATATCCTTCAATTTGGTTGAGGGATGGATCGAAGATCGCTGAAATGAAATTACAATGAATTTCTGGCTATAAGCTTGTTAGAAATCCTTTGTTCTTTACGTTCTTCGTGTTCTTCGTGTGTTCTTTGTCTTCGAAGGTTTGTGATGGAAGTTCTTCGGGGCTTTAGAAGCTTGGATCCGTAGAGCTTCACGGATTTGTGATTTGTTGATGTTTTCGGATACTTTAGGCTTGATTCCCACAAACTTTTGGATCTAGGCAGATGGTTTGGATGATTCTGCTTCGAATGTTCTTCGATTTTGAGGTTGAAGTTCTTGAAGGCTTCAAGGCTTGATTCCTGCAGAGCTTCTCTACTTCTGTGCTTCAGATGGCTTGGTGTGTCCTCCTAAATGTCTTAGGAAGGATTCTATTTATAGGAATTTGAAGGTGGATGAACGACACGTGGCAAAGTCTGATTGGTGACACATGTCACAGCCTGATTGGTTCGCTTATGTCATCGCCTACACGCGCTGGATCAATTAAGTCATCGCTTACACATACGAGGCTGCTTGTGTCATCGCTTACACGTGCGCTGATGCGTGATTGGTTTTTGCATGACACTTGACAAATTTCCATTGGCTTCTAAGTAGTGATAGTAAAACCTAGCAGCAATATGTGGCATTTTGTAATTGACTGTATTTTGTGGACTTTGTAGTATGACGTGTTAGCTTGTTATAGGTCGGGAATTTTCCCCCTCTACACTATCATCAAAACCACAACCGGCCAAAAAATGGGTGGGGTGCATTTCCATCTTAATTAAGATGGATGAACTAGTGGGAGTATTAGGAACTATTGCTAGCTGTGGCCCTCTCGATTCTCGAACCCTGCCTTGTCTGTATTCTTCTCGTGGCTATTCAACAATTACGTAAAGCTGGAAGGAAGCAAAAGATTCTTCAGAGAACTTTATAAGACGCTAATCCAGAATCTTGCTTTATAGCCGATTTTAGAATCGAAACTTTGACTTAAAAAAAATGAAGAACTCATTGTGTTAAAAAATTATTCTGCTAGCACCTAGCTTAGATCCTAATTGAAATCAATGCATTTCCATTAAAAATTGTCGATTGAAACTTAAAATTATCCTTTTCCACATCACCACCCTTTAGATCAGAACCCCAAAAGAACGAACCAAGAAGACGTGGGTGACCGTGATATTCTTAACAGATATACATCATCAGTGCATGTTGAGGAATAAAGTGTGAAATAAAAATGTTCATCAAAAAAATAAAAATAAAAATGATATGACTCAGAGTAGTGTGCCTTTTTTTTAAATATGTTCCGTATCCAATAAAATTAGGGCTATGCTATGTACACAAAAAATGTGACTATTTTTTACATTAATTTAGTTGACAAGCTTCTATTGGTGCTCATTTAAGCTCATAATTAACATCATTTTTTACCAACTATTAATAATATGTTACATCAAGCAAATATCAAATTTGCTGTATTTATAAAGAATAAAAAATGCTAAGACCACAAAAAATAACATAATTTTTGTCATAATTCGTCATGTGAAGAGTTTTTTTTTTTTGAATCATGTGGTGAGTTGTGTGTAATATGGACTCACTATTATATTTTTTTCTTCACTACTCATAAGTTGTTGCTTGATAAATTATGGCAAAAATTGTATTATTTTTTGTGGTACAATAATTCATAAAGATTTTCTGATAAGAAAGTGATAAGGAATAAGACCCAATTTCTTTTTCTTTTTTATTCCGTTTTATGAACGGTGGCTTTATCATGGAAATATTCCATTTCAATACAACCCAATAAAGCAAATTGATCTCTCTATTATTAAACTCCTCTATAAAACCTGTGGACTGGTAGCTCAAAGTCACAGACTCACAGGTGATTACAGCCACCCCCCCCACAAAGAAAGCAATGGAAGAATTTCATGAGGTTGCTATAGCTTACTACAACAATGCCCCTAGAAACCTTCAGCGATTAGCATGGAGTTTCTTCCTCGCATTGGACTCGGATGGAGATGGCCAAATCAGTTACATGGAGTACATCAACTTCCTCCGGCAATGCGGCTATGGCTGGATCAGCTCCAACTTCTTCAAGGACCTGGACCGCAACCGTGATGGCTGCCTGAGTTTCTGGGAAGTGCTCACTCTGTACTACGTGATTAAAACCAGGGGCCTTTGGTGCCAAGGGTGTCAAACATGCCTAGTTGGACTATATTTTACTTGCGTTTCATGCTTTGACAGTGGCTCCAGGACTTATGATCTTTGTCCTACATGCTATAAGCAAAAGAAGTTCAGTCACAGCCACACCAACTTCATGGATAACCATCTCTTGCTTCGGTCCAAGAGAGGGCTTCCTCCTGGTACTGCAAACATCAATCTGGTAAGGACAATAGGTTATGCCATTTAGCAAAAACAATAATAATCAATGTTACTAGCAAACCTAGAATCACCAAACATTGAGAGAAACAAGCTCAAAAGATTTAGCATAAAATGGTGAAACCACATAAATCTTTTTCTCTCTCACCAATATTCTTTACTTGGGTAACGTAATTTATGTTTTATTTTTAATATATCTAGAGCTTAATTAGTTGAGTAATGGTGTGCTATAGAGGCGTACTGTACGTGCAGATTTAACTTGACACTATGAGGGCTTTTTATTCTTTGAATTTTTTTTATTTTATTTGAGAAGGCTTCTCATGGAGGAAGTTGTACATATCATTCGTGCAGGCACTCGCTCCACGATCTGCGATTAATGCTTCAGCTGCTGTGGTAGTGTCTTCTCTCTTCTCAGACTTACATATATAGCTGTGTGTGTGTCTGTGTTTTCTCTCTCGATCTCTCTCCAAATGTGTGTGTTTTAGTGTATGATAAGTGCTAATTGACATTAACATGCAATAGGTATGGTCTAAAAAATTTAGTATTCAATCCATAAATACAAATATTAGAATAAATTGAATATACATGAAGTAAACGCCATAAAGTAAAATCCTATATATATATATATATATATTGAATGTATGACTTGTAAGAACTAGTAAATAGTAAGTAACCGAAAGACTCACTTTGGGAAAGTCGATAGATTTTTTTTAATGCATAATTCACACCTCCTTTAAAATTAATAAAATGCTTCATGCCCTAATAGGGATGGAACCAAGATTTCGTGTATAGCAGGGCATCAAAGATTCAAAGCATAAACTAAAACCTTTTCATCATTAAAAAAAAAAAAAATTATATATATGAAGACAGATAAAAAAATAACTGTATTAAATACGTTTCTTTTAATAATTTATTGAAATGGAAGTTGATTTTTTTTTTTTAAACTTGAAAAATATCTGTAATTGATTTGGCATTAAATTTTGCAAAAACATTTCTTTCAATTTAAAAACTAAAGAGTTTGTTCTAAAATCATCTTTTATAGTTTTATGTTGTTGCAAAATCTAGTTTTGAAAATATTGTGATAACTGAAAAAAATACAATACAGATAAAATATATGTCATATGTGTAATATTCTTCTTACTAAACAAATAACTATTATTTTCAAGTAAAATTAATTAAAAACAAAAACACCCAAGTGCACAAATAAAATTTTGAAATTACGCTGTCCCAACTCTCAACCATTCAACATTATGTTTCTATAACTATTCAATGAACGAGAAAGTTCAATAATACATCTTTAATAAAAAAAAAGTCAAATTAAATCATCCATGACAACATAATTTACTTTAATTAGACTTTGTCTTTTTTTTTTTTTTTGGAGAGATAATTAGACTTTGTCTAGAGAAGATCAAATCTAATTTAACCAAAATTCGTTTAGTGTTAGATTAGTTTATTTTTATTAAAAAAACCGATTTAAACTAGTTTAAACTGAAATAATTTAACACTAGATGGAGCTCTCTGTGTGTGTGTGTTCATTAGATGTCAACAAAAACTCTAAGGCTATCATTTTATATTAGTATATAAATATGTCAAATATTTTCTTATGTCAAATATTGTTATAAAATGTTGCTAAATAGTTATAAAAAAGAATTAAAAATAAAAGCACTAAACGGATTGCCTAGATGGACCCAGATACTGCATGGCAACACCTATATCTCAAAACATTCTATATTTACACATTTTAATAGAATCCTATTACATTATATTTTATTTAAATGATAGAATAAATAGTAACAAAATAAGAATAATAAATGTCTAAAAACAGCTACCGATTTAATATTTTCAAAAAATAAAATAAAAAAGAATATCGTTTTTTTTAATATAAAAAAAATCATAGTTTATTAAACTTTTCCCTACATTGCATTGCATGTGCTTCTAATTTATATATATATATATATATATATAATTATTGTTTGGCTCAGGATGATGATTTGATGCAAGCATTTCAAGCATTGGAGACAGGGGTTACTGCAGGGAAAACGAGCACTTGCATCGTTATGTAATCATATCACGAGCAAGGCATGATGGCCATGCAACTACTCTCGTGTTTCAATAAAGCATGGTCAAGAATCAAGATTTGGCAACATATATACTCTTGTATTTCCCTAAATGCTTTGGTCTGAATAAACTACCAGGCCTGCAACAATGCTTTGCTATTAGTTTTTTTTTTAATCACAAACTATCTATATTAAAGTTTAAAATTATCCTCCTTTTTTTGGCCCGAACAAAACCCTTTAAAAAAGAGGTGGGTGGGAGGAAAAGACAATTGAAAGTTCAATAAGGGTATGAAACACCCTTGAACGTTTAGACCCCCAAATACAAAAGTACCAATTCAAGCTATTTAACAAACAACGTATGTGCGGAAAATGATAAATAGCTCATACCAGAATTGAGAAACAATCTAAACCATAAATAATCACACACACAATAGTAATTAAATGGTAAAGATAGAGGGAAGAGAAATGCAAACACAAGGATAACACTCGATGTGTTATCGAAGAGGAAACCGAAGCCCTCGGCGTAAAACCTTTCCGCCGCCCTCCAAGCGGTTAATAATCCACTAGAAAATGTAGTTGGGATACATGAACAGCAGAAGACCCTCCAAGCCTAATCTACCAAAGTACCTAAGCCCTCCAAGCTTCTTGTTCCAATGAGGTTGCGCCGAACCTTTTTCTTTTCTAGTTTACCGGATTCCGCTATAGCCCATAGCATCAACCAATCACCATTGGTTTCTTCCCAAACTGCTTCCCTAAGCACCAAATAAACCTTCTCACAGACGTGGGTATGGTGAGATAAGGATTTGGTAAAAGACCTCTCAAGGTTATGACAATGAAGAGGAAGAGAGTAGAGGAATTTGTAGAGTTTCTTAGATGAAGATTGGGGATGGGGCAATCTTGTTTTGCTTTAGGGTTTTCTCTCACAAAATTCTCTCTGGAAGCTCTCTCAAAATGATGGGTATAAGGGTGTATATATAGTAGGGTGAGAAGGGAATGCAAAACATCAGTTTTTGCCAAACAGGGCAATTTGGCGACTTCAGCTCCCTTATGTGCCTCTCATGTGCCAGCTTTTGGCGGCTTGCCAGTCGCGATCCACCCGCGAGCCCTAGCCGCAAAGCTCGGTTTTCTTGCACACTCTTGAGCTTTTCTTCACATCTTCTCACACACTATCCTTACAATTTTCCCACCTAAATATAGGGTTACTAAATACTAAATTACAAGCAAATTGGTTACGGAATAAAACCAATTAGATGGTTGATAAAATTCAACCTTACAACAATAAAATTAGATGCTGATACATGGCTGCTTTTGGACATTTGGTTGATGGTGTTTACTTGGTTTTTTGAGAGTTCATGGTCCTGCTAATTGATGGCAATCCCCACCCCCCCCCCCCTCCCCCCTATTTATGAAAATAGTAGTATAATAGGTACTAATGTTAGCAATTTTGTTCAATAAAATTACATTTTGCCCTCCTTAACAATGCCATCAATTCTTTTAAGAGTAATGCTACTGCCACAAACATTTTTATAATGTTTTTACAAACTATTGAGGTAGCAAATTCTTATTAATTTGCACACTTGCATCAATCTTTACTTATCAATGACCACTCATCACATTAGCAATTTGTAAAAATTTTGTATTTTTAGTATTTTCCACATTTTAAAGGCCATTAATAGATTAAATCTAAAACAAAATATGCAAGCCCCAAAAAATTAGCCCAATAAAAAATATTACCAATAATAAAGCTAAAAAAAATTAAGCCCAATCAATCTATTTTACCAAAAACAAACAACTTGGCAATTTAAAAAATTTTAAACAAAAATCCTTAGGGGTAAAGTAATAGAGTCAAAGATCAGAATTGCCACATACAGGTAGCAGCAAAGTCGCTCCCAAACTCCAAGTCCTGGCTTCGTCCTGGACATGCAAATATCATCTACTTTCTATTAAGTTCTGTATGTTGAAATACTCACTTTTGTGTCATAATTTACTCATTTATTTATTGGCAAATCCATTCAATCAGTAAACCCCACAAAACACAATCGCCCTGCACGCATGAGCACATGTTTCCACTACTTTGGTACAAGTCAAAAATCCAGTATCGACAACAGATATTATATATAAGAGCCAGAGTTAATAACTGGAAATTTTAGACTAATTAAGTTTCATATATATGGATCATGATTTGGCTATTACAAACCCTTCATTTAATCGAATAATCCTTCATCTTGAACTTTTTCTTAACACTTTCATCAAAGTCAAATCATAAAGAAACACATGGAAAGCTGTTTTAAAAGAGCAAGTCAAGTGAAAAAAAAAAAAACTAAGAAATACTAATACGTACAGGTACATTTACCCTTGTGGTAGAGACTGGAGAGGGTACTGGGTTTATAAGATACTTAAATATTTAATACTACTCTTGATGGCCATGCCTTTTCGTGTATTGCAACTATTGATAATTCTTGTCGACCTTAAATTTCATCATAATTAATTAAGGGTCATGCTAATGAGTGTTCTTAGGGCATTAGTTAATAATTCATTTTATGAAAGTTTTGACACTACTTTTATGAGAAATGAAAAAAAAAATGTTAAAACATTAATTTTTTTTTTCCCATAAAAATTTTATTTAAATGGATTGTTAACCAATACACTAAGCGCATTCGTTAGCATTTCCCATTAATCAAATCACATTATGCTACAACCTTGTGAATATATTAAAGTTCCTACGCTTAGTGCCACATCCAATAAGTCAAGTGCTGTCAACCAAGGTTTTCAGACCCGGACCGTTCATTGAACCGTAAAAGGGAGAGGTTCAAGGTTTTTGAGGTCGAACCGAGGTCGAACCGGGGTCGAACCGTGATGACGTCATAATTAATTTAATAATTAATTAAAGCCTAAATATAGATATTAAATTTATAAAACTAGCAAAATTGACTAATATATTTATATATGTAAGGAAAATTTAATGATTTTCAAGCATATATTTAATAATTAAATAAGAAAGTTAACAAAATAAAATAATAACTATAAAAACATTAAAATTTATGATTAATTTTTGAAGTAAAGTTGAATATCTTTAAAGGATTTTAATTATATATATATATATATATATATTTATTTCTTGTAAGAGATGGATAATTTAATTAAGTAGAATAAAATTGTATTAAGTAGTTTTTATAAAAAAAAAAAAATGCTAAGGGGTTGGACCGCACGGTTCTCACCGGTTCGTGCGGTTCAACCCCGGTTTTAACGGTTTACGGAATTAAGAAAAAATCCGGTTCTTTAGGCTTAAAAAACCGGTTTTCATTACGGTTCCCGGTTCTCACGGTCTGACCTCCCGGTCCGGTCCGGTTCTGAGAACCATGCTGTCAACCACTCCAGCCGTGGAAACTGTACGTAGTCAAACAATATATGGAACAATTTCATTAGGAAATGAAGGGCAGATCTCTTTGTTATTATCTTAAGTATATTGAATATTTGAAAATTTACATTGTAGTTAACCATTAATTTTGCTTGAAAATGATTTGAAGTTACTACGCGGTTATTATACATACTCCAGAATCGACTTGTGTTCGTACGTGCACCTGATTCTTTGAGATACTGCCATTGGATGTGCTAACAATCATGATGGTTTTTTCCTAACTAAAATAAAATGCACAACACGGTATAACCGTCACTACAAAAAACGCGTTTCAGAGCTGCGTTTTGGGGCTGCGTTTTTCAAAAACGCAACTTCAGGGTACTGTTTGAGCTGCGTTTTACAAAAAACGCAGCTCCACTACTGGACGTATAGCTGTGTTTAGTAAACACAGCTATAGACCAGCTCTGAAGCTGCGTTTTGTGGTGTTGAGGCTGCGTTTATCTTGGTAGGACTGAAGCTGCGTTTTTAAAAACGCAGCTTTAGACCCATCTGGAGATTTTTTTTTTTTTTTTTTTTTCAATATATCCTAGAACTGCGTTTAAAAAACGCAGCTTAAAACCCTTATAGAGCTGCGTTTGATTAAACGCAGCTCAACCATGTCTGGAGCTGCGTTTAATAAACGCAGCTCAACCATTTTTAGAGCTGCGTTTGGTTAAACGCAGCCCCAGACATGGTTGAGTTGCGTTTAATTAAACGCAGCTCTAAGTTTTCTATAAATTGAAAAATACCCTAAATTTCAACACAATTGAAAAAACCCTAAATTGAAAAACACTCTCAGCCCACTCTCAACCTTAGCTCCTGATTCCAAACTCACTGCCGTGCTCTCAACCTCTCGCCGCCCTCTGCTGACTCCGATCTCCGGCCTTCCGATTTGTCGAAGATGTCGGAGGCCGAAATCCAAGCCGAGTTGATGAAGCAGCATTCTGGGCCGTCAATGGGTTTCGTTAAGCTCTGGCTCGGCGTTCTACGGACTCCGGTAATGCAATCTGGGTTTTGTTTCATTTTGTTATTTCTATGTTGGATTACTATGATGAAAGTCATTGAATATATATACGTATGTTTCGGCCACTAAATTTGATAATTTGAGTACAGGTTTATGAATGTTTGTGCTAATTAGTGAAAGTTTTTGAGAACTAAACTGGTTTTTAATTATTCTTCTTTAGATATGTGAATTTAGTGAGTAATGAGTTGCTAGATGAATATATTATTTGGATTACAAATTAACTGAAAGAAAAATTTGAGACTTTAGTTGATTTTAGTTTGAA
The DNA here is from genome assembly GCA_023621385.1 of Quercus gilva. NCBI lineage: Eukaryota > Viridiplantae > Streptophyta > Magnoliopsida > Fagales > Fagaceae > Quercus > Quercus gilva. The sequence continues at coordinate 21,156,529 of CM042480.1, read as the reverse complement.
CTGGGAAATTTTGAAATTTTCTAAGCGGATGAAGGAGTGGGATGTGCTGCATTTTTCAGAATTTCGAGGTGCCCAATTTTGGAAATTGACTCCTTATAAAGAAAAAATTGAAGGGGATGGCTTAAAATAGAATAAAGAAAGAAGAAAAAGAATCTTTTTTTTTAGTATGTAGTGTTTTTTTTTTTTTGATTTACAAGGAAAATAGGAGGGTTGTGCTATGGATTCAACTGATGGTAAAATGTGTTCTTCTCTTGTTTTCATTAGGACATGGTAGCTGAGATTGCTATGAAATGGACAAAGGTTCTGAGAACTGGAGCTATCGGAGCAAGATTCATGGGTGTTGATCGGAGCACCATCATGTTCACCATGGAAAGAGGCCAAGATACAGCTAAGGTATGTTTAATTCTCCTAATCCAAAAAGGTTAGAGATTTTGTAACTTTTTCCAGTGAAAGCTTTCTCATCAATATTAGATGTGGTGCATTTTTTTTTTTTTTTTTTTTTTGGGTAGGATATTCTCTTCACAAATATAAACAAAATCTTCAGCAATTGTTTTCTTCTCCACGAAAAGAGGGGTGGGGAGGATGAGGTTTGAAGACTACAAGTCTTTTCACTGTAAAAAATATGAGAAGTGCAATTGTATCTCTTGTATGAGTCAAGTGGTAAATGCCAATTCCTGAAATATGATCTTTTTGTTTTTTTTCTCTTAATCAACCAACAAATGATCTTTATCACTAACAAGAACAAATTTCCCTATGACAATATAAGGGTTTGTGTAAATCGGATTTGGTAAAAGTATTCTCAATTGGGTTTGTGTTTGTATGTGTTTTTAATGGAATTATTGCTATGAAGCTTGGATTCTTGGTTTCAATTAGGATTGAATCAAAATGAATGAAAAAAAGGAAGGTAAATAAATGCTTATAGCTGTGATTAATCATGTTATGGGCTGGTAGGTTGTTATTCTAATTTTCCTTTTATGGTGGAAAGTGGGAGCAATTCATTCACACATAGACACACAGGGACTTAGGGAGAGGAGGGGGGAGGGACGTGTTGTTCTGGTTGTTGTATATAACCCTTTCAAGTTTTTGTTAGTTGCAAATGCAAATTATTTTTGTCTAGAACATCTTAGTTTAAAAAAAAAAAAAAATTGTGATATATGTACTAATTGCATAGATTCAGCCATATTAATTATACCACTAGTAACACCAATGTATAAATTCAATTGAAAAAACATAAACTGTGTCAAAGTTGAAGTTACCCGACAATTATGATTGCTAGTGCTTTCTGTAGATTAAGCAATTGTTTAAGTCCTAAGCAGTTGCTTTAGTCAGTTTTTTATTGGAGTGCTAGTTGGTATTTTTGTTGTTCTCTGGTTTCTGCAGGTTGTAAAGTCTGCCAGAACAGTTGGCTGTGTTTTATCCGAGTGTGTAGACTTACTGTCTTGTTTGATATATGAACTTACTGAATTCTCAATTTTTTTTCCCCTCTTAGAGGCATGAAATTGAAAAAAAAAACCAGTAATGAAAAAACAGAATAGTATTACACTAAAAAACTAGACCATTGTTTGTTTTTGGGCTCGTTCAGCTATATGTTTCGGACTAAACTCATATGCTTTGAAAGTTTCAATGGATTTTTTTATTGGGCTTAACTTGATGGGCTTTTGGGTTTTAATTTAGTGTGGTTTTCAAATTGGATTTCTCATGTGTTTGAAGTTTTCTTTAAAATGTGGGCTAGTTGAATCTTGTTTAGGGTGTGATTTTGAATGGACCTTGTTTGAGATGTGGGTTGGCTGGGTTTAAGTTTTGAGGTTGGTTGATGAGGTTCAAGTTGGGCTGCATTTTCAAATGGAATTTGGCCGTTTGGTTTAAATAGCACAATTGCTCAAGTAAGTCACGAGCACGAATTATTATTATTATTATTTTTTTAATGTTTGTTTGCTTTTCTTTTTAAAGAGGATTATTTTTGTTAATCAAATGAAATAATTTAAAATTTACTATGAATTGTTTAGTCAAGTGATTAATTTTTTAAAGAGGCTCTAATTCTCCACGCTATGAATTGTTTAATCAAGTGATTATATAACTTGTCTTCTTTTGCAGGAGGTTGTCTCTCTATCCAAAAGGAATTAACACGGTCAGATGAATTTGATTATGTATGTCATGAAAAAAGCCATTATTTCCTAGAAGACTTATTTAAGTCGAATTTATAATAAAATAAATATGTATTTCATTTATTTTTGGTTTTCTTACTTTTATTCCTTAAATAAACAAGTGACTACTCCAAATTGTAAAACTCTCGATCCATACAAACATTTTTTTTTTTTTAATGAATAACTAAAAAGTGTGAAGGTAAAATTTTTACTTTCAAAGGAATGCATTGAATAATTTCCCAAAGCTAGCTTATTCCAAGTTCTTAACTCAGAATGGCCAAAATGTCTCCCCAGCTGTTCTATAATATCTTGCAAGTGGTATTTAACCCAGCTCATGCCTATTCCAAAGTTGAAACCCAACTTTTCTTCTGGCGGATCAACCACCATATGGTAATGCACAAGTTTAGGATCCTAAAGTCCTCTAATCTAATTTAGGTGGAAGTCCGTCTTAATTCAGAAATATAACTTGGGAGATTCGATTATGTATAAAAAAGTACTAGACATCACACAACGTCCTTTTACAGTAAAAAAAAAAAAAAAAAAAAAAAGGTTGAGAGTTCTATAATCCGTACTTGTAAAAAAAAAAAGTAGTTCTATAATCCGCTAGAAAAGTTTCTACAGATCACTTTACTTATATTTTTTGGTGATAGGATCCAAGGGAGAAGGCTAAATCAGAGACAAGGGATTGGTTGAACAATGTGGTATGAAATTAAGTGTTTTGATTCTTATGACTTGTCTAATTCTAGCTTGTGTGTGTTTGTGAAGCTGCATGCGTATTTTCTGCCCATCAAACTAATGTAGAATTGTTATTAATGGACTATGGGTGAGCATTGTTTTTGTGCTAGTTTTTATTAATTGTTATGGCTTATGAGAGAGCATTGGTTTTGTGCTAAACTAGCCTAATGTGGAGAGCGGTCCCCCTTCATGATAAGGGGAACTCATGGTGCTGTCCAAAGCAAAATTGTTAGTCTAGAGTCTAAACAACTCTTTTTCTTTATAAAACAGATCATCTATTTTGTTCTGGTTTATAATTTTGAGAAAGTCACCACCTGTAATATGTAATTAAGTACATTTTAGTTGCTATTTAAATTTTTTTTTTTTTAAAGTGAAATTTGAAAGCGGTTTGTTCAGGTTAACTTGTATGTGACAATTATAAATACAGAGGATTAGATATAACATAAAATTCAGACTTTTCAGCAATGCAACCATTGCCACATGATACTCGAATCATTTTGTCCACTTCTTTAAAATATATCCCTTTGTTTTCATCTCCCACCCTATCAACAGGCCTCTTTGTTGGTGTCAATTTTCTTGCACTTATATGCTTCTACCACTTTGTCTTAGGACAAGTTAATTAATCTACTTTTTATTTGTTGTCGGCTTGTTGGTGATTATAGTCTTGCATTGTGTATTTCAGGCTTTATTTGTGTGGTTTTAACTAACTTAATACTTTCTTTTCCCTTATTGTTAGCTGGATATGTGTTTAAAATATTAAAATATGTGTCTGGGTTGTGTTTATTTCAGGCTGCATTTTCCGATTTCAACCAACTCTAGGGCTGTCCTACATGTTTTTCCTGCTTCCATTTTCTATGATAATTGACTTGACTTATCACAACTATTCAGAACTTAATATCTTCAATTTGTTAGATTACAACCTATGTAATTTTGAGCTTGTTCAGTATTGTCATTTATTTTCATTTACATTCTTATTGGTGCTTTTCCCCTTATTATAACTTAAAAATCTTTTTTTTTTTTTTTTGGTTCAGTATTTTCATTTAGGATTTTGATCATGCTTCTTGTTGGTATTGGACAGGTAAATTATTCCTGTTATTGGTGTGGGACAGGTAAACATGTCTACTATTTAAATACCTTTAAAGTATAGGTTTATGCTTCCGTATGAGTTGGGTTTTTCTGGGAATTACATGGAGAACTTGCATCATAATTTGTAATCTTAGGTTATTGTCAATTGATTTCCTCATCGTAGAAAGTGAGTGGCACATTTACTGATCATAAGTTGTGGTTTTTATTGCTTTTTCTTGGCTGGTCCTGATTTTAAAATTGTATGGTATGGCACATTTACTGATTTATATATCTAACATCACTTTCATCTAGGTCTAATCGTTATCAATTCTATTATGCACCAATTATAACTAAACACATATATTTGTGAGATACGTATGGAACATGAGCTTAATTTATTATGTAAAATATATCCAAGAGTTCAAACAAGTGATTACAAAGCATAAGATGGTTTGCTACTAGTGTTTGTTTGTGAACAATGGTTCTTTTTAACTTTGTGAGTGTAGGAAAAATGGTTTGCTACTTGTGTTTTTTTGTCTCAAATTTTGTTTTTTATGGACTTGAACCTTAAATTTCTACAGGGAGCAAGCTTATTGTAGGGAAGTGATGGTAGGCATGGCGAGACTGGAACTTTGAGGTCAGTTGGGAAGTGTTGTTGCTGCTTGCTGGCTATCTATACTTCTTCATGCAATTAGAATGTAAAAAACTCCTTATAAAGATTTTTTGTGATTTATAGGATCTTTTGTCAGTAGAACTTACAAACTGATATATTTTTTGTGGGGAACTAGCAAAATTTTGGCAATGAACTTCAGAAAATTTAGTATTTATTAAGTATTTGTTGGGAACTTAATTGTTTTGTATTTCTTCATGCAAATTTGGGCAAGAATTTGAGATTTAGCAAGGGAAAAAATGTTTATAGCTGCGTTTTTATAAACGCAGCTATAGACAAAACCATATCAGAGGCTTTAGCCGGGGTTGGAAAACACAGCTACAGGACAACCTATAGCTGCATTTTAGAAAACGCAGCTACAGGTCTGAGCCTATAGCTGCTTTTTAAACGCAGTCCAAAGCGGGTCTGTAGCCGCGTTTTCTATAAAACGCAGCTATAGGTCTCAACTTATAGGGGGTGGAAAAATGCAGCTATAGGGTGTAGAAAACGCAGCTATAGAACCGGTTTGGGCTGCGTTTTTAAAAACGCAGCTTTAGGTCCCGCAGGGGGCTGTAGCTGCACCGCATAGGCTGTGTTTGTAAACGCGGCTATGAAAACGCAGCTATAGCCTATAGCTGCGTTTTTTCGGGCTATAGCTGCGTTTTTTAAATGCGGCTATAGCCCTCTTTTTTTGTAGTGCGTATAAGATGCAAAATTACATTATATATCTTAACTTTTAAAAACTTACACTATATCTCCTTAGAATTTGACTAAATTGAAATATTTGGTGAAGAAATTAAGTGATACCACACCCTCATTGAGTAAACACCCTAATCAAAATTTTCTTTTTCGTTTTAATTGTAGGGGGGGGGGGGTGAGTTTTTTAAAAGAACCACACCAAAGATTCTAACCGAGCCATATGGTATATGAATTGAAATTCACTGAATTTGAACCTACAAGAATAGAACGGTCTACTATCTAGGTTTTAGAACAATATATATATGGGTTAATCGGAGGCACCTAAAAGGTTTATTCAGTAGAAAGAACTTTGGAGATGGATTGTAGAGTATTGAGATTCTGGAAGGTATTTATAGGTTTTGTTTTTACTTTTTAGTAGGAAATGGTGATCAGTTCCTTATAAAGTGTGGGAACCTAACATGTCATACTCTCAGGTTTGGTTGAAGGGATGGGCTCCTAGGGAGGGATTCACATCAGGTGCAATACCTAAGGCTAGGTATTGCATCTGGTGCAATTCACCCATTTTCTTCACAATTTTTTTTTTTTACTTTTTTTACTTTTTAACTTTGTTTTTAATATATTTTATTCAATGGTTGAGATTGAAAGTTGCTTTTTTAACTTTCAATCTCAACCATTTATTTGGTATTGCATCAGGTGCAATACCCTAAGTATTGCACTTGATGTGAATCCCCTAGAGAGTTCATCCCAATTTTACTGCATGTCCTATTTTATTTAATGCAAAATGGGTGAAAGCGAAAGGATGGGTCCACCAAATGTTCTTACGCACTCCTATCAATATTAGGGAGCTTAGCTATCAAGCTCTAAGCGTTATTGACCAAAAATAGGAATTATCCTTCAAGATTTTTAGCCAATCCTTTTTCAAAGCATGCTTACTTAGGATATGCCACATTCAATGTATAATGATTGACAGGATGATGAATTACCATATGGGAGTAGTTTTAGACCAAACATCCTTTGGGTCAGGTGCTAGTCTAGGTACTTGTTGGAGGCCAGGGCACATTGGCATTGGGTAGAGTGATAAAACCCTCCCAAACCCATCCAGTGAAATAAGGCCCAAACCCACCCAATAACTAATTGAGTTTTTTTTTTTTTTTTGATGAACAATAACTAATTGAGTTAAATGTGTATAGACTCAATCATACATAAGCATTAGTCTGGTGACTTTGATCTTAACTCAGTACCTAATTAGACCCAAGTATAACCCAAGTATAATTTACCCAATAGCCTTAATACTCTCTCTCTCTCTCTCTTCATTTTTCTATGTTCAAACCCAAAAAATAACCATAATGAACATTGTGTCAAAATTGAGTTGAAAACTCGAGGTACAAATCATTGATTTTAGATTGTATGGCCAAAAAGACATTGATTTGTTGAAATTCGTGATTCACTGGGAAGACAAGCTACAAGTTGTCGATCCATGGATTTGTGGTTCATATTTGTATTGAGGTGATTTCTTCTTCTTCTTCTTCAACTTTTTGAGTTGTAGTTGTGGTAATTTGCACTAGGGTTTGAGTTTTTGGGCTATGGATATGGTGATTTGTTTCTTTATATGTTTAGTTGATGAGAAAGTGATAGAAAGTAAAAGAAAATTTTGATTTCTTTTGGTGGTTTGCATCTGTTTGGCTTTATGGAAAGTGAGTGAAATATATATGAAATATTTTTTTTATATAGTTTCTGTTTGGTTGGTGAGAAACAAAGAAAATGTGAAAGAAAATGTTACTAAGAAAGTTGAAATTCTTTTATGCATTATCCCTTTTATTGAATTAAAAAAATTATTTTATATACTAATACACAATATATATATATATATATATATATTGGGTAATTGGGTAGGTTGGGTTTTATTTTCAATAATTGAGTTGAGTTGGGTATGGGTATGTATTGTTTGGTTAAATGGGTAAGGGGCCAATGTGTGTTTATATACCTAGCCCATTTATGATCTGCCTAAATGTTATGATCCTAGTGTCCCACATTGGTTAAATGTAAGTTTGACCATGTGTTTATAAGCTCTTAGGTACCCTCCCTTTACAAGCCGATTTTCAAGGGTGAGTTCTACCCATGGGTTTGTAACATTTGGTATCAGAGTCAACCATCACCCCGATTAATCGGGTGTAGCTCATTGAGTATAGGATCAAATGAGTTGCGGTTTTGTGGTCGGATCCCAAAAGGGGCGACCTAGAGGCTAGATTAAAATTACTGATAGTTGAGTGGAGCCACCAAAAAGAGAAAGGGCTACCAACGGGTCAGTGTCGTTAGAGTGAGCCATCGTGGACATCGGCTACGGAGCGTGGTGGTATGTTATGATCCTAGTATCCCACATTGATTAAGTGTAAGTTTAACCATGTGTTTATAAGTTCTTGAGCACCCTCCCATTGCAAACCGGTTTTCAAGGGTGAGTTCTACCTATGGGTTTGTAACATTTGATATCAGAGGCAAACACTAGGATCATAACACCAAACCCCCCAATTGCCAACCCTACCAATGAGCTTTGAGACCCCTTTTATCCCTCCGTTAATCTTTTATGGCATTCTTGTAGAGTGGATTGGAATGAAATATTTTGAACAACCAGTTTGATGGGAAGAGGGAAAAAAAAGTATACAGATTATATGCAACTTGTGTATCACATATAGATGATGCGTGGTAGATTCCACTGTTAGATAAATTTAGAGTTGTAGCAAAAAATAAATAAATATAAACATACCTTCGGCCATAGTTGTTTAAGTGTTTAGAGAAAAAGAAGACTCACTATATGATAGAGTATTTATAAAAGGTGTATTCTAGTCTATGACATTTACCTTACATATTTCCTTTTGATGAAGACAGGCTATATACATATGCTAGACTAGAGACCCTTTTAAATTAAGATTTGTTCCATAACCTCCTTCCATAAAGGAGTTTAAAACTGGTAACCTCAAGGTGTTTATTAACCAAAGAGGTTATACCAATTGAGAGTTACATAGAAATTGTTATTTACCATAAAGTCTTTCACAAATAAAATACTTAAGATATGAGTTTTCATTTATCATTTAAATGTGGGCCACATAAAGTTTTCTTAAAATCTTACACTCTCCCACTTGGCCTACTTGACATTTTAAATTATTTGATAAATGATATTAACTTTAACATGGCCATGATATTACTCATGTTAACTAGTTGTGAAATGCTCTCACTCAAATAAAGAATCCAATACATGAATCATGGCGGTAATAACTTACTTATAATGAATATTTCCTTCCATGTATTATAATGTATAGTAATCCTTACGTAAGTACTTTATGAGCCATTAATTCTTTATGAATGGACTACCTATTAGCCATTCAAGTCCTCTTTTATACATCCCCATGGATATATCATTCTTATATATCTCCACAGATATATCTAACTTAATACATATACTTTATGTGCACAAAATAAAAATCAAATATTTTCTTCTCCAAAACTAACCAAATATGTGTCCAAAACATAGAATAATTAGAGAGAAATTAAACACCAAATGAGCTAACAAATTCCATATGTCCAAAAGACTTTTATACTGCTTTGCTGGCAAGCCTTTAGTTAGCTCAATAATTTTAAGTCAATGGACACTTTCAGTTTCTTAAAATTCTCTCTTAGACTGAGTTACTTTATGTTTTATTTCGGCTTTCACAATCATTGTCCATAGAGAAGAAAATTCTAGCCGAGTTATCTTTAAAAAATCTTTAAAGGTCTCATCATAAGATTAAGACCTATCCATTATGCCTGTCTTACAGCTTCGTAGCAAATAGGATATCTTATATGACTAAATCAAATCACTACTTCCAAGTAGTGTATCATTCATATTTAGGCGTAAAACCATTACATTTACTTCCACTGATCTTAAGGTATATACATTGATTAACAGTGTGTCTAGTAAAACCAAATGGCACAACAAAATTGGTGAACCTTTATATACGATTAGTGAGATACCTATATGCCTAACTTTTGCAAAATATAACTTTTATTGGGAGTCAAATCTTAATGGATCTTGTAAATTAATATTAATATCTTTCACAAAACCTTTAGCTTTATAAGAATAAATTCCCAAGTTCTTACTCTTGAGCAATTAGATCACTCTCACCCTCGTACTCAATTTCTCATTTGACATATTTATTCAATGAGATGGGTACTTCATCCACATGAGTACCAAAACAAAGATCCACAAACCCAAAGAAAATAAACTTTAATGCTATGAAATTTAAACTTTAATTCTAAATTAACCAATGTCAATTTAGTAGTAAATTCGACCTTCCTATGGGTAGAGGGTATCATGCAAGAATTTACTATAAAACTTTATTCATAAAACTAGTAAATATAAGCACTAAGATTCAAATTTTCCATACCTATAGGCCAAGAAAAAATCTCATCTTAATACTACATTCACCATCTTATTCCAATTAAATCATAAAAATAATAACATCCCCATGGGACCAAGTCATTATCTTCATGAATTAATTACCACTTAGATGCCTTTATTCCTAATGAAGTCTCATGAAAATTTATTTATGTGATTATCATCATGGCTTAGGATGCTATGGCTACTCCCATGTCATTTTGATATTCAATACTTCATATGGCATCATAAAGATCAACAAATCCTAATATTGATCATGTCAATTAAAATAAACTATAATATGATATTTGAAGACAAGATAAGTGTAAGAAACTGTAAATACACTAAAAATATCATATATTTTAATGATGTAATGATCAAATTTTCATACATAGTTATAAACTTTATAAAATCATTGCACACTATATGCAAGTCAAACCAGATAAGTTCTGCTAGACCAAACCGTTTTTTATTTCAATCAAAGAAACATAATAATCTATATGCAAGAAGTTATCATGACAGATGTCCACTTTCATGAGAAGCTTAAATTTGAAAAACCAATCATTATCTTCCAAGAAACATTCGGCCAATGCCAAATGCAAAAGGAATAATTTTTCATAGATAGTTGCCCATATCTGAAAACTATCCCATATTAAAGCCATCCAACCCAAATGATGGTATATGCTATTTTAGTGATAAGCTTCAACACTATATGCTATGACCCATACATGAGATACATGGCATAAAACTTAACATTATTTCATGCCTCTTAAAACTGAGTTTGCTAACATTGGTTAAAAGATTGGATTTTGATGGCATAGTTAATTTAGCTGAAAGGTCCCAACACAAAAGAATATGCAATGCAAATTCTTTATATCCTTTAATCCATATGTGCATTGGAAATTTAGGCAAATCATAGAAAAACCTATGAATGAAAAATTACTAAACAACATAGCATGAAGGAGGCTCTGATACCAAATGTTGGATAAATTTAGAGTTGCAGCGGAAAATAAATAAACATAAACATACATTCAGCCATAGTTGTTTCAGTGTTTAGAGAAAAAGAAGACTCACTATATGATAGAGTATCTAAAAAAGGTGTCTTCTAGTTTATGGCATTTACCTTACATATTTCCTTTTGATGGAGACAGGCTATATATATAGGCTAGATTAGGGACCCTTTTAAATTAAAATTTGTTCCATAACCTCCTTTCATCAAGAAGTTTAAAACTTGTAACCTCAAGGTGTTTATTAACCAAATGGGTTATATCAATTGAGAGTTATATAGAAATTGTTATTCACCATAACGTCTTTCACAAATAAATTCTTTAAGACATGAGTTTTCATTTATTATTTAAATGTGGGTCACATAAAATTTTCTTAAAATTTCACATCCACAAGAGTGTGGGAGCCATATCAACTAAGGAGGGAATAAAAGTCTTTTTCACATTTTTGTGTTACACTTTATTTTCCATTAATTATAGTATGTCATGTGTGTGTACACACACATGTGTGCGTGTGTGTTTTTATTTTTTATTTTTTTCCATTTTAAACTTTAGATATTTTATAAGGAACGTAAAATTAATGTAGCAAGTTGTAATTTGTAGAGTATAAAGTGAAATACAAAAGGTAGGACAAATAATTTTTATCAGTAATGGCATTGATGGGTGTGATGAGGCTTGAGTTGGAGATGAAAGTCATTGTTCAGGTTATGGCTGGAGTGTTGTTATTTACTATTTACAGCCTCGCTATTGATGTTATCATTTGTACATAATTTAACCCAAAGGCCAGGTAAATGTACATTTTTGATGATTATGCTCATATATCTTTTGGTCTTGCTTGTGATTTTGTAGGGCTCGCTGCTGGTATGGCAATTGGTTGTGTTGGTGATGCTGGTGTTAGGTATATTACTATGTTTCTAATCTCTTATATATTTATTAATATTTGCATGTATGGATTGGTTCCCATTATCATATCAGCAATTGTTATTTACTACATTGTGGATTGAGTTTTTGGGTTGGTTTTGAAGTTATTATTGCTAGATTTATGCTTCAAATTCAGACTTCTTATTGATTCATTTGCTTAAGTTACCAGTTGGTTCATTTGCATTGGTGGTTTATATTAGTCTGCATAGGTAGTTCATATTAGTCCTAGAGTTTCACTTTTGGCATTAAGTCCACTTGTCCTAACTCTGTCCATAGGTAGCTAACAATCTGGAGTTTCTTTACTTGGATGAGCATGGTTCGCATAAGTGTTAGCGTGATAAGGATGACATTTTTAATTTGGAAAAACAAGACAGCTTGTCATTGGAAATTGAAGGGTTAAAAGAATGCAGTGCTTACTCAACATCTATTGAAATTTAGGCTATATTTTGTTTTTAAACTCAAGGCTTAAAAAACTTCACTAGCCCAGCATGAAAGGCTTTAATTTGCAACTAATCTGCTTTGGGTGGGTGCCTTTGGGTGTTTTGAACCACATATGATGAACATCATTACAACATATGATGATTTACTTCATAAATGCTATATAAAAAAAATTAGAGTTTATTTTGGAAGCAGTAGGTATTTGGCTTCTTTAGGTCATCAGCTTTGTCACTAAAATTAGGATTTATTAAGAGTCAATTGTAGAATTTCTTTCCCTTTTTCTTTGAGCTTTTGCACTAGAAATTATCAAAGTTTTGTTTAAATGTTTGCACCAGAGTTTGTTTTAGATGTTCAGTACATTTACTTGAAAGTAATTAAAATTTTGCACCTTAAGGTGTTTTCTCCTTTTTTGTTCATAGAAATTTTTCTATAATAATTTAGATTCAAATGCAGGTTCTAAAATACAGATTTTTTGGATCTATTTAGATGAAAATATGTTAGAAAAACAAGAGGTCAATTGATTACACAGGAGATGCGCTTGCCTTATTTGTAACATTTTAAGACCCGTGGGCATCCCTTTGTAATTCAAAGATTTTTGTAATTCCCTTTTTAACATTTTTTTTAATTATTAAATATTTGTGATTGAACATAATATGATGATGCTCTTAAAGTTTGTATAGATTCATTTAGTAATTAGTTTTGATGAGTTATAATATCATTCACATATTGTGACTATCATGATTATCATTAAAATTATTATCTCAACATGAAAAATTGAAGAAAATTAAAGCTTAGGAACAGTAGATCATGGGGTAGTTTGATAGATGGGAAGGCGTTAAAGTGTAAAAAACACAACTTTATTTGAGTAAAAAAAAATTTCTAGAATTTTTGTCAAATAAAAAGATCGATATAGTTTTTACTATTTAAATTACATCTCCCCCCTCCCCCTCCAAAAAATGGGGGAAAATAAAACTTAAAAGAGAGATTGTAGGAAAAATTAATTAATATTGTTTGCTCTCGGATTGTTGATACTAATTCATTTATTACATATTACTATCGATAGTCAGTGTTTAATGAGATAGTAAAGTTCTAGACTCAAGCTAGCAAATTATAGATGTTAGGATTGCTGACAATAATTCATTCATTGCATACTAATATTATAGATGCTATGAGATTGGAAGAAAATCTAATATTGCAAATGTGAGATTACGTCTCATTAGTGGTTGTATCTATCAATCTCCACAATAAAATGTGGACAAACTTAGTATAAAAATATTAACACTAGTAATAGCAATCAAATTTTGTTTTCACTACTATTCAATGTTTCCGTGCATATATATATATATATAGCCAAAGTTCAGAGAAAATCTAATTAGATTTTAATTGGATTCTCAATTTTACTTCACGTGTCCCATTTAATTTTTAATTTTGTGTCAAGTGAATTATTGAATGTAAAATTCTAAAAGTCCAAATCTAGTTAGATTCTAAATTGGATTTCAATTGGAGTCCAATTTTCCACTATGTGTTCATCTAAGTTTTTAATTTTTGTGGTAAGTGAATTATTGGGTGTAAAAACCAAATAGTTGAAATCCAATTAAATTATAAATTATATATATATATATATATATAAAATGAGAAACCAGTACATATTTTAGAAATTTATATTTTAAAAAGAAGTTTAACCTAATACTGTGTATAATTTGAACTTCTTCTAAAAAAAAGGTATAATTTGAACAGTATAATTTTGATTGTTTTTAATTATATTCGTGCATATGCACGGAGCTATACACTAGTTTTAATAGTCTACAAGTCCACTAATTTTACAAAATAAGAAAAGAAAAAATTATGTACCAATCATACATAAAACATGAAATAGAGTTAAAAATCATCTATAAAAATAACTTTAGATAGAAATCTATAATAAACTTACCCAAAAAAAAAAAAAAAAAATACTCAATACGTATAGTAGATTTGACATTAGAAATATTCATAGTCGATTACATATAGAGTTGATGAATACTATTATCATTATTTTCATCTACATTATATATATATATATATATATATATATAAAATTAAGCTATTTGATGATGCGGAGAACGTCAGTAGTCAAGTTCGTCCAGAAGGTTTCCAACACAAGCTCATCGGGAGTTCTGCGAGTAGCTGCAAAAAGATATTCTCTTAGGTGGACACCGGCGTGGTGCCGGCCGAGGAGTTTCCGATGATAAAGTTAGGAAGAGATCAAGTTTGAGATTAAGTTTAGAACAATAAGAATTTCGTAAATCGCTATATCTGTTTGTGTTCTTTGTCTAGTTTTGAGTTGCCTATATATAAGCTCTTCTTCTAGCCGTTGCTCTCCTTTGATGGTGGATTAAGTGTCATCTTTGTGACGTTTTTGGCCTATTTAATGTAGACTTTGATAAGGATCCCAATGGTCTTCTTGCTGATATGTAACCGTCGGGATATTGAATGCCTTCTTTATGGCTTTCTTCGATCGTCCAGGCTGGGTCCATGTGGACGATGGTCTTTATTGCGTTCATCTGGACGATGATATTTATTGGGTTCATCACTATTCATATATAATTTTGTTTATTTAGAACCCTAGCTTAAAATGGTTGTTGGCTTTAATTGTGTTCTCTATATTTCAATAATATATATGGGTGCATTTCCTTACCTGATTCAGATTTGGTGCACCAGGAGGAAGTCCTCTCTTGGAGCGCAACAACATGTAGCTATCTAAGAAGGAGACGTGGTGGTGGCTGTACCTCCGTTGGCTATAGCAATCAGTACAGAGATCATAGGTGTGGCTAGCATTGTCAAAGCATGCAACGCATGTGAAATAGAGTCCCAATTGGCACACTCCACAGCTCTTGCACCACACACCCCGGGTTTTCATGATGTAGTACAATGTGAGGACTTCCCAGAAATCCAAGCTATCATCCTGGTTGCGATCCAAACAGTTAACGGAAAAAGTTAGGGCTGCAAAATTGTAGCTGGCTTGCCTGAAGAATTGGATGAGCTCATTGTAGAAGACTCGGTTATTTCCATCTGTATCCATTGATTTGAAGAAGTTCCACACTTTGTTCCAAAGTAGAAATTATTATTTACATTGGGAGGACTGCTGATGTGATCTTCCTTGACCAATGAGATGATGTTATCTATACAAATGTATGTGTAAGCTTCCTAATCAGTACAAGGAATAAAAAATAAAAATTACCAGATGATGTCATATTTGAATAAATAACAACATTTTATTAGTTGGGAGGTCATGAAGAATCACATCAATAGTCCTCCTGGTGGATCTAATAATTTCTCGTTCTGAAGATCCTAATCACAAATATTGTTATAATAAGTTGTAGCGGCCCTATGTAACTCGGAAATTTTGCGGGGTTGATTTGCCCATTGCTTTAGGTGTTTCTTTTTTGGGTAGGTGACTTCAAGTCTTTTGGCAAAGCTCCATGAGTTGAATTTATAGGACCCGTTTGATAAGAGATTTTTAGTAACATTATTTAAATGTTGTGGAAATACGTGTGGGTTAAAAAGTGTTGTGAAAATATGTGTTATGGTGTTTAAATATTGAAAACTGATATTTAAATAATAGTACCAAACACCCCTATACTATCACATTTACATTACACACGTCAAAGTCACCATCATAACATGTTTTCTTTGTCTTACCTGAGTAAACTAAATTCCTTGCAATTGTATCGATCGGAACTTGTTAATGTTTTACCAGTTTCCACGTCCAAATTTATTGCAGCATGAACAGCAGAAAAGCTTTTCAGTCTAATAATGGACTTGGACTCTGCTAGCTAAGGAAGCCGGCAACATAGGACTCATTTTTCACGTATCCAAAAAATCTTTACCTATATTTATTTTTATCGTTCAAGTCTGGTAATGAGTGAATATAATTTTATAAGGTTTAGGCCTATTGCTAACCTACGCAACCCTAAATTTAGAGGTTGAGTTCATACTATACCATTTTACGTTAGTGTTCTCAGGTCTATAATAAAAACCAATTATCATGCGCTTTTTCAACCAATTATCATGCACTTTTTCAGGTCTATTAGAGAACCATATTTTCATGAAAATAGTATATTAACAAACTTCTTCTATATATAATCTTATACTCACTAGTTTGCTCCTCCTTCCTTACTCTTCCCTTTTCCTAGCTCCTCCCTCCTAACGCTTCCCTTTTCATTTCACACTAACACGTTTTCTTTTTGGTCCCTCAGCCTGACTTGCTTTCATATCGCTTTCCTTGAGTAAATAGTAGGTTTTGTAGTGTTTAGAGGGGATAGGTATAGGGAGAGGAAGAAGAAAATTTTATATTTAGCTAGGACTTCTTAGAAAATCTTACATTCACTAATTATGCCTCCAATTATTTTGTAATACATCATATCTAAATTTTACAAGTTTTCTCCTACGCGGAACTTGTGGATTGCTATCCAAAAGTGTGATCCTAAAAGAATTCAACCCTACCACATATTGCTAAAAAATGTGACACTAGCAGAAAACAGCGGACCTAGACTGAGTGTAAAAATGATAAAGGAATTGACTCAAGGTGCGTGAAAGAAAAGTTGGACAGTAGAACTAGACTTAGGCGCTAGCACCTAGCAGACAGCCCACCAAAGCATCTTTAAAGGTGACTTGTATTCCATGGATAAGATATACATCTAGTGTAATTAATGTATTGAATATACAATAATAGGCTGGAGTATTAGAGTATTTCTATTGATTGGTCACACACACACACACACATATATATATATATATGTCATGGCTCCTTATTTTGACAGGGTATAAATATCTTAATTTGATATTTTTAAATATGTTTTCATTCCTATTAGCATACTAAATAATTGTAAAAAATTTGTATCTATTTTTCATGATAAGACGCATGGTTTAGATATATCTCGGCGAATTCTAATTCTTCTTTTCAAGTTGCAATGTAGAAATAAAGAGGACCTACATGTGTAATGAAGCTTGTAGGTGGCCAAAATGACTCATGGTGCGTGAAAGAAAAGTTGGTCAGTAAAACTAAAACTGGACTTGGACGCTAGCAGGGAACATGTAATGTGGTGATGTATAAATACGTTTGTTCTACAAGCTTGCTCGTGGAGGAAATGGCTCAAGCTGCGTAAAAAAAAAAAAAAAAAAAAAAAAAAAGGTTCAGTAAAACCGGACCTTTTTTTTTTTTTTTTTTTTTGAGAATCAATAAAACCGGATGATGAGGGTATTTTCATCTAGCAAGAAGTTTTGTTACTCGTCTGTCCTAGATTTTCGTCTCTTCGTCTGTCTACCTGAACAACCTCAGGGGCCGACGATCCTATCCATGCGTCCGTAGTCACATGGTCCCTCGTACTCGTCATAGCAGCAAATAGGAAAATGCGCGATGAGTGGAAACCGATAGTTGGGCAAATCCTCCTCCTTATCTACATACCGATGGACAGTTGGCCAAGCCGGCAAATAGAGGTAGTGGGTCCCATAATTCTTTGCGTAATCTCCACGCATAAGTCCCTATAAGGAAATATCTTGCACATCATGTCCAAAGACCCTACAACACGCCCATATCTTTCCCATATGGAAAAGATGCCCTAAAATCTCGGAAACCCTAACCCTATATCTTCTCTACATGGAAAGGTCCCTACATCCAAGGGATCTTGATTCACTACTCACCACTATATAAGCATCAATTCTCCTCTTCTCCCAGCTACGCAGAAAATCCCTACCTTTCTTACTATAGAGTTCTTAGAGATTTCTCATTCATTGACTTGACTTTCGGAGAGTTTTTGGTCGGTATTGTTGGAAAAATACATGTTTGTATCGCATATAAAACATACACAGCGGAAAAATTAATGGATTTACTTCATTCACAATTGATAACATGTCTTATTTAAGTTTTAGAATTTGAGAACAAGAATGCGTACCTTAGTGTGGTGAAATTCAAAATCGAAGATCAGAAGTTCTTGGGAAGACTTTTAAATTTCACTCCAATTCCACTTAATGCCCCAAAAGTGTGGTCTCTTAATTAGTTTCCAAGGAGAGAATAAAAGAGTGTCTAACACTCACATACAAACCATTTCATTCTTTGTATGATCTTAATGAAAGACCTTATGATAGTCTCATCAAAACCCTATGAAATTCTGTATGTTTTTCTCCTTATATATATA
Organism: Quercus gilva; assembly: GCA_023621385.1. NCBI lineage: Eukaryota > Viridiplantae > Streptophyta > Magnoliopsida > Fagales > Fagaceae > Quercus > Quercus gilva. Next base: position 21,138,293 of record CM042480.1, on the reverse strand, counting down.
ACTGATTATCTAATTGGGCTAGCCTTTTGGACTATTCCAATTGGGCTCTAGTGTATGGCTTGGAGTGGGACCAAAAGAAAACAAATAAGACTCTAACTCCAATGGGTCTTGGGCTTTTTTGTCAACTCTTGACAAGTCCAAAGTTATCATTAATTATATTCAATACCACTATAAGAATATAATTGCACTCTAGGCCTTATTAATAAATTATATCCCAAGACTTTATTATACATGCAACCCCTTCATTAAAATATTCGTAGTAATACAAAGTCATGAATATTGACTGCCACTTTGAAGATTACTACATCTTAATCCTTGAGTACCCGGTTTAATCCTTTATGTTACTCATCATATATTTATGAAATTCAATTTCATAAATATATACTTTAGTAACTCCTTACTAAAGTGGTTGGGCCCAACACTCTGAATAACCAAACCCATTAAACTTATCTTAAGGGAATATTTTATATCTCCGTTAAGAGATTATGAATTCCATCTTGAGAATATATGTTCTATCAACATTAAATGCGGCTGCCCAACATACTGAGATTTTGACCGTAACTTATAGATCTCACTCTTGATATATCGAAACAACCTACACCTTATGATCAAGTCTATTATTCTCTCAAGATTTAGAGTTGATGTAAATAGAAGTCGTGAGATTTATTATTCATTTGACAGTCATTAGGAGAATAATAAATCTTACAGCGGTCCAGTTCAATATGTCTTAACTCTTAAAACATATTAACATACCAACTAGAAGTTTCTACTTCTATGATCAAGAAAAATCATCTTAGTTGATATATTGTAGTTTTCGCAGATGAAACACCCAATTTCATCACCGACTACGAACTAAAATTCCGAGTTTACAAATAATTTGTGATTTATATCTTCTATGACTAAATCACATAAATCATATACTATGCATCTCATAGACTAAGATAATGTCCCATTAGTTCATTTATAAATAGTCTCATATAATTAAACAATTTAATTATTTATGACATGCCAATAAATTGGATTTTAGGGCATAAACCCCAACAGGTATCGCACCAGTGCTCTTTGATATGTTCTTGGCTTCTTGTTCTTCAGGCACCCATCGGAGCGTTCAAGGACTATTAACCTACTGACAATTTTTGTGCATCTTCAGTTGGCGCCATCTGTTGGAATCTTCGAGTAATTGGCCATATCCACACCATTAAGACAAAAGAGTTGTATGGTCCTAACACAATCAATGGCTACCATCAACCAGAAAACTGGTAATCCTACCAATGGATTGGAAAGACAGGTGCAAACATTGGTAGTGGTGGTTAAATGACTCACCCAGCGCAACCAGGAGTTAAAACAGCAACTAAACCAAAGGAACGAACGACACCCCAAGGATTGGCACAACGAGTGGAACAATGAAGAACAAAATGGCAGCCATCTCCCGACAAGAGACCACCGGGAGAGGGAAGACCAAGAAGAAAGCAATATCAACAGTAAGCGGGACGAGCCGAACGACACCAACCGTCTGTCAGAACTTGAGAGCAACGCAATGCACATGACGTAGGATATGTAGATGATGAAAGAAAAAATGGACATGATGAACACCCTGTGAGGACGGGTATCTGCCAACCTGGACGAACTAGTCCAGTAGATCGACTCACCCTTCACAGCACAAGTGACTTCTTTCCCCCTTCCAGCCAAGTTTTGAATGCCACATGTGGAAAGATATGACAGTTCACGGGACTCGTTCGACCATTTGGAGTCTTTCGAAACTCTTATGCACTTGTAAGGAGTTCCGGATGAAATCATTTGTAAGGCGTTCCCCACCACGCTTAAGGGACCAGCAAGGGTATGTTTCAGCAAGCTAGCCCCCAATACCATCTCCATTTTCAAGGAACTAAGTGGGCATTTTGTCACCCACTTTATTGGAGGCCAGAGGTACAAGAGGTCCTTGGCGAGCTTGTTGAACATCAAACAATAAGATGATGAGAGCTTGAGGTCATACATGACTCACTTCAATAAAGAAGCCCTATTAATTTACGAGGCTAACGATGGACTCCAATCAGGAGAGTTCCTCTTCTCCATATACAAGAACGACCCAAAAATGATGGTCGACATGTTATACAAGGCTACCAAGTACATGAACGCTGTAAATGCCATGATTGCCCGAGAGGCAAAACCAAAGAAGAGGAAAAGACAAGAAGATCATTGTCAGGACAGAGGAAGAAAGTCAACGTAGATGAATGATCGAAGGGATGATAGGAGATCAAGACCCCCCTTCCGGTAGGATGACCAACTTTTCGCCTTTAAACACCCTATTAGACCAAGTCTTTATGCAAATAAAGGATGATGTGGCGCTAACGTGGTTGGACAAGCTAAAAAGCAACCTAAAAAAAAGACCCAAAAACAAGTATTGCTGCTTTCATCGGGACCACAGGCACCACACCTTCGAGTGTTACGACCTGAAACAGCAGATTGAGACCCTCATCAAGCAGGGAAAGCTACAGCGATTCGTTAGGGGTAGGGAGAACCAGCCAAGGGACCCCAAACCTAATCGACGGGTCGAAGAAAGGCCAAAGGCTCTGCTCGAAGAGATAAGGGTGATAGTAGGGGAAAGTACGCTAGCTGGCTCTTCCAAGAAGGTAAGGAAGACATATTTGCGGATGGTATAAAGCATCCAGATTTTGGGCCGGCCACCCAAAGCGACCAGGGTTGACAAACCAGCCATCAGCTTCACGAAGGAAGACACCTGACGACTCCATCATCCACATGACAATGCGTTAGTCATTAACTTATCAATCGCGGACTTTAACTCCCGACGGGAATTAGTTGACAACGGAAGCTTGGCGAACATCCTCTATTACCCTACATTCTAGTAGATGAAGATTGACAAGGAACATTTTCTACCCTTAGACACACCACTGGTCAGATTTGGTGACACCAAAGTCTTCCCTGTTGGAATCATCACCTTGCCGGTGACCCTTGGGACGTACCCTCAACAGCTTACTAAAGAAGTCATTTTCCTAGTTGTTGACTGTTCGTCTGCCTATAACGCCATCATCAGGCGACCTACGCTCAACGTATGGAGAGCAACCATATCTACATACCACTTACTAGGAGAAATGCACGGAGACCAAATGGTAGCTCGCGAGTGCTACGTGGTGATGCTAGAGATGGATGATCACGTTCAAGCGTTGAACATTGAGGAGTGACAGGTCACAGTGGAATCGATTGAGGACTTAAAAGAAATCTCCCTAAATGACAACTTTCCAGGCCGAATCACTCGTATCGATACGCAAGCGGACCCAACAGTCCGCAAGGAGTTTGCCTTCTTCTCAAGGAATAATTGAGATGTCTTTGCTTGGAGACATGAGGACATGCCAAGAATCAGCCCAAGCGTCATGGTGCACTAGCTCAATATAAGCCCGTCCTTCCCTCTGGTCCGGCACAAGAAGAGAGTTTTTGCTCAGGAAAGAGACAAGGCCATAGCGGAAGAAGTTTGCAAGCTGTTAGAAGTTGACTTTATTAGAGAGGTATATTACTTTGAGTGGCTGGCCAACATGGTAATGGTGAAAAAGACAAACGAAAAATGGAGGATGTGTGTAAAATTCACCGACCTAAACAAAGCTTGCCCAAAGGACAGCTACCTGATTTTGGGTATTGACCTCTTCGTCGACTTGACGGCTGGGCACCAGTTATTAAGCTTCATGGATGCATTCTCCGGGTATAACCAAATCAAGTTGGACGAGGCTGATTAAGAAAAAACTTCTTTCGTCACGAGTCAAAGGCTCTTCTGTTATAAGATCATGCTGTTCGAATCGAAGAATGAGAGGGCGACATATCAAAGGCTTATGAATAGGATGTTCGTCCACCAGATTTGGCGAAATGTCGAAGTTTTTGCAAACAACATGCTTGTAAATAGCGTGAAGGAAGACAACCATCTAGACGATTTGTAGGAAATGTTTGATACTTTGTGCCACTACGATATGAAGTTCAACCCCAACAAACGTGCATTTGGAGTGTCATTAGGAAAGTTCCTAAGTTTCATGGTATCGCAACAAAGCATAGAGGCCAATCCCAATAAAAGTCGGGGCCATATTAGAAATTACACCACCGAAGAACGTCAATGAGGTACAAAGCCTGAATGGCAGGGTTGCGGCTCTTAATAGGTTTGTTTCTAGGGCAATGGACAAATGCCTATTGTTTTTCAAGATATTAAAGAAAACCTTCAAATGGACCGACGAGTGCCAGGAAGCCTTCGAAGAGCTAAAGACAAACCTTGCCTCCCCACCCTTACTAAGTCCGTCTAAAATTGGTGAGGAGCTCTCCCTTTACTTAGTCGTATCCCCAATGGCTGTCAGTTCAGCTGTCATTCGAGAAGAAAACCGCATACAGCTACCAGTGTACTACACCAACCGAGCATTTCGGGGGGCAGAGGGAAGATACCTCCTGATGGAAAAACTAGCCTTCGCCCTAGTCGCAGCTGCCCGGAAGCTCAGGCCATACTTCCAGCACACACCATAGTGGTGCAAATGGACAAACCATTACAGAGAGCAATGAACAATCCAGAGTTAGTCGGGCGATTGGTTTTATGGGCAATAAAGTTGGGAAAATTCGACATTCTATAACGACCAAGAACTGTGATCAAGGCCCAGGCCTTGGCCGAGTTCACAGCAAAAGAAGATGAGGATGAAGGACCAACAACATGGATGGTATGGATGGATGGCTCGTCCAACTAGCATGCTGGGGGAATCAAAGTCGTCCTACAGTCACCAGAAGGAGACTTGATAGAATACGCGATTCGCCTTCAGTTCCTAACGACCATTAACGAAGTCGAATATGTGGCAGTCCTCACAAGCCTCGACCTGGCTAAAGAGGCAGGGGTTATGTCGGTAGTCATATACAGCGACTCGCAAGTTATCGTTGGACACATCAATGGAGATTACGAGGCCAAAGGGAAACGAATGAAAAAATACCAAAGCATGGTTAAAGAAAGGATAAGCTAGAAGTTCTTGGCAAAATTTGTGCAAATCTCGAGGGGAGAAAAGGAGCAAGCTAATTGTCTAGCCAAAGCAGCATCCGTGAAACACATGGTTATTACTATCCGGATACTATCTTTCATCCAAAATTCAGCAGCCATTGCCAAAATAGATGTATAGGTGATCCTTACAGAGGCCGATTGGACAATTCCTATCATCTCCTATCTCAAGGATGGGACTCTTCTGCAAGATCACAACGCTTCTCGAAGGCTGAAGGTGCGGTCATCTTATTTTGTGCTAATGTGGGACATCCTTTACAAAAGAGGCTTTAGTTGATTGTACCTGAGATGCTTATTCCTTGGTGAAGCAGACTATGTCATGAGGGAGATCCAAGAAAGAGTATGCGGAAACCATTCAGGGGTGCGCTCGTTGGTTCACAAACTTATACGAGTAGGGTACTGTTGGTCCACTATGCAGAAGGACACCCAGTCTTACGTAAAGGCATGCGACAAATGCCAACGCTTTAGCAATATCATTCGATAGCCATCAGAGCAGCTTACCCCAATGAACTCTTCTTGGCCATTGCTCAATAGGGGCTCGACATAATAGGACCTTTCCCTATGGCAATGTGTTACTCAAATTCCTTGTTGTAGGAATCAATTATTTCACCAAATGGGTCGAGGCCGAACCCTTGGCTACTATCACAGAGAAGAATGTTTGTGGTTTCATTTGGAAAAGTATCATTTGCCTTTTTGGCATCCCTAGAATCTTCATCTCTAATAATGGAAAGAAATTCGATAACAATGCGTTTAGAGATTTCTGCTAATAATTGGAGATCAAGAATCATTACTCCTCTCCTACCCACCCTCAGGCCAATGGGCAAGTCGATGTTACAAACTGATCTTTGCTCAAAATGATTAAGACTCGGCTCTAGGGGGCAAAAGTTATATGGTCGGACGAAATATCAAGTGTGCTATGGGCATACTAGATGACAGCTCGCATGCCTATAGGGGAAACACCTTTCCGCCTCGTATTTAGAAGTGAAGCCGTCATCTCGGTAGAGATTGGGCTAACTAACTATAGGGTATGCCACCATGACGAAAGAAGAAACGAAGAGGAAATGCGCCTACAACTAGACCTTCTAGATGAAGTTAGGGCGACGATTGAACAACGGGTCGCACGTTATCAGGACATGATGGCAAAGCATTACAATGCCAAAGTCAAGCCTCAGCATTTCCAGATCGAAGACTTGGATCTAAGGAAGATGACGACAGCTACCAAGGACCCCGCGCAGGGCAAATTAGGCCTTAACTGGTAAGGACCCTATAGAATCTTTGACTACCATAGTAAAGGGACCTACTACCTAGAGACCCTCGATGGGCAGAAGCTTCGTCACCCGTGGAACACTGAGCACCTGCGGAGATACTACTAGTAGTGGATAACTACAAATTATGTTATCAATTTCTTTTTTTTTATTTTATTAAAGCAACTATAAACTATGTTATCGCTTTCTCCTTTTTGAAGTAGGATTCTAATTTTTCGATTATTGAAATAAGACTCTTGAAGATTATCAAACATGGTATCTACATCATTCTATATTGCTCGTACCTTTTTGTTAAAAACTTACCTCTCTTATCTATAAAATTCATCAAGTCCTACCCATGGGGTGGACGGATCACCTAAGATATCGACGGGTGTCCTGGTCCTAAAATTTATCAAGTTCTACCCATGGGATGGACGGATCACCTAGGACATTGACAGGTGTCCTGGTCATAAACTCTATCAAGTCCTACCCACGGGGTGGACGGATTGCCTAGAACACCGACGAGTGTCCTAGTCCTAAAATTTATCAAGTTCTACCTATGGGTGGAAGGATCACCTAGGACACCGACAAGTATCTTGGTCTTAAAATTTATCAAGTCCTACCCACAGGGTGGACGGATTGTCTAGAACACAGATAGGTGTCTTGGTCTTAAAATTTATCAAGTCCTACCTACGGGGTGGACGGATTGCCTAGAACACCGAAGGGTGTCCTGGTTTTAAAATTTATCAAGTCCTACCCACGGGGTGGACAGATCACCAAGGACACCGACGGGTGCCTTGGACTTAAAATTCAAGTCTTATCTTAAAATCTATCGCACTGCTTTAGAGGTGGACGGGCCATCAAATCTCACCACAGGGTGGATGGACCCTTGAGAATACATTCAGTCATATCACATGGTAAGTAAACAAGAATACCGACGATTATTCACAAAAGCATGGTAGACGGGTGATTGAAGTTAAAAATTCTAGCACAAATATGTGGAAAACAAAGATAACAATGGTTCCAAGATAGAAATAAAATATCACACATGCCAAAACAGGGCACCCTTATTGTTCTCAAATTAGGATTAAAAAGAAGAAGATAAATACAGCAAATCTTCCATTTTTAAGCGATAGGGGCCGCATTCTCCGCATTAGCCATCGCCTTTTCAACTTGAGGTTGACCATCGCCTTCAACCACTTAAGGATTGATGAAATTCTCAGGAATGTCCCCTTCCCCGTCGTCAACCTCAACAACCTTGTCGATTGGCCTAGAAGTTGAAGGAACGGTAAGCTCGATTTGGACGGGTGAAAAATCCACGTTGGGGAAGAGGGCGACGGCATGCTTCCGAAAGTCCTCAAAGCCTTCCCCGTATTGAGACCCCAGTAAGTTGAAGAATGGCTGCGAGTCCTTATACTCCTCGATGGTGTCAACCTTTGCCTTGTCAATGGATTCACGAAGAGAGGTCACCTCCGTCGTCAGGATGGCATTAGCCTCCGTCAGCTCCTCAGCCCGACGGGTAGCACCATCGAGTTTCTTCACTTGCTCCGTCAGGGCTTTGACTTTGTTGTTAAGAGTTTGCACCCCCTCCTTATACTTCTTCAGTTGGTCAGACTCCTCTTCCAGACAGGTCCTTAAACGCTTGACGAAGGCTTCTTTAGCAGTACATCAGTTTTGAAGTGCATTTATCCTTACAAAAGCCTAGTAGACGACAAATGATTAGCACCAAAACAATACATGACAAAACAAAAAGTACGAGTAAAATACTCACCCTTATCAAGTAAAAAAGGCTGGAGTCCTCCAGAGCGTCTGTCTCATGCTTCGAACACTTGTTAAGATCAGGATCCTTGATGATGGAGTACGCTGTCTGGACGGTATGCTGCTTGTCCTTCACAAGCAAAGCAGTAGGGGCGATGGGCTCGTTGATGACAGGGCCATGAGCCGTCATCAAACCCTTACCTACACCATTTCGAGGGCGGTTAGGCGTGCCTTGAAAATCCGATGGGCCTAAGTTGACGGGCTGATTAACTACCTCTTTCAGCGGGCGGTCCCCGTCACCCTGATTCTTCCTCTTTTGGCTCGTCTTGGCAGTAGGGGCTGACGAGTTGCCTGCCTTGATCTAAAGGGCAGCAGCCTTCTTCACCTTCAGAGCTCTTTTAGTCCCCAGATCCATCTTTGAAAGACAAAAGGTTAAAAGCGACGAATCTACTAGGAAAGTGATGGACGGGTGAAAACAAAAGACACTTATGCCATCTAGATTGAGTGTCTAGTCTTCTTGCTTCGTCTGTCGGGATTGGACCTCCACAAAAAGCGTGCAAGCTGTCTAGAATGACTAGTTTTTTCCAACTCTTAAGCGCAAGGGGAATAGCAAGGATGTGTTGGAGAAAATCAATATCTTCCTTGCTAATGGATGGACGTACCTGAGTTGGAAAAAGGAAACACGATTGGTTAGTGAAAATGTAAGAAACATAAACGGACCAAGGTTAGCCCGACCTTAGGTATTGTTATACTTATCTCCAATGCTATCCCATTCGTCGAGTCTACACACCCAGTTTGAGCCTTGAACAAAAAGATATCGGCTCTTCTAATCACGATTGGAGTTAGGGACGTCCGTCACCAACTTCAACGCCGCCTTACAGACAACGAAATTGTAAAAATCCTTGGAGCCAGCTTTATAGCAGAAATAGAATTCGTCTAGAGTGATGTGACAACGACCTCCACTTATCTGACCCTATAGTACCTTTGCACCGAGGAAGATTCTCCAAGCGTTAGGGTAAATGAGGCAGATGGACACTCTTAGATGTAAGGGTTAACCTCAAACCCGCCATAAAGACAGCCTCGTAAAAACCAATGTCCACGGTTTAGCTAGAATAACACTTCTCTTTCTTACCTGCCATCCTAATAGGAACATCGTCTGGTATTTGGTAATGGGGGTGCAAATTATTGAAAACCCTATCTGACATCTTTGAAAGGAAGTCATTTACAGACCAAATATTGGGAAGGATGAACAACCTGTAGTCATCACTTGACGAACTAGGGGCTACAACCTCCTTTTCTCCTTCCCTGTCTGCTTCCTCACCGTCTTCTTCCTCTTCTTCCTCTCCGACCTCTTCCTCTTTGTCCTCCCTTTCCTCTCCGTCCTCCTTGTCATACTCATATTCCCCTTCCCCTTCTATCTCTTCATCCAGCTTCCCTTCCATCTCATCTTCTAAAAGATGAGCTAATGGCTCCCTTTCCAAGGAACCCATCAGCTCCTCCATTAAAGGAACACTTCCTAACGGATGAACATCTTCGTCATCCGGATGGAGGGACAGGACGTGACCACTTGTCGCTTTACTACCTCTTGACATTCTCTCACCTACAAGGGACGGATAAGAAACTAGGCGGTCACTCAAACTAAATACTAAACCAAGGGCCATGGGGAGACAAATACAAAGAAAAAGAGTAAATAAAACTAAACAAAAATTTGTCTGAAGAAAGATGACGGTTGGAAAGCTATACACAGACGGAATAGCTGAAGTAACGGACGAACGGTAATCGACGGACGATTGATGTTAACGCAGGAGCTTTGAGTAAAATTCTCTAGAAAAATAAGAAACTAAACTTAAAAAAAGGTACAAACATATTTATAGGATGGAAGGGCACAAAAAATGAAGCGACATGACATTTCATTTCAACCGGTCGCAGGGTGCCACATGTCACTCCATGAACTACGAGGACCATATTGCCCCTCATTTATGACATTGAATATCGAGACGAGAAGCATTAAATGAAAAGAATATTCTCTTTACTCCATGACCTTTCAGCTACCCCAACGGGTCATGGAGGAAAATACCCTCATCAGCTGCCCCCTACTCCATGACCCGTTGGGGTAGCTGAAGGGTCATGGAGTAGGGGGCAGCTGATGAGGGTATTTTCGTCTAGTAGGAAGTTTTGTCACTCGTCCGTCCTCGATGCTCCTTTCTCCGTCTGTCTAGCTGAACAACCTCAGGGGGCCGATGATCCTATCCATGCGTCAGTCGTCACATGGTCCCTCGAACCCATCATAGCAGCAGATAGGAAAACACTCGATGAGTGGAAACCGATAGTCGGGCAAATCCTCCTCCTTATATACATACTAACGGACGGTTGGCCAAGTCGATGGATAGAGGTAGTGGGTCCCATAATTCTTTGCGTAATCTCCATGCATAAGTCCCTATACGGAAATATCTTGTGCATCACGTCTAAAGACCCCACTACATGCCCATATCTTCCCCATATGGAAAAATTGCCCTAAAATCTCAGAAACCCTAACCCCAGATCTTCTCTACATGGAAACGGTCCCTACATCACTACAAAAAATGTGGGCTACAGTTGCGACTTTTTTAGCCGCGTTTACAAAAAACGCGGCAATAGCTGATCTATAGCTGTGTTTTTCAAAAACGCGGCTATAGCTAACCTATAGTTGCATTTTCAAAACGCGGCTATAGGTTAATTCTATAGCTGCGTTCAAAAAACGCAGCTATAGGTCTAGCTGCATTTTTAAAAAACGCGACTATAGTTGTGTTTGTAAAACGCGGCTATAAGTCCAGTCGAATAAATTTTTTTTAAGGGTGACCTATAGCCGCGTTTTAAAAAAAACGCAGCTATGGGTCCAAAATGTAGAGTATTAGATTGAGAATAACAAGTGCACCTGTGTTGCAGTACAGAAAAAGGGCCAAAATGCAGGCTTTCTTCTCAATACAAAAACCCATAGGAATTTTTGGCTCTTGGGGTAAGCACTCAAATCTATCCAAGAGTCAGTCGCACTTCTTTAAGTTCTCTGTATGGCAGTCAATTGGCTCTATTCAGTTGATGTTTAATAGATAAGCTTGACTGCTTTGAGTTCAAGGAATTAGTTGGTTGTTAGATTCATTGAAATGGATTTCTCTTATTGCTTTCCTTTAGCTAAGCAGTGAACCATATGCATGATTTTTCTCTACATCCAATGCAAGAAGATTGTATATATTTGCACAAGGCAGTCTCTTGATAACTGACCATACAAAAATAAGATTGAAGCCAACTTTACTTTTCCTTTCTCTTCTTAAATAACTTTTGGGCATTTTTTTAAATAAAAAATTTGATAGTTACACCAATAGAAGAGGGAGGATTTAAACCAGGACATTTTTGTTGGAATTACAAGAATGTGCCAATTGAGTTACAAGCCTCTTCATCTTTTTGGCCATTGAGAAATGAAGCAATTTACTTTGTGATATTTAGTGTTTTGTTGTGTGTGTGTGGGGGGGGGGGGGGGGGGTGTCTAAAAAGAAAAACTATTATTAGGGGATTATGGCACATTGCATTAGATAAGGGCACAAGAAAGCATGAGAGCCATTTTATAGGACAACGCTTGTGATCATGACAAAAAGAAAAGAGCTTAAAATTTCATCATGCATAGGTCTATCTAAAGGAACATCCACCCTATGAACTGCATTGTCATTTATGCCATTTGCGACAGCCCCATCTCCATTCTTGGCTCGTCCCACCATTTTTGGTACGACTATAGAAATAAAATATTTTGATATCAGTGTACTGTTATAAAAAGTCATCAATGGGCAAGGTTGGGCCAGTCTGACCCATTTTTATATGGCTTATGGGCACAATAAGCTAAGCATAGTAGGCTATTAACTAGTTAATGGGCCGGGTTGGGTTGTACCAAAAAAGAAAACTCCAACCCTTAACCTTGCCTATTTTGTCTTTAGCGAATTAGGCCTAATAGACTACCCATAAGCTTGTGTTTGCATTTTATTTTATTATTTTTTAAAACAATTTTTTTATAAAGGAATAATCTATATTTTTTTTTAAAGGAAAGAATCAAAGAATTTAATACTTAAATGAATTTTTTAAACGATCAATTCTATTTAATTTTTTATTTTGTTGATAAAAACCTATTTAATTTTTTTATTAAGGCTTTAAATGATTTTTTATTTTTATCTTTAATAAAAAAAATGTCAAATGGTTAATTCAAAGTTGTTAGACTACTAGAAAATATATATTTAATAAACTATGTTTAACACAATCACTTTAAGTATCATAGTGATTGAGGGAGTTCTCTTAAATGGTGACCTATAGCTGTGTTTTTTAAAACGCAGCTATAGGTTAGATATAGCCGCGTTTTTAAAAACGCAACTATAGGTCTAGTTGTATAATTTTTTTTAAAAGGGAGACCTATAGCTGCGCTTTTTTAAAAAGCGGCTATAGCTAACTTATTGTTGCATTTTTAAAACGCGGCTGTAAGTCCAGTCGAATAAATTTTTTTAAGGGTGACCTATAGCTGTGTTTTTCTAAAACGCAGCTATATATGTAACACCAAAAAAAAAAAAAAAACTTTTTCTTTAGCTTCTCACGTGCCCCCCACTTTTCCACCTACACCCCCACTTTCATCTTCTTCTTCTTCCTTTTTTTTTTTCTTTGGAGTTGCTTCTTTTTTTCTTTTTTCTTTCTATATTTTTTTTCTTCTTTTTTTTGCTCCTTTCTTCTACAAGTTATGCCAAGTTCTTTCTTTCTTTTTTTCTTCCTTCTTCACTCTAGCACAACTCTTTTTTTTTCTTTGTTTCTTTGCAGCTACTTCTGATTCTTCTTTTTTTCTTTCTTTCTTTTTTTCTTCATCTCAAGGACACTGATTTGTCTATAGATCTAGATTTTTTTTTTTTTTGGTTATTTTATGTTTAGTTAGTAAGAAAATGGGGGAAATGCTGAAAATTTTGAATTTGGATGTTCTAGCAATATTTGTGTCTATGTCTTGATTTTGAATTTTTTGGATCTATGCTTGAATTTGTGCTATTGTGTTGTTGATATTGTGCTTATGTTTAAATGAGTTTGTGTTCTTGAGCTTGTTCTTTCTTGATTTTGAATTTTCTGGGTGTGTTTGTATTGTGAGTATGTTGTGTTTGATTTTGAATTTTCTGGGTTTGTGTTTGATTTTGAATTTTTTGGGTTTGTGTTTAAAAACGTGGCTATAGACCCGTAGGGGGCTATTGCTGTGCAGAATAGGTGTTGTTTGTAAACACGGCTATAAAAAACGCTGCTATAGCCTATAGTTGAGTTTTTGGGGTCTATAGCTGCGTTTTTGAAATGCAACTATAGACCCCGTTTTTTGTAGTGTCTAATTGATAAACAGCCTGCTATTTCTAGCCAAGCAAAAAAAGAGAAGAAAAAACATCTTATTTCTACTACAATATATACAAAAGAACATCTTTTTATTATATACAATTTAAAATTTATGGGCAACAAAAATTAATTATGCATTAACTGGGAAGACATTAAAAACAAAAAAAAAAAAACTTTATCCACGTGACCATTGATACATAAACTGGGAAGATATTTTCAAAAAAAAAAAAAAAAAAAAGAACCTAGAGTTCATGTTGCTGTGAAGATGCTGAGAGATAAGGATGAAGAGGCAATAAAGTTGATAGGTCGCATGATGTGGGAAAGTGAAAGGGGTAGGTGAGAGCAATAAAAAATGAGGGTATTTTTGTCACATAGCAGATCTCAACGTTTTCTCCCCTATTTTCTCTCCATTTTGGAAAGAAAAGTTTTTATGGGCTCGGGTGAAAAATGCCTAGGCCCCACACAAAAGTTTTCTTTCCCATCCTCCCAACCAAACAACTCACAAATTCATTTTCTCTCTTATTTTCTCTTCAAAATTTTCCATCCTTCCTATTTCACCTCCAAACAAAGACACCCTTAGGCATATGAACACGTAAAACTTGAGTAAGCGTACACTACGAAATGAGAGAGAGAGAGAGAGAAAGATAGAAATTAATACCAAACCTATTATTGTTGCTTATGACCGCACAATTAAATGCACAATCATAAACAGCATCAGAGAGAGCAAGTTTGCAAATGTATCAATCATTACGGCTAGTGTCTATCGAATGAGTTGGGATTTCAAAATAACTTCTTTAGATAAAAGCAGTTGTCGGAACACTTGCATAACAATCTATATCAAAATTGATATCTTGCAGAGAGGCAAGGTGAGACAAAATTAATTGAAGAAGGGGGAAGAGAGCTATGGAGAGGGTCATCGGTTTGTAGTACAATTGGCATAATCATAATGAACATCATTATTATCAACACAAGTCTCCTTATAGGGTCAACATTATGTCTCTTGAATTGGGTCTTAGGTTATTGGCTTTTTGCCAGAGTACTTCATCTAATTTTAACGACATTTTAGCAAAATCAGCTCTTCATCTAATTTGCCAGAGTACTCCATCTATAAAATCTTCAAAATTTACGTGTTTTTTTTTTTTTTTTTTTTTTTTTTTTTTTTTCCACTTTTAAATTAATATGAATGTATAAATAGAATAATAAATAACATCTAATCAATAAGTTGGAATATATGCATGTTAAAATTAGAGAGGATGTATAACTCAATGGTAAGATTATGTATATAATGTTCAAAATTAATTTTTTTTTAAATTTTAAATTAACATAAAATACGAATGTATAAATAGAATAATAAATAAAATGTAATTAATATGAAAGTTAGAATATATGAATGTTAAAATTAGAGAGGATGTATAATTCGATGGTAAGATTTTATATGTGTGATATTTATCAAATACATGCTTTTATTTGATAAGTACAAAAATAATAGAATTGAACCTATTGCATCGATTCCATGATAATTGCTCTTTATCATTATCAAGCCGCAATTCCAATTAATTTTTAGTCTAGGTATATTAAAACTTATATCTTTTATTCGACGACAAAAAAATTTTACAAATTATTTTCAATGTAGATTTTCAAATCTTAACCTAGACAATAAGAGTTTGTTTGAAAACAACTTATTTAGTTGAAATTAAATTTTTTTTACTGAAAGTACTGTAGATAAAACCAAAAGGTAGTTGAAATAGTACAGTGAAACATACGAATAATATCAAAAAGTGCAATAGGATCTATGAATAGTAATAAAAATAAGTTAAATAGTAAAAAAAAATTGACTTTTTAAGCTAATGCCAAACACAACTTAAAATTAATTTAATTACAATAGTGCTTAATGATAGGGTGCATACGGATTTGCTAACACACAATACATTGACCCCCTAACACTTCTCAATTAACAAGCATGACTTTTCATCTGGATTTTCATTCTTCTTGAAGTAGTTTTGTTCTTAAAAGATGCATCAGATTACATTGCTACGGTATACTTTTACATGGAAGGAAAAATTGAAAGAGACACCCATATGATCATGGATCCGGAATAATAAGTTTTAACAAACAGACAAAGAAGCAAGATGAACAAAAAAAAGGTAGCGAACACTACTCCAAATATAGCAGAATCCCCACCTCACTTTTACTACTAATCCTTCCACTTACAATGGAAGAAACAGAACCTTCATTTATTATTTCAGGATGTATCAAATTTCCTACTTATTTCCTACAAACTATCCCATTCCCACCGGTGGCTCCGCCAGTGCAGTCTAGCATGCCATACTCCATCACTAATGAATCCTTTTGGTCCACAACTCCAGCTGGAGAGAATACACAAGAACTGCAATCTGCAGAGACAAGTGATGTAGTTCTGTACTTGTCTTCACCTCCCACTACAGGCATTGCCACTCCTGGCTTTGCTGGATTCTTGAAATCTGGCTGGTAAGTCCTGCCAAGCACTCCTTCAACTTTCGAGGATAGGCCGTAGAATCTGAACTGTACCTCCAAGTGAGCAAAGCAGTCATCAGAAGGTATCTGATAGTTGTGAATTCTATCATCTTCCTTTGTCACAGGCACCGCATTGACCGACATCTCAGCAACTTCTGGGAGAGTGATTACGACACTGTTCTTGTTTGATGTTCGCTCCACTATAAGGTCATTTTCGGGGCTTTTCCATGCAGAGAGATGGCCTTCTGGTATGATTAAGTCCTTCCCATTATAAGAGAATTTCAACTGATCAACTTTGTCATCCCATGTTGCTGTTTTGATGGCCTCAAGTGAGAAAGTTTTGGTGTCAAAGAGGACACCAAGGGCTTGAATCCAAGTATAGTCCCTGGTTCGGCCTGCTGGACGAAGGCCAGTGAAGCGGGCGTTGATTTGGAGATTGAGATCAGAAACTAAGCTAAAATTCTCGTTGCTCTTGCCATGGAAGTAGAAAACGATGCCATCTCCACCAATGAAGCGGGGATCATAGCATCCTGCCCCCGGTGCATTGCAGTTTGGTTTGCGATCTATTTGGTTCCATGAATATATGAGGGAATGAAAAAACAATAGTATGAAAAGTCCAAAAGTTATTGGTGATTTTACTACAAATGACTTATAAACTTACGTAACAATAAACATGATTTATCTCATTTAAATAACATAATAGAATAAATCTTTGAATTTTTTTTATAGGTATTGCTGTCATAATAATTTGTAAGGTTTATATAGTAAAATTTATGCATATAAAGCAAATATATATTGAAATAGGACGATAGTCTTACGTTTGCAGGCAGCTTTGCATATGGGTGAATTACAGTCGAGATAGCAAACTTTAGCTTTCGGGTCTGTTGGTGATGATGTTGGGCATTCGTCTGGGCAAGTTATCTTTTTGAATTTGCATGGGCTGCTTAGGTTGTAGCAGGTCTTCGTATCTTTTTTGGAACTACTGGTTGTAGCACCAGATAGAAAGAGTAGCAACATGATCAATAAACCAAACCTGCTTATTATCTCCATGACTTTCCTCTTCAGTGGCACAAGAATGTATTGATGGTTTAGCACAAGTGGTCCTCTCTTTTCGATCCCCTCCTTTATGCAATTAATTAAAGAGTAGGATTTTTGGTATTCC
The DNA here is from genome assembly GCA_023621385.1 of Quercus gilva. Lineage (NCBI taxonomy): Eukaryota > Viridiplantae > Streptophyta > Magnoliopsida > Fagales > Fagaceae > Quercus > Quercus gilva. Next base: position 21,121,240 of record CM042480.1, on the reverse strand, counting down.
TTCTAAGATTCCCCATTTCTTTTAAAAAGAATTTTTTTTAGCTCAAGTTGGATCATTCAAATTCTTTAAAGGGGTTTCAAAATCTTGGTCAATGCTTTGGGGTTTGTGATTCTGATTTAACAATGGCAACTAGCTAACTGTATGGCTTTCAATGGTGGAAAAGGTTTAGGCCTTTGGGTGTTAGGGTGGCAAAAGGCAATTAAGATGGTTTGGATTGAGAGCGTATCAGAAGGCATTACAATCTCCTAGACTCGTTGTTTTTTTTGTAACTCTACATGTGACATTAGGGACATTGCATTTTGCCCGGTAAAAGCGCCATAGACAGCCATAATATGTTCCCTATGCGGTTTTTTTTTTTTAATTTTTTTTTTTTAATTTTATAAAATGGCTGTTCCTTATATATAATTCAATGGGAATGAAAGGGGGAAAAAATGATGGTGTAATACTTAAATGGAGGTAGGTATGTAATTAAGATAGTCACATTTTATCTTCAATTATCAGTGTTTATTGGAATATTCTTAAATAGGGAAGATCAATGTCTCCCATCTTTTGCCAAAGAACGATGCCCTTATCTCGATACAGATATCGTCTTCTCATATTTTGCCGAAATGAACGTGTCAAACAGTTTTCTTGGGAGTTTTGGACAAATGAGAACATCTTTTAAAAGGGTATACGTATCATAAAATAACATGATTGCTGCTTTTAGTGTAGTTTATTCTCCCCAAATAAAGTCTCGATCTTTTGGCAAGCAAATTAGCCAGAAAAGCACTCATGGTCAAGCTTTTGTAACATTAATTAGTTCATCAACGCATATGTTTAAGACACGGCAAGCTAACGAACCAAGTGGCTAACGCAAAGCATTTGATACAACAAATGAGTGATGACCAAGCAAAAAGTCCAGGTTCCCAATACAGCAAGCATTGCAACAAGCCGTGATCATCTATTTTTAAAAACATTTTATAGGGAATTGAAAAAGTTGTAAAAAAAAAATAGTAATTTCTTTTTTCATAATTTTTTTTAAAAAAAAATGGTAAATGTATGCCTACATTAGTAAAACCCTAAAAAAAACTAGTTTTTAGCTGGAGTGAATAAGAAAATTTGGATCAAATCTCATATAATTCTTTCAACCAAAAAAAATATTAATGATAGTGATTGCTGGTCAGACATAGATTGAGATCAAATGCAATACTTGATGCAATTACTATAAATGATTGAGATTAATAATTGCAAAAACTTTCAATTCCAATCATCGATTAAAAAAAGTTAAGAAAAATTTATGAAAAATAAAAAGTATAAGTTGAAAAAGTAAAAAGTAAAAAAACTTTGTGAGACAAAGGTGGTGAATTGCACCATGAGAGTTGAGACACAACAATTCTGTGAGTCTATAAAATATTCTGACAACTTAAAGTACCTGGTGGATTTTATTCTTTTGACCAAAAAAGATGATCTTAATCTTGGTACATAGCATGTCATCACCTGAACATAAAGAGTAAATATGATAGACAATTCTAATTATTTTTCTTGCAGTTGTAGTAGCATGTTTCCATGTATTCCAATTTCTCTACGTTTGCAATGAGTATAATGATTTTAGAATATTATAAATAATATATAATAAAACAAAAGGCTTCATATTTCATCGCCAAAACCAATCCCGAACTGACCCAAATGGTAATGGGTTGCATGAGTTATTAAAGCCAAAAAAAAAAAAAAAAAAGGTGTTACAGGTTTTTCAATATGGAGAAATCTGAATCGGGAAAAAATATGAAAAAATTCTTTTACTTTCACTAAATTCAATTGATTCACCAAAGCTACCTCATTGACTCGAGCATCAGAGTGATTAGGCCCGTATCACACTGAAGCTCCTTTTGAGTGCTTTATGCTTTTTGTATAAATTCAATATATTGCTGAAGTATAGACTCAACCTATTTATCATCTACTAAAACAACTGAGTAAATGTTACACGCGTGGATTCATACACTGTATAATAAACACTATCTTCCTCCATATACAGACGTGTTCCAGGGATGTTTACCATTAGTTTAGCCAATTTTCATGGTCGAGCTTGCATGCTCGTTCTGCTCAACTCGAGCTCGGGGCTTCATTCTTGGTTATGCGGTTGAGGCATTCCTTGATTTAAGGCCAAACGATTTTGAGAGGTTTCTATGTTGGGCTCCTTACGTGGTCATGTGATAACATGGCATGGTTTGATGATATTTTCCATATCAGTTAACCCCATTACATAGTGAAAGCTTGAAAATGTGTTAAAAACACAAGAGCTTGTTTAGGCCTCTAATCAAAATATTACGGCTAGATTGCTTTTACTTTAACTTATCTAAGTGCGGAACAAGAGTAAATGAAGCGCAATAAATTGATAAAACTACTTTAGTGCATAAGCATGAACAACAAGCAATAAAAGTAAAGCACAAGAGTAAGGGAAGAGAGAATGCAAACACAAGATAACACGCCGATGTGTTATCGAAGAGGAAACCGAAGAACTTGTCGAAAAATCTCTCCGCCACCTTTCAAGTGGTAAATCGATTCACTAGACAATAAGTTAGGATACACGAATAGCAAGAGACCCTCCAAGCTGAATCTACCCAATATACATAAGCCCTCCAAGCTCCTACTCCAATAAGGCTTCTCAGAACCGTGTATTGTTTGACTTTTCGGATTCTACAATACGCTCGATTGCATCCGCCAAGTCTCACCGGCTTCTTTTGGCAAATCCCCAAAACTTTCCAAGTTCCAAAACACTCTCTACACTCTAAATAGGTGTGAGTTGTGTTTGGGTACAAATCTCCTCTCAAGGTATGATAATGGAAGAGGGAAGGAGAAGAGGCTAGAATGATTTATCACTAAGGATGAATAGCTCTTTTTCTAAAAAATGGGTGTGTGTGTTGTAGAAAACCTATCTAGGGTTTTTCTCTCTGAATGACAACCTTTTACTTTTGTGAGTAATAAGGGTATATGGGTGAAGGGTAAGCAAGTCACACTTAAAAATCCTTTAGGCATAAAGTTTTGCGGGTATCTCGCAGGAAGGTCTTACTCGCGAGACTCGCGAAATTGATAGCCTAGCATGACTCTTCAGCTTCTAGTCATGTGCTTCTCACATGCCTTTTTGCGGGAACCCTTCTCCCGAACTTCTCACTAGCTAGTAGCAAAATGCACTGATCTTCAATTAATCTTGAGTCTTCACCAACTTAATACTAAACCCAATACAATAAAATCCCACAAAATACAATGAACAAAATAAAAGCAATTACAACACTTTTTTTCATGGAATAAAACCAATATAAAACATAGTTGTAAATCACAACTTTACACATAGCTTGTCAAGGGTCTCGCTTTGTCAAGTGTTGGGAAATTGTTAAGCCAATAGTATGTATTTCTAGGGCTATAAACGAACCAAGTTAATCATGAACAACACGAGCTCGGCTCGATAAAAAGTTTGTTCATGTTTGTTTGTTTGTTTATAAATAAGCTAATTGCTTGAGCTTTAGTTTTCGGTTTGTTTGATAGCCCAAGCAAAAAATTTGTTCATGAACAATGGGGCTCGATACAACACAAGCCAAGTTTAAGCTCATGCATAGCTTGATAAAAGGCTTGATATATGTTTGCTAAATAAACTAATTATTATGACATTGCACATATTTTAATAATGAAATTTCCCACATGAGACCACTTACCACTACCCAATACTTTAATTTTTTCTTTCTTTCCTCTAATTGTTTTTAACATTTTTAGCACCAAAATAAAAGAATAAAAAATAAATAAAAAATTGATTAGGGAACAGATGGACTTCACTTCTAGTACTTCACGCATTTTCTAGACTTTTCATTTTTCACTTCTAGAGTTCTAGTACAGTAGTACTTCACATATGTCATGGATAGATGGATTTCACCATCTTAGGTGTCATTTTGTAGTTTTTTCCTATTCCTTTTCGTGTATTACAGTATTAGTCATTTACTAGTTACTAAGTATCCTTTCCTTTCTAATTATCTAAATACACTATAACTTCACATCCAATTCTCTAGTTCTTTAATTTAGTTTCTCCTCTCTACCTAAACTTCACAATTCAGTTCTACTATTCAACCAAAAAAAAAAAAAAAAAATCGAGTTCTATTCAAACTGAGATTCTTCTTGTGGCTGTCATTCAATAAGTCAATGTCTATCTTCTATAGCCTATAGTCTAAAACTCTTAGGCTCTCTTGGAAAGACTGAAGCTTCTTTGAGAAGCCTCAATCTCTCTCTCCTTTATTATCAGTTTCTTTCTTTCCCCAAGTTTTCACAAAGAATTGATCAGCTCTCTCTCTCTCTCTCTCGTAAGGTCGAGAAATTCCACCAAATCTGCCCTATATCTCTTTGCAACAGATGAACAAGTCTTAGATTTGGATGAGCTTGATACTAGTAAAGAGGATTTAGAGTTCGGTGTTCACTAAATCACCATGTAATCTAAGGGTTCTAGTGGGTGTACAAAGAGCTCCAACAACAGCTCTAGATCTGGCGTAGTATTTGGTATCACTACCATCTTCACTTTCTACCTCCAAGACTTTCATAGCCTTCTCTCACCATTATTAAATTTCCATGTTTAAAAGTTTTGTTTGATATTGCAAAATCGTCTTGATTTCCAAGCTGTGGTTGTTGATGAAATTTCTATATAACTTAGAAAAATCTTGTTGGTTGTATTCATTTGATAATAACTTAGCTTTATAATTAGTGGATTGTGGTTGTTGGAGTCTGGTATGTAGTCTGGAATGGCGCTGTGCTTTTCTTTTCTTTTCTTGAGGTGCAGAGTCTTTTATGGTTAGCTACTAAAAATGTTATAATTTCTTTGTATTTAGCTTTGTTTTGTGCTATTTGCCATGTGTTTTTGGATATCAAAGTTGATTTCTTGTTTATTTATATATGTTTTGGAATGTTAATTTATTTAGATTTGTGAAGTGGAGAGTCAACAAATGGATGCTCCTGCTACTGAAAATCTAGATACAATAATTAATATTGATGAGAATGAAGGAAAAAATAATGATGCCACACTTGAAGAAAATCCATTTCAACAAAAGAAAAGGAAGAGAACTTCCATGATTTGGAATGACTTTAATGAAATTATTCTTCCTAATCGAACAAAAAAGGTTTAATGTATTCATTGCCTTAAAAGACTTGCCTATAGTAATAATGGCGCAACAACACAATACCATAGGCACTTGAAAGGTTGTCTAAGTCATAAACTAGCTGATAAGAAGCAAAAATAGTTAGTTGTTAATGAAGGTGGAGTGGAAAGTGAGGTGGCATTAGCAAACTTTAAGTATGACCATGCCAAGGTTAGGGAAAAAGCTTCACATATGATCCTTGTGCATGAATACCATTTTAATATGATGAAGCATGAGGTTTTTAATGTTTTTATGAAAACTACTACTCCATATTACAAGAAAATTTCACACAATACTGCAAGGAATGATTGCATTTCTACTTTTGAGTTGGAGAAGAAAAATTGAAGTCTATGCTTGGTAGTGTCAATAGAGTTAGCCTTATTGCAAAGTTTTGGAAATTTGGACAAAAAGTTAGGTATATGTGTCTTACCTGTTATTTTGTTGACTCTAGTTGGAAATTACAAATGTGAATTATAAAGTTTTGTGATGTACCACCTCCACATTCTGGAGTTGTAATTTTTGATGCTATCATTAAGTTTTTGCTTGATTGGGGGTTTGAAAACAAGGTGTGTACAATAACCTTGGACAATGCTAATAACACTAATGCAGCTGTAAGAATTTTGAAAGATGTTATAAAAATGAAGCTCATGTTGGGTGGCAAGATCTTTCATGTACGTTGTTGTGCACATATCATTAATTTGTTGGTACAAGATGGGTTGAGTGAAATTGAAACGGTGATTGAAAATGTCCGTGAAAGTGTGAAGTATCTAATTGCATTAGAAGCTCGTCTTATAAAGTTTGGTGAGATTGCAAAGCAACTGCAATCACCTTCCAAGAAGTTGATCTTAGATTTTCCCACATGTTGGAATGCAACATATGTAATGTTGGCTGCTGCCTTGGAATTTAGAAAGGTGTTCCATAGGTGAAAAGATAGAGATGCAATGTATAATTGGTTGCCTAGTGAGGAAGATTGGGATAGGATAAAACATGTGTGCAATCTTTTATCAGTTTTTGAATAAGTCACAAATGTCATATCAAGAAGTGAATATCCAACTGTAGATATATTCCTTCTTGAGGTTTGGAAGATAAAATAAGTTTTAAATGAGGAGTCACTTGATGAAAATGATTACATTAGAGCTATGGCATGTAAGATGAAGTTAAAGTTTGACAAATATTGGGGTGAATGCAACTTTGTAATGGCCATAGCTGCTGTGTTAGATCCTCTGTTCAAAATGACTTTGATAAACTTTTCATTTCCAAAGATTTATCAAGAGTTTGAAGTAGCTAGAAACATTGATTGTGTTCATGATTCCTTATATGAACTTTATAATAAATATGTTGTGGACTATACTTCAAGCCATGATGGACAAAGTGCATCTAAATCCACGAAGGTAGTAGTAGTGTTGGTGGCAATAATTCAAAGTTTAAAACTAAAGGTAGAATGGAGTTTGATCAATTTGTTAGAAATGTCGATAACATACAACCAACAAAATCAGATTTGGATGTGTACTTGGAAGAATGTGTTTTTTTATGCGCCGATGATTCAAACTTAAATTTTGATGCTTTAGAGTAGTGGAAGGCTAACAACCTAAAATTTCGTATTCTCTTAAAGATGGCATCTGACATACTTTCCATCCCCATCACCACAGTATCTTCAGAAGTTGCATTCTCTATAGGAGGTAGAGTAATTGATGTGTATCGAGCTTCTTTATCAACAAAAACTATACAAAATTTACTTTGTGGATGTGATTGGGTTTGACCTCTTTACAAAACTAAAAAACAATCAAAAGTAAGTGTTCATCACATCTATTAATTCTTTTCTGAAACATAACTTAATTTATTTTAATTTTTTTCTATTGTAACAAAGACATAGAATCTAAAGCTTCTAATTTTTTTTTTGGTAGGTTGAACTGAGCTCTACTAGCATCACGGAGATAGCCATCCCTTTTCCAAAATGATGCTGTCTTAAGTGTATTGTTTTGTGTGTGTGTTAGCCATCCCTTTTCCAAAATGATGCTGTCTTAAGTGTATTGTTTTGTGTGTGTGTGTGTGTGTGTGTGTGTGTGTGTGTGTGTTTTTTTTTTTTTTTCTTTTCACTAAATGTTTTCTTATAGTTCTTTTTTTTAATAATGTTCTTGAAAGCTTATATTTTCTTTTACATGCAGTTGGAAGGATAATGAGTTGAAGGATTTTTTGTTGTTGTGGATGATAGCTTTTTGTGTTTGCAAGAGGGTATAATTGGTATTTGCTTTGTTATTTGATAATGCTTTTTTATATCTATGATTTTCTTATATTTGCAAAAAACATATTATGTTGATATGGTCAATATTGATAATCATTGATTGTAGGCAAGTTCATCTTCTTACAATCAACTATAATAATGTAAATATGATATTCTCTTAATATACTGAATATTGACTATAATTATCATCTTATCCTATGATTTCTAATATCTTTTTATTATTTTTGGTTGTTTTGGTTATTGGTTTTTTGATCTGGTGCATATTAAAGGACTTTTGGTGGAATATATTCCTAAATTTGTAAAGGATAGTTAGTCTTTTGTTTTATAAAAACTAAATATTCTTTTTGTTAATGGCATGATGTTTAGTATACGATAATTTAGCATATGGGGAGATGATTGCTTTTGAAATATCATGTCAAGAGGGTCTTTATTTTGTTTGAAGATTATAGCTGCACAAATGACAAATGTGGATTTAAAAATTGTATTTTGAACAAGTATTCAAGCTATAGACAAGGAAGTATGAATAAATAGATTTAATTATGTAAAACTTTAATTTGAGCTATTGCTAATCACATGTGGAATAAGAAGCATGAAGAAATGGGTATATTATTTTCTTATTTTTCTTTACTTGATTGTTGGAGATTTGAGCACTTGATAATGCAATTTTGTTAGATTCCAAGCAAAAAAACTTGACTTTAGCTCGAGTTTGAGCTTGATATTAAACTCGAGCTTGACTTGATTAATTTATCAAGCCAAGCCAAGTTGAGCTCAAGTTTTTTGGTTTTCTCACGAGCTCAAGTTCAAACATTGCATTTAGGCTTGTCTCAAGCTTGAGCATTTGATTTTTTACTGACGAGCCAAGCTCAAATAGGCACTACTTGGTAAAGCTTGGCTCGTTTACAGCCTTAAGCATTTTAGTAATTTTGGGTCATTTGGCTATTCCTGGGGATCGAAGGGTTTTATAAGGTGGGTTTAGCCATACACCTTTTTTGATTTGTAGGATGACTTTTAGTTTTACCTTTGTCAAGAAAATGTGTTATGTATTTGGGTCTAATGATACTGTTAGAGACCTTTACACATATTCTCATGGCTTCTACTTCGAGTTCGACTTTAATTCAAGTCAATCTAGTTTGTATTAGGAGATTTAGGCATTTTCTTGCCAAGTCAATTCTTTTCAAACTTATTAAAGTGAGTTAGAACATTTCTAACAACATTGGCAAACATGAAATCCTCTCTATTTTAGATAGGCTAACCATAAAATGATGCTCCAATTGCCTCTTTAAAATGCATAAAGTTTTGTTGCTAATTAACAAACACTCTCTTAGCTTGAAGTGCTACTATTCATTAGCAAAAGAATAAAACAGAATAAAAAATTAACACAACTGATTAAAATATTCAACTGTTATCTCGACGGCTACAAATCAACTCACCTTCTTTCTCTCTCAAACCTCTCCAAACTCAAGAGGGAGACACAATCAAAATAACGACTAAACGCAATCTTTCTCATAAGACTAATCAAATCAAAACAAACAATTTTTTTATTTATTTATAGAGAACGCCGATATGAAAGTAGGTGGCTCATTCTTCTCTCTCTCTTTCTCTCTCTCTCTCTCAACTAGAGATAACTTCCCTGGTTAGACAAAAATGTAGAAAAACAAAAACAAAAATGAAGATAGGATGGGGATATGTGTGTGGGGATATGTATGAAGATAGAGAGAAGAAGAGTATGGATACGTGTGTGGAAGAGGATAAAATAGGGAAAAAAAAGATAGAGATGATTATAAAAAGTGAAACGTATGGATGGAAAAAAAAAAGAATTAAAAAAAAAAAGGTTTTGGGTTGGGCTAAATTTATTCCAAATCACAAAGATTTTGACAAATTTCAAGACTAAGATTAGATAAAATTCAAATTATATAGAATATTTAAAACATGTGCACAAGACTAATGTAAATTTGATGCCTTGTTTAGGGAGGTGAAGAGGAAGCTTGTCGAAATTTTGAGGTGAGAACTGTTTGAATTTTAGACCCCTTAAAACCCAATTGGATTAACATAGTAAATTAGCCAAGTGATTACTTAGTCCAAATTAAGAATTCTAGGTTATCACAATCAAACAATCATATCAAGTATACAGCAGCGGAAATATAAATAACACAAAGATATGACGACCCAGGAAACCACACTGGTAAAAACCTGGGGAGGATTTAACCTAGCTATCCTCAAGATAAACCTGAGTCCACTATGAAAGAATCGAAGTTTGACAGTAGCGACTTAGACCACTAACATCCTATTGCTACCCATCAGTAGAAACTTACTGACACGACCACGTGCAAGCTCCGAGATCACGGACTCCTTCTTTCTTAGATTCTTCAGCAAGTACAAGCACCCTCGCTTGTGTATCTTTAAGCTCTTATGGTAGCAACTGAATGATCATCAAGTTCTTGAAGAAATCTCCTCTTTGATAATCCTAAACTTGTGTAAAGGAAAACTCCTCACAGATCCGCAATATGAGCAACATAAAAATGTGGCTAGGGTTTGCCTTATATACTTAGGGCAAAACATAAAACCCTAAACATTTTTAATGAGCTAGGGCTGATTTGGAATTCTGCAGAAAAACGCATTTTGCTCGAATTTTGATCGATTGAGCCTAAGTTTTGATCGATCGAGCCAGGCCGAAATACACTATTAATTCTGCATCAGCTCAAATCCAACTTTACATAAAATACACAACTTTGAGCAAGTCTAAACAAGACTAAAGAACTTATTTTGATCAAGGTATGCCAACATTACACATTAGAGTTCTAAATACATAAATCCCTAAGTCTTTAGAACCTAATAAGAACAATGGATGCTGAGGATGTTCTTCAGATTTATGCCACTAAGGTTCGAAAATCGATAGCTTGAAGAGGAGTTAGGGAAGGCTCTCAAGGAGTAAGAGTAGATGGAGGAAGACTTGGAGCAAGTGAAGGACGATATGCCATTTCTTTGGGGAAAATTATTTTAGCCTTGCTTAGAGGCTTGGTAATTCTTTTGACCTAGTCATTTGTTGAGATCGGTGCTCTTCCTTTCAATTCCTCCATTACTCCATTAAAATTGGCCTTCATTTCTCTCATCTCCCCTCCTCATTGTAGGGAGATCTTTGCATCCCCTAACTTGAAGGGTTGTATTTAATCATCTCAAATTGAAATTGTTGCCTACTAGCCGTGGGGCTAGTAGAAAACAATGTAACGTTTCATAAAATAATTTCGAAAATTATGATTAAATCTTGTAGAGTGACCTTTTATAAAATACTTAATCAATTTTCTTCAATTCTATCAAATACTTAATCAATTTTGTTCAATTCTACCAATACTGTTGTGGTGGCAACAAATTGTTCAGTGGATTTTTATTGTTAAAATTTAATTGGTAACTTACATCTTTTTGATTCGTAATGTACATCCTCATATATTTTTCTAGATGGTCTATTAAGATATCTATACAAGTCACATGATTAAATAAGTCATGTGATCTCTCTCAAAAAAAAAAAAAAAAAATGTCATGTGATCAAATATAAATACATGTGCTTATTTGAATCTCAATTTACAAAGTAGACTGAAGAAACTTTTTTTAGAAGTTAATTCAGAGATATATTGAGTAGAATTATGGTGTGCCTTTGTGTTAAAACTTCTTTCCCTTTCCCTTGTGTGTGTGTGTGTGTGTTTGTTTCTATTAAAAAAAAAAAAAAGTAATTGTCCCACATTGCTTAAGAGAGTTTGTTGTATGTAATATAACTTGCCTTGCCTTCCCTTAAAAGTTACTATAGCTTTTGAGTAGAGTTGTGGTATATCTTTGTGTTCTCAAAAAAAAAAAAAAAAAAAAAAAATACTAATGACTTCTACTAATATATAATATATATATATATACACACACACTCACGAAAGTGTATACCTAATTAATTAGGTGTCAATTTAGACCTCCAAATTTAATTATGGTTGAGTTAATTTATGCTAATTAAGTATTAGTTAATGCAAAATTTACGTAATTAACCATGCATGCTACTACCAACTTATATGGATAAACATAATTGAGCAAGAAAATTAATGTAAATAACATAAAATAATGATGATGTAAACCAAAGATAACACTTGATGTGTTACTGAAAAGGAAAATCAAAGAGTCGGAGTAAAAACCTCTTCGTGGCTCTCTGAGCCAAAAATGATCCACTAGCAAATAGATTAGAGTACAAGAATTAAGAAAACACAAAGGTCCTCCACGCCCTAGTTATCTAGTGTATTTGAGCCCTCAAAGCTCTAACTATCAACAGATTAATCAGAGTCTTGTCTTCATCTAGCTTTCCAGATCCCATAATCAAGCCCAATTGCACCCTCAAGACTCCATGGTTGAAAATGTGTAGGCTCCAATGTTTCCTAGCAACTAAAGCACTCACAATTCTCAAGTATAAGGTGAAGTTTGTAATTAGGTTAATCTCCTCTTAAAGGATTTGGCTATGGTGAGAGGGAAGACAATAGTGAATTAATGGTGTTAGGCTCCTCAATGAAAGGCTCAATTATTTCAACTCTCATATGGGTTTTTCTAGGTTTTAATTTCATGGGGAATGAGGGTGTATATAGTGGGAATAAAAGGTTATAACATGTGATTTAAGGATTTGTTTGGATAATACTTATTTTGCTGAAAACTAAAAACTGAAAACACTGTAGCATAATAATTTTTAAATGTGTCAATAGTATCGTGGGACCCATTTTTAATATTTTTAAATGCGTGAACAGTGCATGAACAGTATGTGAACAGTGTTTTTTGTTCCCTGCACAGTAACATCATGTGATGTTACTGTTCACGCGTTGACAAAAAAAAAAAAAAAAAGAAAAGAAAAAAAAAGAGGGAGAAAACACAACTCACAAAACGTGCTGCAAGATTCAGTGCTATCCAAATGGCCAATAAGATAACAAAATTCTCTATAGTAAAATGCTACTCACAGGACAACCCATCTCGCAAGTTATCCAATTGTAACAAAATTTTGAAAGGGCATGTGCAACTCACATGTCAACTTGCACGTTGCCTGTGCTTGACATTACCTTGCAATTATGTATGTAATTATAAAGAAATTGGCATAGAATAAAGCTAACAAACAACAAAGAAAAAAAAATTACAACTTAACAATATACATGAATAAGCATATACAGTATGAAATGAGAGAGAAAGAAGTTCATACCAAATCTATAATTGTTATGTATGGCCTCCGCACAACTAAATGTACAATCATAAACAACGTTTGAGAGAATAAATTTAGCATGTCTCTTCACCGGCTTGTAAACAATGATCGTAAGAGTCGCGATCTTGAAAATTCTTTAGGTATATAAAGCATTTAGCATGCCACTATGCAAAACAATAATAAATATCAAAATTCACATCTTGATGAGAGAGATGGTGAGACAAAGCTGAAGAGGGGGGAAGAAAGCTAAAGGGAAAGGCCATTTGTATGTAGTACAATTTGGCATAATCAGAATGAACATCATTGTTATCAACAGAATTCTCCTCATACTAATTTCATCCATAACTCCACTCAAATATTTTTTTCCCCCTATTTTCGTAATGTGAAAGTTTTTTATTTTTTCTAAATTTTTTTTTTGGGAGTAAATTTCTTAATGTGAAAGTTGAATACAAAAGGATAGAACTTACTTTATGCAACTCAAAAAATCTTTCTTATAGAATTTTCAAAGTAAAGATATCTCAGTTTAAAACTTAATTTTATAATTATCATTTTTGTACGTTTTTAGACCCTCTTAAAACACAATTGGATTAATCTAGTTAATTAGCCAAGTTGTTACTTAGTCCAAATTCCAGATCTAGGTTAACATAATCATATAATCATATTAATGTAAAGTGCAGAATATAAAGAACACAAATATATGATGACCTAGGAAAACCAAACCAATAAAAAACCTGGGAAGGATTTAAACTAGCTATTCTTAAGGTAAAACTGAATCTACTATGAAAGAATTGAATTTTACACAATAGTGACTTAAACCACTAACATCCTATTGCTACCTCGAGTAGAAAACTTACTACCACGACCTCATGATAGCTCCGAATCCACGGACTACTTCTTTCTTGAATTCCCAGCAAGTACAAGCACTCTCACTTGTATATCTTTAAGCTCTTATTGTAGCAACTGAATTAATCATCAAGCTCTCGACATAATCTCCTTCTTGATAATCCTAAATATGTGTGAAGGCAACTACCTCTCAGATCTCACAAAAGATTCACACACACAGCAAGTAGAGCAACCTTTTTGAGAGTTTTTGGGTACAAAACCCTAAATACAAAAGAGACAAAAGGTGCACTCTAATCTCTCTAAAAATCACTTAAAAACGTTTTAGGGTTTCCTTTATATATTAGGAGTGCTTTACTTGAAACCCAAAATGTTTAGTAGAGTTTGGGCTAAATTGAAATTCTGCATAAAAATAAATCTACACGTGGTTCGATTGATCGAGTCTAATTTTCGATCAATCGAGCCTTGCGGATTTAGTCCAATAAATTTTGTAATCACTCGATTCCAATTTTACAAATAAACATACTTTGAGCAAGTCTAAACCTAAACTAAATGTTTTGATCATGGTTTGCTAACATAATACAAATTGAAGTTCTAATACATTAGTTCCTAAAGTCTTAGAACCTAACAATTTTTTTTTTATCAAGTTATATCCTTAACATTTTTTTACTCACACAAAATGTTTTATTTAAATGAATAGTTAGATTTGGGAGGTTGCGTATGAAGGAAATAGGATAGCATTTAAGTAAATTTTGGTTAAAATATCTCTTGGATTGGGTCATATGGTTTTGGCTTTTTTCCAGAGTTTAACATCTAACTTTAATTATGTTTTTGCAAAATCAATGCACCCTAAAATGTGTATACGAATCGGATTCAATTAGTTCAAGTAGTAAAATTATTTATTTTCGAATAAGAGATTTGGGTTCAAATCTTACCTATACTAAAAACCAATTGGCATATTAGTTTGATAATAAAAAAATAATTATTAAGGAGTAGATATCATAGCTTCAAATATATCATGTGAACATATATATATATATATATATATATAAGTTTATCTTATAGACTAACTCAAATTCTAAAAGATGCTAAGTTTCAAACATGTTTGGAGTTATCTTTTCTAATTCATTACATGAAAATTTATATGACTATTCATATATATTATTTAAACAAGTCACATGACTCGTTAACTAAGTCATATATATTTTTTTTGAGTAAATAGTAATACTTATTAGAATACATACGAAAATAATAATAGTGTTTTAAACCGGTTTTATAATATATTACATAACTAGACTAAAACTACAAAAGGGCTTAATCTTTATAGTTGTAGACTGAGATTATAAACAGCGGATACTAGACACACAACCAATGTGGGATAAACATATCAAATTTTATTTTTTTAAGTAAACAGTAATACTTATTAGAACGCACACGAAATAATAATAGTGTTTTAAACTTGGTTTATAATACATTACATAACCAGAGTACAATTATACACTATTATTATTTTTGTGTATGTTCTAATAAGTATTATTATTTACTTTAAAAAAAATACGGATGTTTATCCCATATTAGCTGTGTCTAGTGTCCGCTGTTTATAACTAGAGTACAACTATAAATTCGGTTTAAGTCATATATTAAAATTACACAATGATGATATCTTCTATTGCCAAGGAAAAAGATAACTCCAAATATGATTGGAGCCATACTTTTTACTCGAAATAATATATAGATGGGTTGTAGTATACAATTGATGTTAAAAAAATGAAATGTGATTGTAGAGAGGGAAAATTTCCGACCTATCATAAGCTGACACGTTATGCTACAAAGTCCACAAAATAAAGTCAATTACAAAGTGCCACGTATTGCTGTTAGGCTTTACTATCACTACTCAGAAACCAACAGAAATTTGCCAAGTGTCATGCAAAAAAAACCAATCACGCATCAGCGCGTGTAAGCAATGACATAGGCAGCCTCGCACGTGTAAGCGATGACATAATTAGTCCAGCATGTGTAAGAGATGACATAAGCGGACCAATCAGGCTGTGACATATGTCACCAATCAGACTCCGCCACGTGTCGCTCATCCACCTCCAAATTCCTATAAATAGAAACCTTCCTAAGACATTTGGGAGGACATTAAGCCATTTGAAGCACAGAAGTAGAGAAGTTCTGCAAGAATCAAGCCTCAAAGCCTCCAAAAACTTCAAGAACTTCAACCCTAAAATCGAAGAACATTCAAAGCAGAATCATCCAAACTATCTGCCTAAATCCTAAAGTTTGCGGGAATCAAGCCAAAAGTGTTCGAAAACATCAAGAAATCACAAATCAGTGAAGCTCTACGGATTCAAGCCTCCAAAGCCCCGAAGAACTTCCACCACAAACCTTCAAATACAAAGAACATTCGAAGAGGAATCATCCAAATCACATTCCTTGATCTTAAAGTTCACTGGAATTAAGCTTAAAAGCTTCCAGAAACCTCAACAAACCATAAATCAGTGAAGCTTTACAGATTCAAGTCTCTAAAGCCCCGAAGAACTTCCACCACAAATCTTCAAAGACGAAGAACGCACGAAGAACACGAAAAACACACGAAGAATATAAAGAACACGAAGAACAAAGAATTTCTAACAAGCTCATAGTTAGAGATTCATTGTAATTCTGTTTCAAAGATCTTTAATCCATTCCTCAGCCAAATTGAAGGATATTTTGTGTTCAATCAAAATCACATTACCACAATTCCAATCAACAAATTTTTTAAGGAGATCAAATCAGAGGATCACTTTTTTTGTAATCACAGAGAATTATACCACACAATCATAAATACAAATTCGCATTTGTGAAACTATTTTACTTGTTTGATTTATTTCAAACTGAGAAATTTAGTCGTCCACAATGACACTACTAAATTTTTATTTATTTTTAATTGAATGTGAATTTTGAGAAACTTTCATTGAACTACATTCTCTTCTTATATCATCCATGTTTGGAAAAATATTATTATGATAAAAAATCGATCAACTATATCATCTATAAAATATTTAATATTTACTTGATTTTGAGATCGTACACACGTCTCTCTCAACCGAGACAAGTATAATCAACATTACCATCATAAGTACATGTTTCTCTCCCTACCAATTCCTTTCCTAGCTTCCCTTACTCTCTAAAACTTTTTTATTGTTACTTAAAAGTTTAACACCAACCCTATAGGGTCTAAATCATTTTATATCATCAATGAATCTTCTGAGACTTTCAAAAAAAAAAAAAAAAAAAAAAAATCTCAATATTAACTTAATTTATTATTACAGATATATTTTTCAAAGAACTATTTATGAATGGTTGATTTTGGTACTCTTTGCCCAATTGCCCACCTCTACTTATTAAAGTTAAATTTTGTTTAAAATTATGTCTCTTGATGAGGATCATCGGTTCTCACAAGATTTGTCACTATTAATTTTTCACAAAATTTGTTGTGCACCCTTAAGAGGTGCAAATCGAAAGGAAAAGTAATTTGATTCAAACGAAGAATTATGTATAAAGTTTTTGGTCAATTGGCGGGTTTTAATTTGGTCCGTAAGACACTCAAAATTGCTTGGGCCCACAAATGCTCAAACCAACAACCCATGGGTTTGGTCTCAATGGCTGACGAAATAAACATTTGGGGTCAACCTATGTAAAGGCCGATAACATGGCCCACGTGTTGGTCCAAATAACATGTGGTTGTAGAGGATGGCTGGATTAACTTAGAAAAATCAGCCCAAGATATTAGTAAAAACTCAGCACAAATCAAGGCCAAGAAGGGACCCACTGCTTGGGTCAAAACAAATTGCTCTCTCATCGAGTGGACCAAGCCCATACGTGAAACACTTCAGTAGCAACAGGGAAGGGAAAAGGAGCGGTGAATAGGAGGGCAAAAAGGTCATTCTACATTTACTTGGACCCACTCATGCATCATAGTATCATACATGTGCGAACAATCACCATTAAATTCAGCAAGTTAGGGAGGGAGTTTTTCCTTTGGGGAAGCATTTTTAATGGAGTTTAGTCAACCAGGCTTCCATTCAAAAAGAAAAACAAGTAGCAGTTCATCCTTTTAAGGATGAACGCGGTTCAAGACAGTCATAATTGTTTCTCAAAAAAAGAAAAGAAAAAAGACAGTCATAATTGACTTTACCCCATTTAGCAAGTTTTTGAGTGACTCTAATTAATATCATTATAAAGTAAAGCGAAACGCAAAAATGAAGGGGGAGATCAAATTAACTCCATAACAAAACTCACACTCATTTACATGCTCATATTTCTTCACACTTGGGAAAACACACAATTGATATGTCATACCCCTGATTACACAAATAGTAGGAATGCCTCTTTCTCCTCCATCACGCCATTCCTAATTCTTCCCTTGTTCCTAAAGCCAACACCCTATTTTTCCAAGCTCCAAGGGCTATTTCGTACGTCTTTTCCTCTCTTATGCGGGTCCACCGACTCCAAAGTGCTGCATAATTTCAAGAT
The DNA here is from genome assembly GCA_023621385.1 of Quercus gilva. Taxonomy (NCBI): domain Eukaryota; kingdom Viridiplantae; phylum Streptophyta; class Magnoliopsida; order Fagales; family Fagaceae; genus Quercus; species Quercus gilva. Next base: position 21,103,287 of record CM042480.1, on the reverse strand, counting down.
GCTCCCCTAATGTTGTGCATAATTTATGTGGATGCAAGTGGTGGATTCGGCTCCCCAAATTAAATCTGGGTTATCAAAGATGCTCAATCAACCTTGGACACATGGCAAGCATGTACAATGACCACAAAAATCATTAAAGACATTTACTTATGGATGTAAGCTTTTAGGCTAAACCACGTTAAAATCCATGTTTTGCTTCCAATTTTCCCTTTTATAATAGATAATAATAATTTCGGGTTGTTTGAGGTAAAACACTTAAAAGTTGGATGGAAGAGGTATATTGGGTCTCCTCTAATAATTAAGGGTAATTGACCATTTTAGAATATAAAGACCAAAATAATAATAAAAACAAAATAAGGAAGAGTAAAATGTATTTTGCCAGTGCTGTGTCAAACCCAACCTAGCCACCAATTCACAACTAACCCATGGCAAAACCCACCATCGATCTGCCACCAGCCCGATAACCATCAATCACCAATTTGCCATCAGCCATGATCCACCATCACAAACTCAATGACCATCAACCACCGATCCACTACCATAAACCCGGCCACGATCCACCACAAAACCCATTAACCAAAAAAAAAAAAATCAAAACAAAATCCATTAACCTCAAAATCAAAAACCATTCATCAAAATAAAAATAAAAACCCGTCGCCACTAACCCAATCGCCACATTGCCACTAACCTCAAGCTTTATCCATCTCTCAAGCTAGGTTCAAACTTCAAAGGCATAGCAATTCATTTGCTAGTGGCATTGCCTTTATTTTTGCACCTTGACTCTTTCCACCCATCCCTCTACCTCTCTCATAATATAAGAAAGATCTCTTCGACACTTCCAACAACATTAAAACTAAATACCCCTCTTTCAGGCTTCTAAGTTCCTTACCTCTCATTTCCAATTTCTTCAATTAATTACCGATTCAAAAGCAAGAGGAAATATGAATTCAACAAGCAGAGATTAGATAAAGCAGTGGAGGCAACAAAAGACCAAGGGATTTGTAGATGGGGCAATACTAAGGTCGCTACAACAACATGCCAAGAATAGTGTCCGATCATATTCTCAGTCACGGTGGCGATCTACCCAGCGGCACGATGGCGATCCATCTAGTGGCATGACGACGATGATCTACTCAGAGAGAGAGAGAGGGAGAGAGAGAGAGAGAAGGCAAAGAACGAAGAGAGGGAGAATAAGAAGAGAGGCATTTGAAAAGCTCAATGAAGAAAGATAGAGAGAGAAAACCGGTTTGGGGATAATAAAACATTATTTTAAAGCAAATGGAGAATAAAATATATTATTTTGGTTTAACATTTGAGCTACAATGCACAACTATAGATGGCTGGGCATTGTAACTTAAGAGTTAAAATTTTTAGCTATGATGCAGCCCCATTTTTGTAGTTTATAGGGCTAAAAATATCATTTTTACAATTTAACACCACTAATACTAATGCTTAGCATTCACAATAAAGTAGTCAAAATAACTAAAAAGCTAGTTTAGCACCAACATGTACACTAAAAATACTCTCAACATCAAAGTTACCATATCTATAAATTTTTAACTCTTAGCTATTGGACGTACCCAACCTCGGCCTAAAGGACTAGGCCTTGGGAATGGGCTCACAATTTACTTATAGAGTGGGCCTTGCGTTTCTTACTATGGGTAGTTCCACCTTAAGTCACACTATAACTTCACTTAACCCCAGTGAACACCTTTACTCCCTTTTTCGTGTTATTCTCACCCCAGGTTATACTAATTTGCTCTCTCTCTCTCTCTCTCTCTCTCTCTCCAGAATTGCCAACCCCCACTTCTCACTCTATCCTCCTATTTATAGTTTAAGGTAATTGGAGGTGTTATGATTACTTCATAATCTCACTTGTGTAGATGGGGGTCCAATTCCATCAATTCTAAATGGATGTTTTGTTGGGAACGGTGGTAATGGCATTGGAACTAGTTCCCACCTCCAAAATGCTGTTTGGTAGTGATATTCTCTAAGGCAATACCGGGCTGCCGAGACCTTGTATCCTCGTGCAATCACACTCCCGACCAAGTTAAAGTTGATTGGGAGGGGTTCACTTTTGATGTTCACAATAGAATGGTTTCATTACGGTTTTTGGGCTTAGATTGGGCCTCAAGGTGTGTTCGGATCAAGGTCGTAAGTCAACGGGGACAGGGTCATGTATGGTATCACAAGGCTTGGGCCCAAGGCTCATTAGGCTTATAGCCTTATCTCCTGGTTTTGCCTGGTGAGTTCTTCCACACTAGCTGTAAGTGTCTGAATTTGCAAAGCTAATGTGGCAGAACCTTATGGGGTATTGGACTCCATTTAGATGTCGGAACCAATCGGGACTACGATTTCAAATGAAAGTCTGAATTTTCATCCCCACAGACTGCGCCAAACTGATGATGTCGAGATTGTCAGTAGTTAGGTTTGTCCAGAAGACTTCCAATACAAGTTCATCTAAGTTCTTTTAGGGTTAGTGGAAAAGAGGGAGATCCTCTCAGGTGGTCACCGGAGTGGTGTAGGCCATAGAGTCTTCGATGATAAAGTCAGCGAATGGAGCTCAGGAAAATAGAGAGAATTCAATAATGAGAGTGAAAAATGATCAGTGTCTATGTACGTTGTCCGGGACTTAGCAGGTCCTATGAATAGGCTCTTCTTACTCCGTTGTCTTTCTTAAATTCTGACTTAAAGGCTCATTTGGTAATGTCTTAGGCCTATTTAATTTGGTTTTAATGGAGGCCCAAACAGTCTCATCCTTGATACGTAACCATCGGGGCATTAAGTACTTGTATTTATGGCGCTCTATCCTCGTCTAGGATAGCTTTCTGGATGAGGATAATTGCCTGGTCTATCAATGTATATATATATATATATATATTGATGGTGAACCAAAAATTGGACTATCTCTAATTTGTCCATAGTATCGTTCAAGTCCAGAAAGTTTGTCCCAATACGAGAAGGTTGTCCAAGTATAAGAAGGTCGTCCAACATGGAAGCACCTAGACAACCTCCCAACACTTAGAAATTATCAAAGTAAATTTATGTTCAAAAGCTTATAATTCGGACCACGTTATACTATTCTGAAATATGAGCAAAATCCTTATTCATCGCTCTAATTTCCCATTAAGTTCTTAACTTCTGATAGCAGTTGTAGAAGTTAAGTCTGAACCTTCTAACTTCCATAGCAGTTGTGGAAGTTAAGTCTGAACCTTCTAACTTCCATCCACGTTGAGGAAGTTACTAAATAAGTAACCACTCCAAAACTCACTATAAAAGGACTCATCCATATCAAATGAAGGTAAGTTTTCACCACTCCTAAAGTTGGAATTCTTGATTTCTAGAGGGAAAACTAACTTAAGCATCGGAGGGTTCTTGGCCGGTTCACTCTGGTCACCTTTGATGTTGTGTTTCTTTCTTTTCAGGCCTTCCAAACAACCACTAGCCCATTGAAGTCCGGAGCATTTAGCCTACTGATTTTCTATGCATCATATATATATATATATATATATATATTTGCACACCCTAATCACAAATTAGCCCAGCTCAAAACCAAACAACAACATAGATCATAGATTCTTCATTCTCTATCTGATCTCATTCTCATGAATTTTATCTCATCTCTCTTCTTTATCAGACTATCTCGGTTTCTCAAACTCTAAGAGTAATGAGTGAGTATTTGTGACTTGTGAATATCTCTTTCTTTATTTATATTGTATGTGTTTGATCATGTGTGTCTACATGATACTGATTGTGTGCGCTTTGTTTTTGTTATAATGTTATTTGTGTTAATATGTGCGTGTATATTAATTTATATAACTTTATATAATTTAATAATTAGAAAATACGAAGGGTCATTTGTTACATGTGTGGGTATTGTTATTATATTATAACAACTTTCTGTTATAAAGTTAGCGATTCAAGAAAAAAAAAAAATAGAATAGTTAGTCATTGTTCAAGTATTTGATTAGTTAAATAAACACTTGAGTCTAAGTGACATATACTTTTTTCTAAAACTTAAGGACAATTGATAATGAATTATCATATAATAATCTCAAAATATAAAAACTTATAGAAGGAGATTGTAAAACTTCATGAATTTGTATTTTTATTCTGGTTAATAACTCAATATATTCAAGTTCTCTTTTTATTAAATTTTGTTTAATTTAAATTTCTTAATACATGAATATACCTACGTATAGAGTACAACAATACATGAAAGATTACTATCCTATTTTTTTGATAAGCGAAAGATCACTATCCTAGACAGGGACAGAACTACCTAGGGGCTGAGGGGGGCCATGGCCCCCCCTGCCTTTGAAAAAAAATTCCCTAGTATATATTTTAGCATAAAAAATTTATTTTTTGGCTCAAAATTAATATACTTGGCCCCCCTCTCCCAAGCAATTTACAAGTTGACCCATGAAACCAAAAATGAAAAAAATTATCAAACCATCCCTTGTCTGGTTGTCCCAAGAATATCAAGAAAAATATTTAGCTAAACATTTGGACAATTTACAAATTTGGACAATAAGGAAAATCTACAAAATAATTCACATATTTAGATAATAAAAAAAACATTTGGACACAGTCTAAGTACAATATATATATATATATATATATAAAACAAATCAATTATAAATTATAGCAAAACAAATCACAAAAACCCAATAATCTTTACCCAATTTTTACCTCTAATTTGAGAGCTCTTTGTCCCTCTCAAATGACTCCACCCCATAGTCACAAAGACAACTCCTATACTGCTAATCACTCCATTCACACACCAATTAGTGTCACCAGCAACTTGGATCAGCTGGTGTCTCTAACTCAACCCATGAAAAAAATTTATTTTTTTAAAAAGTTGCTGCTCTTTAACACAACCCGTGGAATTTTTTTTTTTTTTTTGAATGATAGAATTTTATCAATTTTTAATGTTTTATTAACTTTGGGACACACTTGGCATGCATGCATAAATGTAATTCACGTATGAAACAATAATCTACTATTTTGTGCCTTACCTAAACTGCCACCAGAGCATGTGTATGATTAGTCAGATGTATGAGTTTTATTTCTTTGCAATTAAGAAGTTACTAGGAACTTATATTACTACAAAGCCACTACTTGCTCCTTGATAGCGTTGGTTAGCCTCAGACTCGGTGGCAAACCATAGTTTCACGTTGGTCAGCCCGTTTTGTTGAAGCTGATGGACAGGTGTTGTTTGGGTGGTCTCGCAATAGAGTTTCCCGAGGAGGTGGTCCCGATAGCAAGGATACTAGTGGTTAGTAATAGTTCTGCCAGTAATTATTAATTGCTTAGAGAGAGAATAAATACATTTATCAACTCATCATCTGTTTGCTTGTTCACACTTAGGCTAGGCACACACTAATTTGAAACATGGACTATGATGATATAGATTATGATGAAGGTTATAGCATGACAGATATAGACAATAATTGGTTAAATGTTAATATGGATTATGAAATAGATTTTGATTCTGACAGTGATATTAATGACTATAACTATGATAATAATACAAATAATTGGAGTATATTAACAGGAGATAAAATCAACCGACAGATTGATAGACACAATAACAGCTTTTTAAACATAATTAATAAAAATTAAAATCTTTAGAAACTATTCAAAGATCCACTACATGTACCAAAGTGGTAGAAAGAAAAACTAATAGTTTTTTGAACCTCTATGAAAGAATGAAAGCTTTAAATTCAAGAGTAGAAGAAGAAAGAGAATTTGAACCCCATCATAGATCACCTTTAACTAATACTATGACAGATAATTGGCATAATAGTCAAAAGCGTAATTCAGTAAGTATTGACATATTAGTAAATATGATAGAAAGTAGGAAAGATAGCTTTTTAGAAAATTCAAAAGCAACTGACAGAGCTATACCTATAGCATTTAAAGATAAAGAAATAGACTCACAGACATTAATAGTAGCTGACAGAAGAGTCGATAGGAAAACCAACCCAAGTAAGGAAAGTGCAACACGTATAGAAGATAAAGGAATGATAAAAAAAGGAATAGTAAAAGAAATTGTAGACAGAATGGATAGCAAGAAAATTGACATAATAGACCAAGAGAAATCAAAGGAAACAGATGAAAGACAATATAGTGGAAAGCTCAAACCAAAAGAAAATAGTACTCTTAAAGATGATCTACGTAGGAAGCTAGAAGTAGAAGAAGAAATAGAACAAGAAAGAACAAAAGTTAAAAAGATAGTCAACAATAGAAGGGAAATTGATAATATTGATAGTTTAAAAGAAAAAATTGATGAAAGACTAAAATCAATTGAAAGATCCATCATATATACCCAAAATGATAGTTTGGCAAAATTAACTAAAAAGATAGAGATTTTAACTACACCTTTAGATATGGACAGAAAAAGAGAAATAATAGTTTTAAATAATACTGAGTTATCAGATAATGAGAAAACTGACAGTCATATTAGAAATACTATTTGTCATAGATGTAAAGAACATGGTCATACTAAAAAACAATGTGACAGACAGAATAAAATTATTAAACATATTAGTGAATTAGAATTTGGAAAAGCCACACTAAATGAATTGATGAAAATATTTAATGTCAGTCAAAAAGAGATAGAACAAGTTAAGAAAAAGAAAGAAGTAAAATCAACTAACCCACTTAAGGACAACAAAAGAAAAAGAAAACAAAAAGACATAATAATGAAATTAATAGACAATTTACCTAATCACCTAAAAGAAAAAAAAGACTATTTATTAAAATTGAAAGACTCTATAGATATACCTACCGCTTGTATTAAGTGTAGGAATTATGGACACCATGTCACGGAATGTAGAAAGAAAAGAAAAGTTAAGAAACAAGATGGAGCAGATAAAGATATAGATCCGGTAACTCTACAGGATTTAATGACAGAAGCAAAAATAGTAAAACAAGAAATTAAAGAAATTAAAGAGGATAATTCCACAGACATAAATGAACAAAATATTACAGAAATAATAAACTTGAAAGAATGTTCTAAATCCATGATAGAACCCCCTTCCTTAGAAAAAGATGCTTACTTTAAACAGTATTTCTTAAGCCTAATTGATAGAGTAATTTTTCAAAAGTGGCATACAAAAATTACTTTAGTAATCAATAAAGAATTTTCTTTAACAGAAATTGCTTTAATAGACTTAGGCGCTGACATGAACTGTATACAAGAAGGACTAATACCTTTAAAGTATTGTGAAAAATCTTCAGAAAGATTAGCTCAAGCCAACGGCGAAAAGCTGATAATTAATTATAAAATACCTAATGTCCACATATGTAATGACGGGATATGCTTCGAGACAGTTTTTGTTTTAATAAAGGACCTTTCTTCTAAAATTATTCTAGGAAACCCCTTTATGGCCCTACTTTACCCCTTTTTAACGACATAAGAAGGAATTAAAACCAATGTGTTAGGAAAAGACATACTTTTTAAATTCATTCTACCACCCATCCCGAAAGAGATTTATTCACTTAACAACATTTCCACAGTAAGGAAAATTGATAAAGAAAAGATTGACAGAAAAAATAGACACTTGGAATCTTTAAAGACAGAAATAATGTACAAAAGAATTGCTGAACAATTGACTAACCCCATATTGAATCATAAAATAAAATCTTTCAGACAACAAATTGAGGCAAATATTTGTTCTAATCTCCCCACTGCTTTTTGGCGCAGGCACCGACACATAGTACAACTACCTTATGAAAAAGACTTTAATGAAAGACAGATACCTACTAAAGCTAGACCAATACAAATGAATAATGAATTATTAGAACATTGTAAGAAAGAGATTGAAGATCTTTTAGAAAAAAGATTGATCAGAAAAAGCAAGTCTCCTTGGAGCTGTGCTGCTTTTTATGTTAATAAACAGGTAGAATTGGAACGAGGAGTTCCAAGATTAGTTATCAATTATAAACCTTTATATACAACTTTACAATGGATAAGATATCCCATCCCCAATAAGAAAGACCTACTTGACAGACTTCATGAAGCAACCATATTTTCTAAATTTGATATGAAAAGTGGATTTTGGCAAATACAAATTGATGAGAAAAACAGATATAAAATTGCTTTTACAATACCTTTTGGTCATTATGAATGGAATGTTATGCCCTTTGGATTAAAAAATGCACCCAGTGAGTTTCAAAACATAATGAATGACATATTTACACCTTTTACAGAATTTTCAATTGTCTATATAGATGATGTTTTAATTTTCTCTAAATCAATTGATGACCATTGGAAACATTTAGATATATTTGTCAAAGTAATCAAACACAATGGATTAGTTGTTTCAGCCTCTAAGATAAATTTATTCCAAGATAAAATTCGATTTTTAGGACATAATATTTATAAAGGTACCTTAAGTCCCATTGACAGAGCCATTCAATTTGCAGACAAATTTCCAGATGAAATAAAAGATAAAAATCAGTTACAAAGATTTCTTGGCAGCCTAAATTATGTTTCAGACTATTTTCAAGGATTAAGAAAAATATGCAGACCCTTATATAGAAGGTTAGAAAAGAATCCTCCTGCATGGACTGATAAACATACTATGATAGTTTGACAGATTAAAAAATATGTTAAACAAATCCCTTGCATTGTTATTCCATCACCCCCATGCTTTTAAAATTGTTGAGACAGATGCTTCTGATATAGGCTATGGTGGAATTCTAAAACAGATAGCAAAAGATGGTGCAAAAGAACAAATTGTTAGATTCCATTCTGGCTCCTGGTCGACTACTCAACAGAATTACAGCACTATTAAAAAAGAAATTTTATTATTATATTGTGTGTTTCAAAATTTCAAAATGATCTTTTTAATCAAAAGTTTTTAATCCGTGTTGATTGTAAAAGTGCTAAAGAAGTTTTACAAAAAGATGTTCAAAATCTTGTTTCCAAACAAAGTTTTGCTAGATGCCAGGCTATTTTGAGTGTTTTTTATTTTTATATTGAATATATTAAAGGAGAGACTAATTCTATTCCTGATTTCTTAACTCGTGAATTTCTACAAGGACGATGAGTTCCCTTGCAGATAAAAGCAAATCCCCTAAACCCAGAACCAGACAGTCTTATGCTGCTCCTCCGATTCCTCCTCCTCCCCCTAGTAGATTTCTCCCTTGTCCCTCTTTCAGCTCACCTACTTTTTCTTCGGATAGACCCCATGAAAGACCCCCAATACCTTGTAGCCCAAACCCCTTCCAACCTCTCTCCCTAAGCCCCACTTCAACATCCAAACAGTCTTATGCCTTACCTTCAACTTCCTCAACTCCTCCCTTAAAGAAACAATTTAACATAGTTGCATCCTCTTTTCCCCCTTTAACCTCTCCCTCTAGCTATAGAGCCTCTACCTCACAGGAAGCCCAAACCCCAAAAGAAGATCACAATATTGAACTCCCAAAGGATTCCTGGAATTTTATTTTATGGATTGAACCAGAATACCAGCACATAAAAGACACCCTCTCCCTAGTCAGATAGCTCATACCCCAGGATGGGAACACCCCAAGATAGAAACATTAAAGACCCAGACTTTTTATGAGCTTATTTTAGTAGATACAGACTCAATACTGGTAACACATATGCCCTGTTCCCAAGAACCAAACAGATTTGGCTACTCCAAAGTGGTCGTAAAATAAATTCTTACCCCTTCCCAGTGGAGAGCCCAACCCTGGGTCACTAGGAACTTTTCCGTACTTTTTGAACCATCGTTTTATAATTATTATGACTATATGGAAGCTTGGGAAAGGTTCCTTCTATTCCAAAATAATATTTACAGGCATACGTGGTTTTTCCAGTTTGATATGTACAGAAAGAAAGACATGATGATTCCAAGATGGTTCATTGACTGGTGGAATTCCTGTGGTCTTGAAGCTATGATTCTCCCTCCTGATCTCCTAAAGGCTTATAAGACTTTTAGGAAAGAACCAGACATACCACATCTTAAGGATTTCCCACATCTTTTGCGGTTCTTTTATAGATTTCCTGATCTCCCATGGATCATTAGATGGGAGTACAAGATAGAAAAGCATCCCCAATACCCTTTTCCTATGCTTACTAGAAAGTTTAAATTAAAATGGTGGAATAAGTTTAATTTTGATCATATTTGACAGGAATTACAGAAAAAGGCATCTTCCTCCCAGACAGAAAGTCCTAATTTCCTTTTAGAAAATAGTCAAGTTCAGTGCCAGCTTACCTCCGTCTTAGACAGAAGACAGCTCAAAAAGCAGTTACTTGAAGCTGCATCACAAATCTCAGATGATGAAGATGACACAATAATGGAATCCTCCTCCCCAAACTACAAGACTCACCCAGAAGCATTCCAAGATTCTTAAGACCCCTATGATATGTGACAGATATGTGACAGATAAGGAAAAATGACAAAATGATTGAAAGATCCAGAAAGATATTTTGATAAAATATTATTTACCCCGACAGATGATTTCCACAGATAAATTAGAAGTCCCTTTTGAAAGATCACTATTCACAAGCATGCGGACTGACAGATCCCCAGACAAACTACTGTTCTTGAATAGTAAAACTTTTACTATTTAGGATTCTACAAGATCCTATCGACAAAATAACTTGAGTTCACTTTATTTAACTCAGGTTACTTTTAAAGACTTACCATGGTTCATTTCATCTATAAAAAGATAGACTCCAAAGACAGAAGGCAGGTTCAAAATTTAGGTTCAAGTTTTAAGTCTCAGACTCCAAAGCTTAGATAGCTCTCTCTCCCTCTCTCAGAAAGACTTTTGTAATCCTTTTCTCTTGTAATCTTGTAACTCTTCCCTCAGACAGAATAGTTTCAAAGACAGTTTTACTTTGCAATCTTGTAACTCTCCAGACAGTACTTTATTTTCAAAGCTTGTAATCAACGACAGAAGTTTTATTCAAGTAAGATTTTATCAGTTTCAGTTTTCATATTCCATACTCTGTTTTAACTTATTTTGAATATATCTATTTTGCTATTTTCTTCTTTATCATCTATTTTATCATTGTTTATGTTTCTATATTATTGTTGTGCTCTCTCCTGGGTAGTTAATGGTATCAATTCTAACTGATACATCTAAAGTTTAATTATAATTATCGAATTTGTCAAAAATAACAAACAATTACAATTATTCAATTAGTACAAAATCATATAATTATCGAATTTCTCATTATAATTATAATTATAATTATCATTGTTTATGTTTCTATTTCATTTCTCATTATAATTATTGAATTTTTCAAAAATAACAAACAATTATTCAATTAGTACATAATCATATCATCAAATAACCAATAACCATTACCTATTCACCAAAAAAAAGAAAAAAAAAAAAAACACTCACTTACACGTATAATCGGTTATTATATTATATTAATTTAATAACAAATGACAAGATGAAGAAAAGTCATACATGAAAGTATAGAGATTCTAAATAGTATTGCACTAACTTAACTTTCTCAAAAAAAAAAAAAAAAAATAATAGTAATAATAATAGTATTGCACTATTGCTAATAGTATTGCTTTTGCTTTTGAAGACAAACCATACACGTGTAGGACATGGAACAAATTGTAATCTAAAATTTGTCAAAAAAATCTTGTCTACACTTTAAGGGGTTATTTGGTGGGGTATAGAAAATGGAGAGGAGATGAAAAGATAGAAAGATAGAAAATATGTAATTTAGTTTCTTTCATCTGTGTTTAGTTTTAAGGGTGAAAAATGGAAAGATAAAAATAAAATTTATGTAAATTTATTTATATGCCCTTATTAAAAATATAATGTACAATTAAAAATTTTTTTTTAAAGCAAACACCAACAAAAAAAGGCAATCACCCAAAAAGAAAAATCATGCCCAATACAAAAGAAAAAAGTTAAAAAAAAAAAAAAAAAAAAACAACAACAACAACAACATCGTCTAGTTAAACCCAAAAAGAAAGAAAGAAAAAATAAATAAATAAGAAGAAGAGAAAAACGCCCAACCAAACTAAAAAGAAGAAAGTCAAAAAGAAAGGGAAGCACGTATGATGTATCAAGCCCAAAAAAGACAAGTCATACATGACGGTATAGAGATTCTAAATAGTACAAAAAATAAAACAACAAACCTGATCAAGATTCAAGAAATCTCAGAGAGAGAGAGAGAGAGAGAGTCACTTGTGATGGGTGCTGCTGGCGTGTTCAGTGGCGAAGCCATGAATTCAAACACGTAAGTTTCTGAATGTAACATCTCCATAGCCTAACACATACGAAACTGTGGCATGCTATCTTGACTTCCATACATGCATGCTATATCTTAACAACCTAGTCTGGTCAAAAAAGAAGAAAAAAAAAAAAATCCTGCTTATTGGCCTTGACAGTTGACAACAATGGCACGGCATGCTTGGACATTAATTAATTAGAATATCCTGTTGCCACCGCTGCATGTATTGTTAGTTGTCGATCGCCTCTCTATTTGCAGCCAAGGCATGTCGACAAGGAAAACAAAACAAGCCGCATCAAGAAGTCAATGTTTACGGCCCGTGGTGACAAAAACACTTATTGCGTGCAAGACATATATATGTAGACACAGAAATGAAAGAAAGGCGGTGGATTGGTGGGTCATGGAATCATGGGTGCTCTTTTATCTCTATATATAAATACTATATAAGATAATATATTTTATTTTTCGGAGCAAAGAAGCTATTGAGTCCGTTCGAATTAGGTCTATATTGTATGAACTATGAAGTGAGAGTTAGTTCCAGCCATGCAAAATGTATATGGTGCACACGGCTCGGCCCATCCCTCAAGCTCAGGGCTTTAAAAGGCTTTTCACCGATTAGAATCCAAGTTCATATAAGGGACAAGCAACTTTCTTTGTTTGGGCGATATAGGATTCAAACCAAGATTTGATTCTCCCTCATTTCATTCCACTTAATTAAGATGACTTTTGATTAGGTCCTCACAATGCACTCTCTTAGAGCATCCGCATTTGGGCTTGTAAATGCCAAATGTTAAGAACATTTGGCATTTAAGCCCCAAAACCCATCAGCAATGGGAAGGCCATATCCCATATGCAAATTTTTTTTTGAGATTTTGCTACAGTACCATCTCAAATGTAAGATGGTACTGTAGCAAAATTGTATAAAAAATAATAATTTTTTAATGCTTTTTTACCGGGTAATTTCTCTCTCCTCTCTCATTTTATCTCTTTCTTTTCTCTCTCTTCCTTCTCTCTTTCTCATCCGCTCTCTCTCTCACCATTGTCAATCTTCTCTCTTTTGTCTGTGCCAGATCGGAGCCTACGCCGATTCACCAAGCCAGATCAGAGCTCACGCCGGATCGGATTTATAGATCGGCGTGGTGGCGAGGCTTCTAGATCGGAGTTCCCTCTCGTTTACTCTTCTCTCATCCTTCTCTCTTCAGACCCAAAACCCATAGCTTTTGTACTTTGTCTGCTCTCTTCCTTCTCTCTTTCTCGGTGCAGATCGGTTGGCTGATGGCTGCGATCGAGTGTGGTGGTTGATCGGTGCGGATTGGTTGATCGAGTGTGGCGGTGTGGGTTTGGGTTCGGCGTGGTGGTTGATCGGTGCAGTGGTGGCGTGGTGGTTGATCGGTACGGATTGGTTGGTTTGGTGGTGGTGTGGTGATTGATGATGGGGGAGCTGTGGAGGTGGGGTTGCCCTGTGTGTGTGTGTGTGTGTGTGGCTGGGTTGAAACCGGTAATGAGGGAGAGAGAGGAAGAGGAATAGAAAAAGGGAAATAGTAAAAAAAAAAGAATAAAATAGAATATTTAAATAAAATGGGATAAGAAATAGAATTTTGGGATGCTGTGTGTATTGTAAATGGTATGGTATAATTGAAAAAGTAAATTTTTAAGATGGTAAAATAGGATGAGATATAGGATTGGAATGTGGATGCTTAAGGCCCACATATGACATATCCCTGTGTGGGACCTACCTATCACTAGCAAGGTATTATCCTCTATGAGAGTGATGGTTTCATCCTTCAAGATTTGAAAAGGCATCTTATCAATCCGAGTCCAAAACTTGCTTATAAGAGCATTTACATTAGTGAAGTTATTTTTTTAGCTATTTAACATTATAAAAAACTACTTTATCTATTTTACTTACTTATTTTACAAAATATCCAGCATTAGTGGATCTATTTTAACTTCTAATATAATAAAATAATATAAATATAACAATAAAATAAGCATCACAATAGAAGTGTAAACGTACAAACCATATATAGCAGTGTAAACGCTTTTTGCGCCACCAATCTGGATGATCTAACAAGGCACAATAAGTCAATAACTCTCACTGCCTTAGCAATTTGGGACTCAATTGGGATTTGGATTTCTCTCATTACCTCAGCTCACGGTCTTTTGGTTGCGCCCCCACTGTAGCTCACACCTTGTTATTTCAATTGGTGACAATAGTACTTTAACAAAGACATCTTTTGGTAAAATTTAGAAACTGGGTAGATCATGAGCCCATGACCACTGACCACTCCACCTCATTCTTACAAAAAAGATAGTTCCATTTGAACCTTATTGGTGAGATTAATAATCCCTTATCTCACTTTTTGTATTTTACTTTAAGCTTCACTAATCATGGTGTGTCATGTTTTTTATTTTTTTGTTTTTTCATTTTAAAATTTGGTTTTTTTTAAAGGAAAGTCAAGCAAATACATAACAAATTATAATTGGTAGAACACAAAATTTACATTAAGTGGTGAGTATGAATTATTTAAATCAATGAATCATACAGGGAATGATAAATTAGTAAAAACTCTTCAAATTACTAATTAATCCTTCAAGCAAAAGTGATAGAAATGGAAAATTAGTCTTCACAAAAACATGGGAAAGGAAGTTAAAAGTAAAAATTGTGACATTCTAATGATTAATGTTACATACACAAAAAATTACACAACAATATATGAGTTGACAATTTTTTATTGGTTTCATCTAAAGATTCTGAACTCATGACATTACTTTTTTATTTACCTTTAACATTAGCAGATGTCAAAATTTTTATGTCTATAAATAGGGGTGAAGGGGAGATGGGCCCCCTGACTTTTCAAAAATCCTCCCCCACTCTTGTATTTTTGGTAAAAAAACATATAATTTTGGACATAAATTTAAATAATAGCCCCCTAGATTTTTACTAAAAACATGTAATGCATTTATAATTTTATATAGTTGACTAATGCATTTTTGTTATCTCTAATTACTCTTATATCCCCCTCAAAAAAAAAAAAAAAAAAATTACTCTTATATCATACATAACTCATTAAATCAAAGTATATTTAATGTATACTATACGAAATTTAATTATATTTTAGGGTAAACTACGTATTTGGTTTCTAACATTTACAGTATTTTTCAATTTGGTCACCAATCTTTCAAATGTATTAATTTAGTCTCTAATATTTTGGCATTGTATCAAAATGGTCCCTACTATTAAGTGATGGATGAAAAAATGATGACGTGGCTAATGGTCAAAATAAAATATTTGTTTAATGCCACGTAAGACTGCCATGTTAACGCTACCTAAACTTTTTCTTTAAAAAAAAAAAAAATATCCATTCAGCTTAGTGAGTAGCTCACGTCCAAACACCTGAGGCTCAATTAGGATCAAAATCCCTAACATAGCAGCACAAATCACTAGGAAGCAGCAACTTCAATATCAAAATCCCTAATATAATAGAAGAGATGGGTGATTTAGCTCTCATGGCAGGGATACCTTATGGTGAAGACTGGTGGCAAAACCCAACTTGACGCTGATCTACTGGTGGCACAAACAACTTTTCAAAAATGATTGTGCATACGAATGACTTTTTGTAGCTGAGAGCACAGATGAGATCCAATGGAAAATATAGAGAACTCCTCTCTTGAGATCCATCTCGATAGGGTATGGTTCGTTGGTTTGCATTTGCATAAAATTTACAACATTTTTCTTGTAATTAATCAATTTGATGATGACGAAGAGAAAAAGAAAAAAGAACAAAAAGCGAATGATTGCATTGTCAAAATCTAAACCTGATTGGTGAGCCCTGAGATAATATTTCTAAATTCTAACATTAGACCAAAGTGTGTAGCTTTCACACACAGAGCAAGGGAGAGTCTAAGGCCTTGTTTGGTAGACCAAAGTGTGTAGCTTTCATGCCCATTGAGATTTTTATTTTTATTTATTTATTTATTTTTACAGTTTAATTTAGTCCAGGTGGCATGATAGTTGCATAAAAATTATTTTTTAATTTTAGTTGTTAGCGTATTTTCCATCTATCACTTAACGATAGGGACTATTTTGACACACTACTAAAAAAATAAGGAACTAAATTGACATATTTAAAATGTTAGAGACCAAATTAAAATATAACGTAAAAGTTAAGGACCAAACATATAATTTACCCAATATTGTATTTTTATTAAATTAACTTGTATATAACGGGTGGAATGGGTTTTTTTGGTGAACGTCATGGAACATTTAGGCTTCCCGAATAAGTTGGTCTCCCTTATATCTTCCTGCATGAGTACAGTCTCCTATTTTGTCCTCCTTAATGGCCAACCTGTGGGTAACATTAAACCTACAAGGGGCCTTAGACAGGGTGACCCTTTATCACCCTACTTGTTTCTCCTTTGTGCTATGGGTTTATAGGGACTTATCAAAAAGGCTGAAACTAATGGCGACATCAGAGGTGTATCTATTTGCAGAAATGGCCCACGGGTATCTCATTTATTTTTTGCAGATGACAGTGTACTCTTTTGTCGAGCTAAAGTGGAGGAATGTCAGAGGGTCCTTGATTTACTCTCAGTCTATGAAAAAGGCTCCGGGCAGAAAATAAATAGAGAAAAAACAAACATTTTCTTTAGTGCAAACACCCATCAAGATATGCAGATTCAGATTCAACAACTTTTAGGAGTGCCAACTATT
Source organism: Quercus gilva (assembly GCA_023621385.1). Taxonomy (NCBI): domain Eukaryota; kingdom Viridiplantae; phylum Streptophyta; class Magnoliopsida; order Fagales; family Fagaceae; genus Quercus; species Quercus gilva. The sequence goes on along the minus strand of CM042480.1, from coordinate 21,086,350 downwards.
CGTCAGTATGAAAAATATCTGGGTTTGCCAACATTGGTGGGGCGTGCCAAAAAACAAAGCTTTGCCTACATTAGAGAAAGAGTTTGGAGAAAATTGCAAGGTTGGAAGGAGAGGCTCCTTTCACAAGCTGGTAGAGAGGTGCTTATCAAAGCAGTCATCCAGGCAATACCTACCTACACTATGAGTTGTTTCAAGCTCCCTAAAGGTCTGATCAAGTAACTGGAAACTCTCATTCGAAAATTTTGGTGGGGGTACAGTGGAGATAGCAAAAAAGTACAGTGGGTCAAGTGGGAAAGATTGTGTGAAGATAAGGAGAAGGGAGGGATGGGATTTAAAGACATTGAAAAATTTAATGATTCTTTGTTGGCCAAGCAGGTTTGGCGTATGATTAATAATCCGGATTCTTTATGCCACAGAGTGTTCAAAGCTCGATTCTTTCTGGATTGTTCAATCCTTGAAGCTAAGGATTCCATTTTGGGGTCCTATGCATGGAAAAGCATTATAGGTGCTAGGGATGTGATTCGGGAATGGATGGTTTGGAGGATTGGGAATGGGCAATCCATAAGAATCAGGGAGGATAAGTGGCTGCCGGTTCAATCCAACAGGTCAGTCATCTCATCTCTTCCCTCAGTTGCACTAGAAACTAAAGTGAGCTCCCTAATTAACTCGGAGTTGAGAGGGTGGAATTCGACCTTAGTGAATTAGCTTTTTTTTACCCCATGAAGCCACTGTCATTTGCGGCATACCCCTGAGCATAAAACTACCTCCTGAAAAAATTATATGGGGCCTCACTCCTTCGGGTATGTTCACAACAAAGAGTGCCTACAAGCTTCTTGTTTCTCATAATTCTACTAATCATGTAGGTACATCATCGTCTGAGAATCAAAGGTTGTTCTGGAGAAGTTTGTGGTAGCTTAGAGTGCCAAACAAGCTTAAGCACTTTGCCTGGCGTGCGTGCAATGATGCCTTGCCCACAATGACCAATCTGGTTCGAAGACACATTGCCACCACAGAGGTTTGCAACGCCTGTGATGCTCAGGCCGAGGACACCCTCCACGCACTATGGTCTTGCACAAAACTTGAACCAACTTGGAGCTCACTTTCTTGGTCCCTACCCTCTGCTAATGCCCACACATCAAGTTTTCAAGAACTCTTTAACCGATACATGCAGATCAAGGAAGACTACAGAGCTGAGATCTTCGTCATCACTGCCTGGATGATGTGGAACCGACGCAATGCTCTGAGACTCAATCTTCAAGTCCAGCCCCTCAACCGTATAAGCTCTCTGGCCGGAAGCTACCTTCATGAATTTCTGGACGTCTTAGATCAGACACCAGCTGCTACGAGCCCTCATTTGCCTCAGCAATGGCAACCACCTGATGAAAATAAGTTCAAAGTCAATTTTGATGCTGCGGTCTTCAAGTCTTGTAACCAAGCTGGGATAGGTGTGATCGTCCGAGATTGGCATGGTGAGGCTATTGGAGCATTATCCACGTCAGTTCCTACAGCTCAATCAGTTGTGAAGTTAGAAGCCCTTGCTTGTCGCCGAGCGGTGCTGTTTGCAGTGGAGCTAGGCCTTCAAGATGTTGTCTTTGAGGGTGACTCTCTCCAGGTGATCCAAGCTCTTAATCAAGACAACGCAGATCACTTGACTTATGGCCACATTCTCGAGGATATCCGAACCCAAGTTGCTGCTTTTCTTATTTTGAATTTATTTTTAATACTAGGCACTGCAACGTTGTAGCAGATGCACTAGCCAAAAAAGCCAAGAACTATAGGGAGACTCGGGTATGGACTGACTTCATGCCTGAGGACATTGCCCCTCTTGTAGTTTTTAACATTCATTGAGTTTTTTATTTTGTGGAATAAAAGCCCAGGCTAATGATAGTCTGGTTTCTCAAAAAAAAAAAAAAAGAATATGTATAAACCAAAGTATATTTAATTAAAATTAAACAATCATGGGACAAAATTGAAAAAATAATTTAATATCTTTAATCAACTATAAAATGGGCAAAGTCACAAAACATACAATAACATAAAAGCTAAACATTTCAATGCGCCCTCCTGGATCTCATTTTAAAATTCTAACATCAACTTCATTGGAACTAAGTGGTGAAAATTTTAAATGAATTTCTTCAAGTTCCACTTCCACCATTGACGGTCTAGAAGGATGTTTTCCGGGATCAATTCTTGGAGATTTGGAAGGACGCTCATTGGAAGTTGACGTTTCAACATTAGAACCTAAAAGTGTACTATTTTTTGAATTACTGTCTTCATTTTTTTTTTAAGAATGAGTCAATAGTCCTAAACTTGCCCATGACCTAAATTATCAAATTAAATTATCAATTATTAAATAAAAGACAAATAATCATTTAAATGTCAATACATGAAAAAAAATATATATATAATAAACAACAACTAAATACATGAATATGTATTGATTATAATATATTGATTATTATAATAATAAATAATATATTATAAGAAATTTAAAAAAGAAAGCAATGAAAAAAAAAAAAAAAAAAACTAAACAAAGAAAATACAAATACCTGGAGCACACAGCACAAGCACAAGCTGTCAAGCACAAGCACAAGCGTAGAAGCTTCACAAAATTGAGTCACAAATTGAGGGGCCCACGACAATAGGTTACTGACAATGATAATGAGAAATGGACAAAATTAGTCACTTTTTATTGTCTAAATTCAACACATAGTACGTTTACAAAGAAAAATTGAACACATAGTATATACATTACACTATTGCAATTCTGGAAAGTGCAAAACCTTTACTTTTAAACAAAGGGATGAAAAGCAAAGAACTAAAATCTGAAAATATTAAAAAAAGAAAGAAGAAGAGGGCAAAGGTAGTGCAGTGGCGAGAAGGACTAAGGAGGTTGAAGGCTTAAAGAGAAAGAACTAAAAGAAGAAAAAGAAGAAGAATGCAAAGCCCAAGTCCTCAATGGAGATAGAGAGAGCGAGAGAGAGAGAATCACCTATGTAAGTTTGTAAGAAAGATTTTTTCTGTTCTGCAAGATTGGTGCAACTGTGTGGCCGTGTGGGAGAGACAAAGTTTCAAACTTTTCAATTTTTTTGCCGTGTACAAGTAAGCCCTAGATGTATTGAGATAAAAATTAGAATTTTATTTTCTCTTTTATTGGTTGAGGTAATTGTTAAAATACCTGTATTCATTTTAAAGATGCTAAATGTGTAATTATTGTAATTTGTTGATATGTATTTGTGGATTGTATTTTATTTAAATGAAAATTGTATTTATTTTTAGATTTTATATAGGTATATTATCAGGGATGGGGGGCCAAAATGACAAAATTATTTAAGATATTTAAAAAAAAATTATAAAATTTTTCAAAAATTTTGGGGGGGCCAGGGCCCCCCTCGGTCCTCAAGTGGCTCCGCCACTGGGCGTGTTACCTATTTGGCATCTGTTAAGATGCAAATCTGCTGTGTGGCTAGTGATTTTTCTAGAATGAAGAAGACATCTTCCCGCCATAAAATCTAAAAGTGCAAAGCCCAAAGGTTTTTATGAAAATAGAACAAAATTTAGAATCTTATTTTTTACTTTTTAAGTAGCTATAATATTTTCACAACAAAGTTTAGTTGTAAGGACTCAAATTAAATTGGACCTAAACAATGAGATTTGTAGAGTATGGGTAGAAGGACTAAGTATTAGCAAAGCAGACAATGATTGGCGTGAAATCCATAGAAGTAATAATGAAGGAATTGGACCAAGTATTTGTGAGGGTAATAACAATGACCTCGGCTAAATGTTCATGAAGGATTTTGGTTCTCGGCTTAATCCGAGGATCTGTTTACTTAGAACTAGCATATACAGGGGTTGTCCTTGGACACTTCGAAGATCCCCCCCCCCCCCCCCCCTCTCCCTTTCTTTTGGCGGGGATGCTATCTATCATATAGTTTTCTTTAGTTGATCTCTGCCGTCCACTTATTGATCATCCAAGCCTATACTTGAGTGCCTGTCCCATCAGCCGCCTTTGTAGGCTTTCTGTTAGTTGAAACAACCAAGGTATTACTGTTGGCTAGTCAATTCATCATTGATGTGATCAGAATGTTGGTGGCATGCATTTAATAAGTGAGTGACAGCCCCTTTCGTTAGACGTCGATCCGCTGAAGGCACGGGCCTCCTCGGCGAGGTCCCTAAACGACTTGGGCCTCGTCCGTTTATCCTCGGATTATGCTCTCTCTCTCTCTCTCTCTCTCTCTCTTTTTGGCATGGACTTTGGGCCTGATGTGAAGTGGGCCAAAGTTACCAAATATTTGGGGCCTTACAATAGCCCCTCAAAATTCTGCTGTTTGACCCTTTGGGCGGGGAGGAGGATTCTGATGTTTCCTGGGCATATCGTACTAGCTTGTCGGACCCTGTCCTTCTATCAGTGTCACAATCTTTTCAACTGCCCCTACAACTTTCTTTAGCACAAAGGGCTCGCCCGAGGAGTTTTTCCTTACTTTTGTAAGTCTTCTGCTCTTTCGAGTTTATACTCTTTAGCCTAAGTTCCTTGCTAGTTCTTCTAGGATGAATAGGTTTAAGTTGCTGTGCTTTAGCGTTCAGCTTTACTTGGTTTTCGCTCCTAGTAGGGCTCATTACCTAGCACAAAAGGGTTTGGCTCTGCCGTAGGTTTGGGCCTACGGGTACTACAAAACCCTGGTCATGCTCGGTGCATGGATCGTCCTATAGTGACTAGTTTCCCAAACGGCTAAGGTTTGAGGACCATGCAATACCTAGGTTCAGTCTAACTTTTAGTTTTCAGTCTAAAGTAGTTGGTTTCCCTAGAGACTTGAGTCTGAGGACCATGCAAGGTCTTGGTTCTGTCCAGCACCTAGTTCTTTGATTTTTAAGTAACTTTTTTCTATAAATAGTTAGTTTCCCCAGAGGCTTGGGTCCGAGGACCATGTAATGCCTAGGTTCTGTTTAACTCTTAGTTTTCAGTCTGAAGTAGCTGGTTTCCAAGAGGCTTGAGTCCGAGGACCATGCAAGGCCTTGGTTCTGTCCAGTACCTAGTTCTTTGATTTTTAAGTAATTTTTTTCTATAAGTAGTTAGTTTTCCCAGAGGCTTGGGTTCGAGGACCATGCAATACCTAGGTTCTGTCTAACTCTTAGTTTTCAGTCTGAAGTAACTGGTTTCCCCAGAGGCTTGAGTCCGAGGACCATGCAAGGCCTTGGTTCTGTCCAGTACCTAGTTCTTTGATTTTTAAGTAACTTTTTTCTATAAGTAGTTAGTTTCCCCAGACGCTTGGGTCCGAGGACCATGCAATGCCTAGGTTCTGTCTAACTCTTAGTTTTCAGTCTAAAGTAGCTGGTTTCCCCAGAGGCTTGAGTCCGAGGACCATGTAAGGCCTTAGTTCTGTCCAGTACCTAGTTCTTTGATTTTTAAGTAACTTTTTTCTATAAGTAGTTAGTTTCCCCAGAGGCTTGGGTCCGAGGACCATGCAATGCCTAAGTTCTGTCTAACTCTTAGTTTTCAGTTTAAAGTAGCTGGTTTTCCTAGAGGTTTGAGTCCGAGGACCATGCAATTCTTTGATTTTTAAGTAACTTTTTTCTATAAGTAGTTAGTTTCCCCAGGGTCTTGGGTCTGAGAACCATGCAATGCCTAGGTTCTGTCTAATTCTTAGTTTTTAGTCTGAAGTAGTTGGTTTCTCCAGAGGCTTGAGTCCGAGGACCATGCAAGGCCTTGGTTCTGTCCAGTACCTAGTTCTTTGATTTTTAAGTAACTTTTTTCTATAAGTAGTTAGTTTCCCTAGAGGTTTGGGTTCGAGAACCATGTAATGCCTAGGTTCTGTCTAACTCTTAGTTTTCAGTTTGAAGTAGCTGGTTTCTCTAGAGGCTTAAGTCCGACGACCATGCAAGGCCTTGGTTCTGTCCAGTATCTAGTTTTTTTATTATTTTTAAGTAACTTTTTTCTATAAGTAGTTAGTTTCCCCAGAAGCTTGGGTCCGAGGACCATGCAATGCCTGTATTCTATATAACTCTTAGTTTTCAATTTGAAGTAGCTGATTTTCCCAGAGGCTTGAGTCCGAGGACCATGCAAGGCCTTGGTTCTATCCAGTACCTAGTTCTTTGATTTTCTCTGCCGAGGAGGGGACCTTGCTCTGTTCTAGTCTCTTCGTTTGGCGTGCCTTTTTTGATTATGAGGCGTCCCTTGGATTGTTCGAGTAACGCGCTTTGACGCTTCGGTGCCTCCTTGTTAATAGGGCGCCTCCTCATTAATATCCTTAGGGATTTGCGAGGATCCAGCGGTGGATAAGCCCCTTGGAAATTATGCGGAGTTAATGCCTCCAGAAATCTCTCCTTGGAATTTTGTGCCGGTTGGCTTTCACCAATTTTCGCCTTCTATAAAAGGCCTTCCTGGGACGACTCTTTTCATTAAACCTCACAAACACATTCACCAACACACAGTTCATATGCTCTGCAAAAATAACGGTTTGCGCCCCACAAAATGAGTTCGCCCTTGGAAAGGGCGGTTACGAGGAAGCCTAGCCCTCTTCAGGAGCCAAATATGGCACCCCTACCCTGGACGTCATGCTGGGGTTGGGTAGGAGAAGGCTGAAGATCTTTCTTCTTTTCAACCTAACCAGAGGTGGACCTCTCCTTACCCTTTGGAGGAGGATCCAGAAAGAACATAACCTCCTTCCCCCGGACCTGGATCCGTTAGCCCCTTCAAGCTGGCAGTGATAGGTTTGGGAGGGAAATCAGGCGAAACCGAGAGGGGAAACCGTCCTGTGCCGCGGCCCCTTGCCCCTCAATGTTGCCTTCCTTTCTCCATTTCCTCTTATCTTGCTCTTTAACCAGCCTTGCTAGGTGTCTTTCTCTGTAGTTAGCTTTAGAACAAGCCTGCATAGGCATCAATTGTAAGATGTAACTTTCTCTTCATATATTAATAAAGAAGTAGATCCACTTCTTCTCTTTTATTTTACGCATCTTTTCGCATCTTTTTGTTTCTTGCGATTGTTGTCTTATGAGTGAATGTTGTTGCTACACGCTGTATTGTTTTTCTTGTTTTTTTTTTTTAGAAGTGTGGTTCTTAACCTTTTCACACCAACCATCGCACTTGCTAGTCCTTCCCACAGACGACACCAATTGTAAGGACTCAAATTAAATTGGACCTAAACAATGAGATTTGTAGAGTATGAGTAGAAGGACTAAGTATTAGCAAAGCAGACAATGATTGGCGTGAAATTCATAGGAGTAATAATCAAGGAATTGGACTAAGTATTTGTGAGGGTAATAACAATGACCTTGGCTAAACGTTCATGAAGGATTTTGGTTCTTGGCCTAGTCCGAGGATCTTTTTACTTAGAACTGGCATATACAGGGGTTGTCCTTAGACACTTCGAAGATCCCCCCCTCTCCCTTTCTTTTGGCGGGGATGCTATCTATTATATAGTTTTCTTTAGTTGATCTCTGCCGTCCACTTATTGATCATCCAAGCCTATACTTGAGTGCCTGTCCCATTAGCCGCCTTTGCAGGCTTTCTGTTAGTTGAAGCAACCAAGGTATTACTGTTGGTTGGTCAATTCATCATTGATGTGATCAGAATGTTGGTGGCATGCATTTAATGAGTGAGTGACAGCCCCTTTCGTTAGACGTCGGTCCGCCGAGGGCACGGGCCTCCTCGGCGAGGTCCTTAAACGACTTGGGCCTCGTCCGTTTATCCTCGGATAATGCTCTCTCTCTCTCTTTGGCGTGGACTTTGGACCTGATGTGGAGTGGGCCGGAGTTATCAAATATTTGGGGCCCCACATTAGTGATAAATTATTATTGATTTTCATTGATTCTATTATTAACATCATTTTTTTTACCTACTTACACCTAGACTTTATTGTAAAATTGTTGTAAAAATATTATATTTCTAAATTTTGTTTTTTTTCGTTATTAATATTTTTTTGAAAATAGGACATTTTAAATATATATTTTTTAAAATTATCTCATTATCTTATTTTTGATAACAACCTTAATAAATAAATAAAAAACTATTTCTTAGCTTTTCAAAGAAAATCCTACGTATACGCATGAGATTTTTTACGTGGACGATAATTGACCAATGATCAACTGTGTACGTTAATTGACAAAAAAATTATTAAAATATTAAATTGCCCTGAAATTTGAATTCATCGTTCTCTATAAGTAGTAACTCCCCAGACCATCTTTGTCTTCATAAGTTGCTTCCTTCTCATAAAACAATTCCGGGCAAAGATGTGGGTGTTTGTGGCGTGCCTTACAGCTATACTTGTTAAGCTCGGCCATTGGATTTACACCCAGACGAACCCCAAGTCCTGCAATGGGAAACTGCCTCCTGGTTCAATGGGCTTTCCCATCATTGGGGAAACCATTGAGTTCTTCTCTCCCTATTCTTTGCATGATATTCCACCTTTTGTCAGGAAAAGAATGGCGAGGTAACAATATATATACATATATCACTGCAATATTGAATATTCTGATGCTCTTAGAATACACAAGAACTTTTCAAATATTACTTGGTAGGTTGGCATGCCATGGCAGTGTTTCATATCAGTAATACGCACGTTATGAAAAGCAAAAAGCCAGGGGATCGATCTTGAGACTATGATACTCTTTTTATATACTTAGTACAATCACAATATGTTTATTAAATCAAATGATTCATAAGTAACCCCAACTTGGCTTAAAAATTTACTTATTTATATTCATTTATTTAGCAAATTAGTTAGAAACTGGTGCAATATATAGAAAAGTTCATTATAATATATATCTTTTTATGTTTTATCTGAAATTTGATTTTTTTTTTTTTTGAGAAGATACTTTTTAAAGAAATTAAATATGATGTATCAATGTTTTAATTGAGTGTTTAAATAAATAATGAATTTAAATTCAATTTAAAAGTATATGTTAAAATAATAACATGTAAAATTGTGTGACCTCAAAAACTTATGCACACAACACTATGGGTCCGTTTGGATAGAGCTTATTGTTGCTGAAAGTTGCTGAAAACTAATTGTTGCTGAAAACACTGTAGCAAAATAATTTTTAAATGTGTGAATAGTACCGTGAGTCCCATTTTTAATATTTTTTAATGTATGAACAGTGCATGAACAGTGCGTGAACAGTGCCACACTGTTCATGCACAGTAAATTTTGTCCCCCAAAGTCAAAAAAGCTGGCCAAAAAAAAAAAAAAAAAAAAAAAAAAAGGGAAAACGCAACTCTACTTTAAGTAAGAAGATGTGCTATCCAAACCCACACTATATTTTGAGGTCAATCAAAAGTAAAAAGACTTCATGAATTCTTTTTACTTAGCTTAGCTTATTTATAAAAAGACTTGAACCTTAGCTTAGTTTATCTATAAATATATAAGGTTTAAGTCGCTCGACTATAATACAACTTGAGCTTGAACATAATAGTATGATCGTGAACCAAATTGTGAATATGAAACTAAATTTGAATATATAATATCATACATTTATATATACATAAAAAGTTCATATATATATATATATATATAATTAAGTTATCAAATTATTATTTGTATTAATAGTATAAATAATCCATTTTGTAGTAAAAATTGTATAATAATTTCTAACTTCAAGATTAATGAATCTATGTTTTGTAAGTCCATAAACAAAAATCATTTAAGTTTAACTACAGTTTAGTTATTAATTAATGGCTGTGAAGGGTAAAAAATTGTATTCATAGTGTAATGACTCAAAGAAAATAACTAGACACATGTACACTATAACTCCTAGTAGATGTTTGTAAAGCCTAGGTAAACTTAGCATATGCTCGAAGTAAAACTCAACACATACTCACACAACACTCATAATAGCCAATCAATTTGGGCCCACGCATCCTTGTCAAGGCCCACTCTATGGGGCAGTGTAGCTGAGCCCACATGGGGTTACTAGCTAGGTAGGCTCTAATACATACTATTTGTAATAACATAAGAAAAAATGCTTTGTGTTATACCGTAAGATGACTAGTCTAATTACAATTAAGATTCCTTATAGTTGTTTATAAAGTCCAAGTCAATCTAGTATATGCCCAATGTGAGACTTAACTTACACTCAATTATTCTAGTGCATAACACATAGAGTTTTTATATATATGGGAAAAGAATAAGTTAATCCAATAGCTTGTAAACCAAGAGAGTCGATTCCGTACCGTACTAGCCAATACGGTCGGTATACACCGTACCGGTAAGCAAACCAGTACATATAACCAAGGTTTTCAGACCCGGACCGTTCATTAAACCGTAAAAAAGAGAGGTTCAAGGTTTTTAAGGTCGAACCAGAGTTGAACCGTGATAACGTCATAATTAATTTAATAATTATTTTAAAAATATATAAAAACATTAAATTAATAAAAAAATAGAAAAATCCCAATATTTCTCTATGATTCTTTTATTTCTCTATCTTCTCTTTCTTACATATTCCCTTATCTTCCTTTTTGTCCTATCTCTACCAAATCCCAATATTCCCACGTCCCACGTCCCAATCCCCAAATCCCATCTCAGCCGTTCCCTTCTTCCTTCCATCTCAGCTGTTCCCTTCTTCCTTTTTGTCCTATCTCTCTCTACCAAATCCCAATATTCTCATATCCCAATTCCCAAATCCCATCTCAGCTGTGCATTCAAATTTTGTTTTCAAGTTCCCTTCTTCTTTTTAGCTTTTTAGTTCTCTAAACTAGTCTAAACTCTCTCTTCTTCCTGATACTGACAGTAGCTCTCCCGTTATAGTCAGCTCCAAAGAGTGCCTCTGCTTGTGCTGCAGAATTCTCTTCAAGAAACGCTTGAGCTAATCTCTTTTCCAGAAACTTTCAGAGATAAGGATAAAGCTAAAGGAGAGACAGTGGATTTGAGGATAAAAAAAAAAAAAAAAAAACTGCGAGTCGGCGCATCGGAGGAGCGTCGCCACGAGTCCGATGCGGGTGTGGTGGCCCTGGAGCTGCACCCGTGCTTTCTAGACTCCCAGTAGTTGTGTTCCTTTTTCTTTTGTTTTTCTCTGTGTGTGTGTGTGTGTGTTTTTTTTTTTTTTCAAGGTTCAGATTCAAAGGAAGCAGGGAACCGTGAGAAGCGGTTTGATCACGGTTCTCAGAACAGTAAGGTCCAACCGCGGTTCACACGGGTCCTTGCTTTTTTCCTATTGAGCGGTTCTTGAGGCTAAAAGAATTGCAAAAGTGAGCAGTTGGAGGTTTTTCCAGTCGGACCATATGGTTCGGTCCGGATTTCAAAACCATGATATAACCCCCTGTTTCGTACCGAAAAAAATACCGGCCGTACCAGTCAATTTTGAGCAATATTGGCCAGTACCGGGCGTACCGGACGGTACAAATTGTTTTTTAAAGTTTTGTAATTTTTGAATTTTTGTTAGGGCAGAATGGTAACTTATTTGTATTAACTTATTAGTATTATTTGTTTTCTTAGTATGTAATGGTAACTTTTAAGCTTTCTATTTTTTATATTGTGTGTTTTTTTTTTTTTAATTGATACTAAAGTCTAAAACCATGAATAATTAGTTTTGAATTGAGGAAATTTTTTATGGTAAATTTTTATATTTATTATAATATATATACACACACATACATATATATATATATATATATATATATATTTATTTATAAATATAAAAAATAGCGGTAAACCCGAAACGGTATATCGGTATTGACCGGTATCCGAAATATATCGTACCGCTGGCCAAATCGGTACAACCTCTTGTACGGTATTGACTCCCTTGTTATAAACTAGCTCAAGCTTATTCGACCAAAAAAAAAAAAAAAAAAAAAAAAAAACTGAATTTAAACATGTTCTAGTTTGGCAATGAGCTCATGTTGGATTTGTATTCGGAAAAAATTATAAACTCTTGAGCGCCAATTAAGCTCGTTTATAGATCTAATGGCCAGCTTTTGGCAAGCTAGAATATATAAATTAAATCATATGTGCACTATTTTAATGTGCGAATATTTCGTGAATTTTAGAAAATAATAGATGGTCCCTTAAGCATATGCATATGATATGATATTGATTATATGATTTTGTCTTATGGGTCTCTCAAACTTTTTTGAATTTCTTCTTTGTTTTAAATAAATCTGGAAATGTGTCTTTTATTTTTATTTTTTTTTCATTTCCTAGATACGGGTCATTGTTTCGAACCAATTTTGTTGGTCGGAATGTGGTGGTATCAACTGATCCAGAAATCAATCATTTCATTTTCCAACAAGAGGGGACGTCTTTCCAAATATCGTACACACAGAGTTTTAAAGAAATTTTTGGGCAACAAAGCCTGATCTCGTATCATGGAATGCTTCACAAATACCTCAGGAACCTGATACTACAGCTTGTTGGCCCTGAAAATTTAAAGGGAAAGTTAATGTATGAAATAAATGAAGCAACTCGCAGACACCTTCGTTCATGGGTTAGACATGGCACTGTGGACATCAAAGAAGTAACCTCAGAGGTAAATCATCTTCATTCTTATTGGGAGAGTTAATTCTCTATAAATAGACTTAATTTGGCGGAAGGCTTACAAAATACTCTTTAATTTTTATAAGGAATAGTGAAAATTTCCATATAGAAATAGAACTTGAGGGGGATAACGATGATTCTATCACACTCATTATTCCCATCCACTTTACATGTTTTAAAAGTGAGCGTCACATTTTCAGTTTTCACCCATTTTAAAATTAAAAAATGTATATCAGTGCATACAATTATGCATACTAGCAAAAAACATTTAAATGACACCGATGAGAAACAGAGCACCAAAACAAAGATCAAGGAACAACGTTTTAGCCTTGGAAACATGAATTTAAGAGATTTCAATAAATCAAAAACTATATACCTTGCCCTACTCTTTCTTCTCATACTTTGGATTTCTTCAAAGGATTTGTCTTTCCACCTACAACCCCATAAAATAAGAATATAAACGGTGATAAAATTAATTAATCACAATCTCCTAGAATTCCATGATTTTTGAACAGTTGAATAGTTAAACTAATTTGAAAGAGAATATTTCTCATTTTCATATTATAACATAATTAGTTAAAATTAATATGACAAAACTCTTCGATTTCATGAATGCACTCCAACCTATATGTCACAATGAACCCCACACTTATTTTCATCATTTCATGCATGCTTTACCAAAATATTGAGTTAATTTTTGGCAGATGATCTTCGAGTATTTTGCTAAAAAGCTGATCAGTTATGATGAATCAAAGGCCTCGAGAAAGCTGAGAGAAAATTACAAAGCTTTTATGGATGGTCTTATCTCCTTTCCTTTGAACATCCCGGGAACTGCATACCATGCATGTTTACAGGTACTAAATTCACACTACAATGCATATGTACAAACTAAATATATATATATATATATATATATATAAATCCATCTTATTAGAAAAATGGGTATATATATGACTGATGAAAGGAAAGTATATTCTTTTGAAGGAATTAGAAAGGAAAGAAAATTTATATACAGTACCAAATAATTTTATGATTTCCACTTATTTCTTCCAAGTTTTATCATTATATACTATCTCAGTATATATCTCTTCGAGGAAACTAAATGAAGCAACTTAACAAATTTTACTGAAATGAATCAGGGACGTAAGAATGCTACAAAGGTGATTAAGGATATTTTCGAAGAGAGGAAGAAATCTACAACACCTCACCAAGATTTCTTGGACCTTTTACTTGAGGAAGTGAGGAAGGAGGACAAAATTTTAAATGAAGCAATCGCTGTGGATTTGGTCTTTATGCTTCTTTTTGCTACTCACGAAACTACTTCCTCGGCCATGACGTTACTTATTAAGTTCATTTCTGACCATCCTGAAGTGCTAGCAGAATTAGTGGTTTGTGTTACATAATAATAATATAAAGCTTGTTTATCCCCCAGAAAAAAATAATAATAAATAGCCAAAAATGGTAATTAATTATTTTCTTAATCGCATTGTAGAAAGAGCATGAGACCATTCTTAGAAGCCGAGATAAGCAAGACGGTGAAATTACATGGCAAGAGTATAAATCGATGACATTTACCCATATGGTGAGTTGGATTAAGCCTGAAATATATATATATATATATATATATAGGTTTAGGATTTCTAGTGTCTTTTATTAGTAAATTTGTTGTCACTTTGGCAGGTAATCAATGAAACAGTTAGGTTGGCAAATATTGTCCCAGGAATTTTCAGAAAAGCACTGAAAGATGTCGAAGTGAAAGGCAAGTTCAAGTTTCTTATGATCAAATGGATGGTGTTTGATTGAAATTTCAGAATAGAATCATGTTGCATTTCTACTACACATACGAAACACAGTTAAAAAAGATTGCATTAATTAATAATAGAAAAATAAAAAATAAAGTTACATAGCATAAGGCATAATTAAGGAACATATCCAAAATCCTTTAATTTTCATTTGACATGTTCTCCCTGGTGTAGCCAAAAGCAACAGATGATGAATAGAGAATTGTAGTTTTACAGGATACACAATTCCAGCAGGCTGGACTGTTATGGTGGTTCCATCAGTCCTTCATTTGAGTCCCACTGAATACGATGACCCCCTTGCATTCAACCCGTGGCGGTGGAAGGTAAATCTATATATATAAGCATTTCTTCTTAGAGTTTTTTGTTAATCTATTAAATTTTTAGTTTTCTTTTCTTGTTCTAATTGAATGTTATGGGGGGAAAAGGGAAAAGACTTGCATGCAGGGTCTAAAACTTTGGCCTTTGGTGGGGGAGTGAGACTTTGCGTAGGAGCTGACGTTGCCAAGCTACTGATGGCCAATTTTCTCCATTACTTAATCACAAAATACAGGTATATATTAACCATTAACATAAAATTTGATATCATTCATTTTTCCTTTTCATGCCAATTGATCAGACCAAAGGTGTCAGATTTTATTCATAAAAAGGAAAAAAGATAAAATAATCTATTTAATCATCTACCTTTCTCCAAAAAAAAAAACCAAGCTAATATCTCAAACCGGTACCAAAAAAAAATCAACTACACACAAAAACACCAACATTACGTGGAAAACTCTGTCATCTGCTGGTTAAGGCCAAATTGGCCTGCTGTTTAAACATTGTGTGTTTTGGTTGGTTCTAATAAAAATATTTGCTCATTCATCAAAAAAAAAAAAAAAAAAAACCATGGACCAACTAGACAACTTCAAATAAATTCACTACAACTATAAATTTGTTATAGATCTTCTCAAGTTTATGTTCAACTTGAGTTCATATCAAATAAAATAATATCCCTTTTTTAGTAATTAATGCAAACTCATATAAGATCTTCAGTATGAATATTACAACTCTATGACTATAATACCCAAAAACTCTACCTAGAGAAAACCCAATTTTTTTCACATGCGTCTCATGACTAAAGAAACTTAATTTCATGGTTTTCTTTACTCTATCTCACACACAAGTCTCTCTTTTCACTTTGCTACATTAATTAAAACCTTAAAATTTGCCTTGATTTGTGTACCTTATACAAATCTTTGTAGTGGAAACTCAAAATTTATTGTCTCTCTTAACCCTTTGGCCAAAGCCATTGAATCCCATATAGAATTTTCTATATATAAGGATTCAATTTACACTCCTTATTGGACAAGAAATGCCTATTACTTCTTTAACAAATAATATATTTTCCTTCCACATCAATGAATAGGTTTTCCTTCCACATGAAGGAAACCGAATGGTCACCGAGTTAATTTTCTTTTTCACAAAGAAAACTCAAATAACGAATCTAGTCACAATAGGAAGTTTAAACAATTTCCCAACAAAATGTATTATCTACTCTAAGTCACAAGAGCAATTGCAATGTGCACCATAAAGCATAAAATTTCACAATCAACCTTCATTCTATATTACTTACATATTGTTCATCCACAATCTAGATTAATATTTGAATCATCGGATTAATGGGTAAAATAATATCAAATTAGATATATATATATATATATATATATATTTTTGGTATTTATCTTAAGTGGGTGAGAGAGATTCAAACTATGAACAACTTCGTTGAAAATATCAGGAAATGCTAACTAATCTAAAGATAATTCACCTCAAATTAATTAGTATATTGATTGTAAGGATTTTTTTTTGTAGTCTGGTGCATATTACAAATGCTCCATAAATTTGATTTAAAAGGTAGGATGTACACTTCAAATTAATTTTGAAAAAAGGTGCATGTTAATTGCAAAATTTCAAATTTATAATACACATTATAAATGCTCTCATAATTTACTGTAAATAGTAGTGATTAACCCAAAACATGTTGATTTCAAAAATTCAAATTCAAATGCTATGAAAAATGATTGTGTAATGGTCTTCTTGAAACCAATAGGTGGACTGTGACCAAAGGAGGGGACGTGATCAGAAAACCTGGTTTGGTGTTTCCAAACGGATTGCATATCAAAATCTCTGAAAAATAGAAGAAACGACTGGTGATAAATAAAAGCAAATCTCTGCAACAAAAAGACCATTTGGTGTGAAGGGTGACTACCATTACAAGGATATATGGCTTCCTCTATCATTGCCAATTAGGATTCTCTCTGCTCTTTTATATTTCCAATAATAGGATGTTATCTACATCTTATATATGTATGTATATCTTGGGCTTTCAAATTTGTTCCTGTGCATGGTTTGTGGACCCTGGACAATATTACTGGCCATTTAGTACAGAATGCTTGTGAAAGTCTGAAAGATTGTATATTTAATTATATGTAATAAAATACAAGGGTCTGCTTTATATTATATATAGATAGACAATGTGTAATGTATAAGTAATCTACAACTATAGACCTAAGCCCATTGGGCTTATTCTCTATCAGTATTTTAATAATGCCAGTTTTTTTTGAGGGGGTTAATAATGCCAGTTAAACACATGTAAAAGCCAATTTACTATTTTATTAAACGAAAGTGTTTGTTCACAGCATTAGATGTGCCTAGCATTTGGAGCAGCCATGTGTTTTTTGTTTGTTTAATAATTTGAGAGTTACAATGGGCTAAAGGATTTGAAATTTTAAACTCTAGATATATCTGTTGGAAACAAAAAAATATATATATATATATATATATATCAGTTGAACTACAAGGCTTGCAACAAAATGCATAAAAAACTTAAAAAGAATGTTCCTATCTTGTGCAAGTTCAAATGTATAATGCTGACAATGGTGCCTATATATCTTTTTGGGTAGTGTTAACCGGCACCTATTATGGTAGCTATTAGAGTATCAGCATTGGTGGTGCCAAAAGCTAAAATTTTTGGCACCACCAAAAGCTATTTTATCTTATTTACCACTTAACTTTACAAAACATCCAATATCAGTGGTTTTATTTTAGCATTCAACACATTAAAATAATATAAACAATACAATAAAATAATATAAACAACATAATAAAATAATATATTCATTACAATAAACAACAACAACCACAACCACAAACTCTTATTTATTATTTTCTCTCTGTCTTCCTCTCTATCTCTCTATCTTCTCCCTTTCTTCAACCCACAGCCACTCACGGCACCACCACCGTCACCACCACTCATTGTTGTATCAAACCCAACCCAGCCACCAATTCACAACCAACCCATGGCAAAACCCACCATCGATCTGCCACCAGCCACAATCCACCACCACAAACCCAATAACCATCAACCACCAATCTGCCACCAGCCATGATCCACCATCACAAACTCAACGACCATCAACCACTGATCCACCACCATAAACCTAGACACAATCCACCACAAAACCCATTAACCAAAAAAAAAATCAAAACAAAATCCATTAACCTCAAAATCAAAACCCATTCATCAAAATAAAAATAAAAACCCATTGCCACTAACCCAATCGCCACACCGCCACTAACCTCAAGCTTTATCCGTCTCTCAAGCTAGGTTCAAACTTCAAAGGCATAGCAATTCATTTGCGGGTGGCATTGCCTTTATTTTTTCACCTTGACTCTCTCCATACATCCCTCTAACTCTCTCATAATATAAGAAATATTTCTTTGACACTTCCAACACCATTAGAACTAAATACCCCTCTTTCAGGCTTCTAAGTTCCTTACCTCCCATTTCCAATTTCTTCAATTAATTACCAATTCAAAAGCAGAAGGAAATATGAATTCAACAAGTAGAGATTAGATAAAGCAGTGGAGGCAACAAAAGACCAAGGGATTTGTAGATGGGGCAATACTAAGGTCGCTGCAACAACATGCTAAGAACAATGTCCGATCATATTCTCAGTCACGATGGCAATCAACCCAGAGGCACAACGGCGATCCATCCAGCATTACGACGTCAACGATCTCCTCAGAGAGAGAGAGAACGAAGAGAGGGAGAACAAGAAAAGAGGCATTTGAAAAGCTCAATGAAGAAAGATAGAGAGAGAAAACCATTTTAGGGATAATAAAACATTATTTTAAAGCAAATGGAGAATAAAATATATTATTTTGGTTTAACATTTAAGTTACAATGCACAACTATAGATGGTTGGGCATTGTAACTCAAGAGTTAAAAATTTTAGCTATGATGCAACCCTATTTTTGTAGTTTGTAGTGCTAAAAATATCATTTTTACAATTTAACACCACTAATACTAATGCTTAGCATTCACAATAAAGTAGTCAAAATAACTAAAAAGCTAGTTTAGCACCAACATGTTCACTAAAAATACTCTCAACATCAAAGTTGCCATATCTATAAATTTTTAACTCTTAGCTATTATACGTACCCAACCTCGGCCTAAAGGACCAGGCCTTGAGAATGGGCTCACAATTTACTTATAGAGTGGGCCTTGCGTTTCTTACTATGGGCAGTTCCACCTCAAGTCACACTATAACTTCCTTTAACCCCAGTGAACACCCTTACTCCCTTTTCCGTGTTACCTTCACCCCAAGTTATACTAATTTGCTCTCTTGCTCTCTCTCTCTCTCTAGAATTGCTAACCCCACTTCTCACTCCATCCTCCTATTTATATCTTAAGGTAAGTGGAGGTGTTATGATTACTTCCTGATCTCACTCGTGTGGATGGGTGTCCAATTCCATCAATTCTAAGTGGATGTTTTGTTGGGAATGGTGGTAATGGCATTAGGACTGGTTCCCACCTCCAAAAGGCTGTTCGGAAATGATATTCTCCAAGCCAATACCGGGCTGCCAAGACCTTGTATCCTTGTGCAATCACACTCCTGGCCAAGTTAAAGTTGATTGGGAGGGGTTTGCTTTTGACGTTCACAATAAAATGGTTTCATTACAGTTTTTGGGCTCAAATTGGGCCTTAAGGTGTGTTTGGATCAAGGTCATAGGTCAATGGGGACAGGGTCATGTATGGTATTGCAAGGCTTGGGCCCAAGGCCTATTAGGCCTGGGGCCCAGCCCCGTCAGGTTATGATGGTAGTTAGTCCTGAAGCCTGGGGTAACGCCCCTTTTGAGAGTGCATTAATGACCATCCTGTCCGTTTAGTAACTGACGCCTGAGCTTCCCAAGAAGTCTCTGGCGCTTGTCGTCCTTGATTTGTTCCTGGGATCTGGACACGAATTGATGGGGGCTGTTGTACGGGGCTAGGCCCAAGGCCCATCATAACACCTTACATGACCCTGTCCCCATTGACCTACGACCTTGATCTAAACACACCTTGAGGCCCAATATGAGCCTAAAAATCGTAATGAAACCATTCTATCGTGAACGTCAAAAGCGAACCCCTCCTAATCAACTTTAACTTGGCTGGGAGTGTGATTGCACGAAGATACAAGGTCTCAGTAGCTCAGTATTGCCTTGGGGAATATCACTACCAAACAGCCTTTTGGAGGTGGGAACTAGTTCCAATTCCATTACCATTGTTCCTAACAGAACATCCATTTAGAATTGATGGAATTGGACCCCCATCCACACGAGTGAGATCAAGAAGTAATCATAACACCTTTACTTACCTCAAGCTATAAATAGAAGGATAGATCGAGAAGTGGAGGTTAGCAATTCTGGAGAGAAATGAGGGAGAGAAAAGAAAGAGAGAGAGAGAGAGCAAATTAGTATAACTTGGGGTGAGAGTAACACGGAAAAGGGAGTAAAGGTGTTCACTGGGGTTAAGGGAAGTTATAGTGTGATTTGAGGTGGAATTGCCCATAATAGGAAACGCAAGGCCCACTCTATAAGTAAATTGTGAGCCCATTCTCAAGGCCTGGTCCTTTAGGTCAAGGTTAGGTACGTACAGCTATAATGAGCTGCCAAAAATGGTAGCTCACTGTAGCTAAGAGTTAAAATATATATATATATATATATATTATTGTGGCATGGTACATTACTGTCCTTCTTTTTTCTCTTTTTTGTTTTTTGTAATGTTTATTGTGTAGGATATATTATTTTATTGTGTTATTTATACTATTTTAATGTGTTGTATGCTATAATAGAACCTTTGATGTTGGGTGTATTGTAAAATGAGTTGTTAAAATAGATAAAGTGGCTTTTTGAGTTGTTAAAAGCTATATTTTTTAAATGTTTTGCTGTGAATGCTAGAATTGCTTTATGTCATTTTGCCAAATGATACTTTCTCCAACCTGATGTTAAGATCAATGACCATTAACCAATTAATATCTTTTGTGCATGATTGCATAATAAATATACCTTTCTTTGATATATAACATAGAAAAAAATTAATGGATACTTTAAAAATATTGGTTTAGAAAATATTTTTATATTTTTTTAATGAGTAAATAAAAAAGTAAGTGATTTTTTTACCCTTCTTTTTACTTTACATAAAAGTGGTATAAAATTTTCATAAAATAACCTTTTAACAAATGTGAGCACCCACACTACAAAAAAACGGGGCTATCCCAACGTTTTTGAAAGCACTGGGATAGCCCTAGGAAGCACTGGGATAGGGTCAAAATTCCTATCCTGGCATTTTTTTTCCCGGCGCTTCAAACTGCCGCACAGTGACTGTGGGTACAGGGTCGCGAGACCTGTACCAGCGCTTTTCAAAAGTGCCAAGACAGGCATACCCTATACCAACGTTTTTGAAAGCGTTGGTATAGGTCTTTTCAATTATATTGGTTCAAGACCTATACCAGCGCTCTTAAAAGCGCTGGGATAGGTACTACCTATGCCAGCGCTTTCAAAAGTGCTGGTATAGGTCTTGAACGAATAAAATTTAAAAGACCTGTACCAGCACTTTCAAAAACGCTGGTATAGGCTCTACCTATTCCAGTGTTCTCAAAAACGCTGGTATAGGTCTTTAATAAATATAATTAAAAAGGCCCCATTACGGCGCTTTTCAAAACGTTGCAATAGGGCCTTTTTTTAAATAAAAAAAAAAAAATTTAATTTTATAGCACCTGAAATGTACCTACAATACATATTTTCCAACACATATTTTATAACACCTGTAATAATGCAAATAATAATGCACATTTTTACAATTCATATTTTTACAAATAATAATGCAAAAACCAAATACATAGATTAAAACAACTTGATTCACAAAATTTTTACAAATAATAATGCTAAGACCAAATGTGTAAGTTAAAAGAATTCGATTCACAGAAATCCTAAGTCATGCCAATCACAAGACAAACCAATAACCTGAAGAACTTAACCTGGGCAAGCACAAGATCAGCATCAATCTACCTGCACCATACCAATAAGAGAAATCACCAACATAGTTTCAAAGCTTCTTAAAACACTATATATATATATATATATAGACTTACAAGTTCACAATTTCCTTTATACCACATCAATCCTTGATCTCCTTGATTGGCTTAGATTTAAATCCACACTTAATACACCAATGGTTAATTACACCTTAAGTACTCAATTAAAACACCAACAACTATATATCTAATAACTTAACCACCTAATAGCCACATATATTGTTTTGTACTTACTTAGTATATAATCATAATACAATTAGCCATTCACTTACTTATACAGATATGTAGTCAATTGTGCATATCAATTAAAACCTAGTTTTTAGGTATAATCTAATCTGTGATCACTAGTTCCCTTGCTTATATATATATATATATATATATAAGTAACAATCTTAGTGTAATGATTCATGTTAGTTAAGATTTAACCCTCCATTACAATCTCTTAGTTTAATATAATGTCCTAATTGGTGCAGGGCACCATGGTAGGAAGCG
Source organism: Quercus gilva (assembly GCA_023621385.1). Classification (NCBI taxonomy): domain Eukaryota; kingdom Viridiplantae; phylum Streptophyta; class Magnoliopsida; order Fagales; family Fagaceae; genus Quercus; species Quercus gilva. The sequence continues at coordinate 21,064,198 of CM042480.1, read as the reverse complement.
CCAAGCTAGTGAAATCGGATTTACAAACAAAGAACAACAATTTTGATAAATAAAGAGAATCAAACCATACATATACTTATCGATGGTGAATTTGAACTTAATCATAGGTTATAATAAAAAAATGCTTTGAATTTGGCTCCATAGTTGATGCTGAAAAAGCTTAAAAAATGCTAGACCACTCCAATCACCTAGGAACCTAGTGTTCACGAAACTAAAAAATATAAGTTTAAGTCAAGTTAGATCCATACTTGGTCTGCCTAGGGCTAATCACTAAATACACCAATGCATGAGTATTACTCAAGCAGCAATAGATAAAAAGTAAACTTAGATGATCACATAAAAGATGGAATTACTAAGGAAATTCCAGTGAGAATGACTAAGTTCATCACCAATAATTATAGCACAATAGGAACAACACAATCAACACTCCCGGTATAAAATACACCGCCTTATATCTCCATACAAGCCATCTGCTTGCTCCAAATCAACAACTCACCACAGCAGAATATTTGAATTTACTAAAAGGAGATAAAATAAATTCACATATAGTTGAACAATAATATCACAACATTAACAAGACAATCAACACTCTCAATAATGAAAAGTAGACCACCTTATATCACCATGCAAGCCACCCGCTTGCTCCAAACCAACAATCCACCACAGTAGAAATTTTAACATATAATTATAGACTAGTAGGGTATTATGAATTAGATTTTACTCACCCTTTAGCAATTCATTGGTTTGCTCATGGAAAGAAGAACTCAAACTTAGAAGAAGCTGCTAATCCTACAAAATCTAAGTCTAAATTATAGACTACTAAGATAACTTAAAAGACATAAATTAGGTGACTTCACGTCCAAAATCATGTAAAAAGAGAAGAAACTACTAAACTAAGTACATTGAGAGAACAAACTATAAACTAAAATAGGGAGAGGTGTGCAAAGATATACAAACCAAAAGATAAGCTCCAATATTTTGCTAGTTTGCATTTGTTCCACGGTAAACATGAGCTATTTAATAATTTAATCATACGTAGTCAGATAATGAAAGGTTAACTTACTAGTTGCTACCTTGCTTTGCTCCACGGGAGATGCCAAAGATATTGCAGTAGCCACCAAATGTTTAATCTAGCAATTTAACAAATCCAACAGTCAGAATTGAGTTGTTTTTTATTTTATTTTAATACAACAGAAGCAATAATACAAACGAACTTAGTAATATCATAAATAAGGGTGAAAAGTGCCAACTCATCACTCATACCTTCACCCTCAGTTTCTTGGCTCGCTTAGATACATGACGTTGAGAAGGCTCCCTACTTTGCTGATCCTAAACACAAGTAAAACTATAGAGGTAAAGAAACAAAATTTGCAGGCATAACTAAAGTGGACATCACTTAGAAATTCTTCATGTGATTAAGAAATTCTCCCAATTAAATCAAGGTATAAAAGTGTCAAAGACCCAGCATCCAAAAGTCATATCAGTTAATAGCTAGCATCAAATCTATTTTTAGCATTGCACAGAACTTTTGATTTCAAATGGCTAACTAAAGAAATTAAGTGCACCTGGTAAATAAATATCAAATGGCTAACTAAAAAAATTAGCATAGTGAAAGATATAGTCAATAAACTAGAGAGGCATGCGTAAAAAATAAACAAGTACAGCCATCATAAAAATTGAATACTGAGACATGTTAAGGTCTCTACTATGGAAAATAGAGTTCCACCATTTCTAAGAATTGAATTACTTTTAATAAGTCTTTAATGGCCTGTTTGGATGGAGGGGGAAGGAGGGGGAGTGGAGGGGAGTAGAGTAGAGTTGGCTAAAAATAAGCTAATTTTGTGCTAAATCAACTCTACTCTACTCCCCCTCCCCCTCCCTCTTACTCTCACTCAATCCAAACAGACCATAAAGTAAATGTTGGAAGGTCCAACAGTTGGGGCATGTTACTATGAGAAACTAGAAATCTCAAACCAATTAAAGTTGTGGTTTTGCAAACTACAACTTTAATGACTAGCTGCTTGGTTTCAAAACAATTTGAAATGGGATAAATGCTACTTGCCAACTACATGCCATACATGCCAATTGCTATAATTAGAATGGAATGTAACTTATAAAAATAAAATAGGGTGGTCTAAAGACAAAAAAGCAAAGAACCTAACATACTATAAACTGCTACTATCATTTAATAGCATCCAAAACTGTAAACATACTATAAGTATGCCGATCACATTCCAAAGTAGGCTAAGGAGAGTAGTATCATATTTATGCTGGCCTAATTGAATAGTCAAGTGACCTAACAACCAGCTATGTTCCTAAGAAAACAATGAATTTAAATGCATACAAAAGTTATCAACACATTTGGTAACTATAACATCATTACTAGCAATATTCTTTAGGAATGGACATCTCTTTAAATATCCCATTTCATTTTAGTGTTCCTCGTGTGTGATATGATATCATATTATATATAATAAAAGTTGGGCTTAGACGCCGTAGCTGCGCCACATGACTTTACCAAATTGCAGAAATTTTAATAGATTTTTTAAAAATAAATATAATTTTTTTATGCTCTTATCTTTTTCTCCTATAATTTCTAAGTTGATAAAAATTTTAATTTAAAATCACTTCTTTAGATAAAGTTTGATAGACACAAAAACTCAATAATTTAATATCAACTTAACTTCTTCTCATACATTAAGAAAAAATATATATATTCTTAAGCTTCACACTTTCATAAATTTTTATAGATATATATATATATATATATATTGTTCTTATCTTCTTAAATTGCAGGATTTTTTTTTTTTTTGGTTCTTATCTTCTTCTCCTATAATTTTCTATTTTTTTTTTTAATTTCAGCTTCACGCTTTCATAAATTATACTACATGTAAAAAATTGAAGAATTTTGTTTTAGATTTTAAAAATTACAATATTTTGGATAAAATAGAAGTTTAGTTATTATTATCAACTTAAACTCTAATCCTTAACCAATTTTTAGGATGTACACGAAATCTTAATCAATCATTGAATGTTTATCAATTTTATTTAATTTACAATTCATTTGTATTTTTGTACTTTAATTCTTTAAAATAAAAATGTCTATCCTTATTAGTACTTTCTTTCTTTATACTAATATGAAATTCTATCCATAATTATCCAATAAAAATGATCGAAGGAGATTTAGTTTAAGTATAAATCATCTAAATTCAAACTTTATCGGATTAAGAAGTTACCTCCTTATAAAAACAAAGATTTAAAATCTTATCTCACTCTAAAATACAATACAGGTATTATTTTGCTTAGCCGTCTTTGTCTCTTTACTTTTTTTTTTTTTTTTTTTTTGGCTTTAACAATGTTGGTGTGGTAATGCTTTTCATGAGTACTTATTTTTGATGTTGCAGCTTTCATAATAGAAAAGTGCTACGTTTCTCCTCTTTGCCCTACCTACAATCTTGCAGGTAATTTTTTTTTTCATCAAATTGAATAGATTTTTTGTATTTGTTGCCTTTTTATTATATATAATATGATTTTCATCAACAAGTTTTATAGATAGGTTGAAATTCTATGTTTGATAACACCTTTTAGTGTTTTTTTTTAGAAGTCAATATAACAAGCAATATATTTGTATTTTTTAATTTCTTATTACATGATTATTTGTTGTTGACATCAATATTTTATAATGGATTTAATTTGTTATGGCTTTTGTTTGGTGCTTTGTTCCATGTAATCTATATTCTTTAATTAAAAGCAAAATGTTTTGTCAAACATGAAATTGGATATGAGAGAATCCATCCATCCAAATTTCTATGTAAGTCTATCTTTACTTAACTCCGGTTTTGTTTTTTTTTTTTTTTTTTTTTTTTTTTTTAAGCTCAAAAATTTGGATATTTTTTCATTAATGAATTGAGATTTTGGCTTAATTTTGTTTTCAACCGCTTCAATTATTGAATTCATTATTTTTTCATGTGTAATATTAATATCTGTGTTTTTGTAATGATAAAAAAAATAATATATGTGTTCTTAAAGGCTAAAACACAATACAATTATAAACATTAATTTAAGTTAGGGTGTTACAATTATTTATTAGTAAGTTGGAATGTTACATTAAGTTAGAGTATTAAATTTTTATTTATTATTAATTTAGAATATTACATATGGATACATATGTTGGTTTAGGTTTGATATAACTTAAAACCATTTGAATGAAATCAACATTAAAACAAATGATTTAAATATCAAAATAAAAAATAAAAAATTAAATTTCTTTTAAGTGTACAAGTACATTAAATTTATTTTTTAGACGCCGTGGTTACGCCACATGGCTTTACCAAATTGGAAAAATTTTATTAAATTTTTAGATTTTTAAAGAACTAAAAAGGAATAATATACGGTCAGAACTCTAATTCATTCTTATCATTAAATAAAATTAGATTAACAATATTTTTTTATTTGTTAGGATATATTTCTTAAATTAAGGGATAATATTTAACATACAAAAATTTAATTTAGATAATATTTATCATCTAATTAACATTATTTTTTTTATTTGTTAGGATATATTTCTTAAATTAGAACATTCAAAAATTTAATTTAGATAATATTTATCATCTAAATTTTCAAAATTTTAATATTATTAAATTAATATTATTTTATCAGAATATCAAGCTACAAAACTTGATTATTAAGGGATAAGCACAATCCAAATTCTTCAAGAGGTTATTAATATAAATCTATCCCAAGAAATAGCATATATCTCCAATAATTTGATAATCTCTATCTATTTCAAAAAACACTATATATCTCCATTAATTTGATAATTTCTACGTTGATGACATTTAATATATATATATATATATCAAAATTCCTTATAGCTATCAACCACATTCTCTTACTCTCTTTTTTTTATATTATTTTTTTATTTGTTTTATTCTATTCATATGACCTTTTTTTAATTCCAATTTTTATGGCATAAAAACAAACACATTGATTAGATATCTCTAATTTCAATAAGATTTAAATGAATTATATTTCAAATAGAACTCCACCAATATATATAACCCTATATATCCTTTTTAGAGTGAAGCTTTTTTCAATATGTGAATACATAAATCCTATAACAATGCATGTATGCATTCTTTCTTCTTTTATTATTATTATTTTCATTTTGTTTATTTTCTTTAGTGTTATTATTGGTTTTTTGTCTTCATGTGATTTTAATTAATGAATTCAAAACATTCAAAAACATTATCAAGTTTCTAAAGGCTCCTTCTTTGTTTTTGAATTTGTTTTTATTAAATTGATTAGGTTTTAAGTATTTACTGCCTTTTGTTTAAACTAATTTTCTTAGCTTTGATCTAATTTATATGCTTAGGGTTAGGGTCTTAGAAGTAATGAATAAATATGGTTAGAATTAATAGATTAATTTTAACAATTTTCTTATTTGATTTTTATGTTACATGAAATTATCAAGATGTTCTACACGTGTATTCTTGAATTATCAACTTTAATTTTAATTTATAATATTATCAAGATTATATTAATTTTAGATTTATCAATTGTTTAGTACTTTTTTTAAATAATTATCAATTTAAAATTCAATTTGGAATTATCAATTTAATTTAATTTTAGGAAGAAATCTTACCCCTTATTTTAGTGATATAATTATTTACATTTGATAATTTTTTCTTTTATCTTTATTGAATCTATTAAAATATATAACTATATATACATTTATTTTATAAGCTTTTTCATAAAACTGTGCAACGCACGGGCCTATAACTAGTATATGATATATTTACCATACTAACATTTCACTAATGTCGCATGTTACCAATGAATATTCATAGATGTACCTAAACCAAAGTATTATATAACTTCATGTATGAAGAAATGAAGAAAATACATTATGATGGCTGGGAAGCAGCAGCTACTTGATTTGTACTAAACAAGGAAGGACAAAAGAAAACAAGAATTAAAGAACTACAGAATTTGAGCTTAACTTATTGGTAACTTAAAACAATAATTAACTGAAAAACTGATAAAAGGACTAAATGAAAATTAATTAATTAATCAATTATAATTTCTCACAAACTGTGATGGCGATTGACTTAGACACGCTGGTGATGGCGACTCAATCCCTTGCTGTGATGGCCTCGCCATTGTCGTCAATTCTCCGAAAGTTTCGGAGAGAGAGAGAGGGGGGGTTTGGTTTGCGCATTGCAAAGAGAAAAAATGTGTTCTGAAACTTTTTTGGCTTTGGTTTATTTGGGTTAAAACAGTGAGGATGGTATTTATAGGTATTGAGGGAAAAGCAACTGGTATGCGCCCTTTTCATTTTTATTCAACTTTATTATATTTTAATCTTTGGGTGAGTGGATTAAGATTAGGATTAGGATTAGAATAGTGTGCATGTTCATGTGCACGTGACTGCTCTAGTTGGCTTCCACGTTGAAACTTTGAAAGTGATAGCGTAGCCCAAATTCCAAATTGAATATTAATCATATTAATATTGAAAAATGTTTGAAGCTATTATTTTTACTACAAAATATTTACAAATCTAATTAATGAGTATTTAAATATATGTAGGGTAGATCAAGGTGAGTTAATATGGGACGTGGTCTTGCAGAGTGAGGCCCCATGGGGTATGGTCCGTATGGATGGCACAAGAAACCTGCTTCAACATGCGGAGTGACATGGAAACAAGAGAGGAACTACCATGCAAGTATGGAAAAGTATATTATGCATTCAATGCATGACATACCTTATCGTAGGTTAGGGGCAAAGAATATATGGTATGTTGCTACTCCACCCCATTGCCACCCTTAATCATAAACATAACATAATATTTTCAATTTTTTATTATTGATTATTGAACTAACAAAATTGACAAAATTGACCACTTCATCTCGGCTCCATCAATTATCACCGATAAAAAAAAAAATGGTTGGTCTCAGTGGATTATAATATTAATTGAAATACAACTATACAAGGTCATTTTATTAATATTTATGTTATTTAGTTGGATTAAAGTGTGTTGATAAATGTAATTATAAGAGAGTTTCATTATTTTTAGAAAATTCCCACCATAACAATAATGTGCATAGTATTTATGCAAATAAATAGGTTATAATTCCCACTAATCTTGGGTAATTGGTGGAAGTCTAATACAAAACAAGGCATTGGATCAAAATAAAATCTGTGTTGAAATCATTAAAGGCAAATATGACAAACAATGAACAGATGCAGGTTTGGGTAGACATATTGACATCTTAGATTTGGCATGAAGGTTACAAATTAATATGGCGGATTGAAAAGATGCACATTGTACATTTTTTGTTTCTTCTTTCAATACTTAGTAAAACATTAAAATAATAACAAATTTTATCAAAAGAATTCATTCCGAAACACCCTAGGGGCTCAAATTCCCGACCTCAGCCGAGTTTAAGCTACATTTTGTGGTGCAATTTTAGTATCTGATGTAGCATTCTGTGATTAGGTCCTTAAACTACACATGTACAATTACTTACGGTGATTGATGTTCAACAAAATAGACTAATAATTGAATTCAAATACGTTCACACACAAAGCACACTAACTTTTTTTAATTTATGCACGAAACAGAGTTCCTAAGCTTGAAAACTAAGCATGAATTTCCGAATCTTAGTACATTATGTATCACATTTCTCACAAACTAATAATCAGGAAAAATAATCAAGAATTAGAGCAAAAAGTAGCTAAAAGATTCAAGAAACCCTAGAAATACAAAGTGAGTGTGTGAGTGATGTATAAGGACGCAAGAATGGGAGATAAGGAAAAACAAAGTTATGTCTTCTCCTTTAATGCAGTAGAAGACAGAACTTTTCCTTCATGTCATATGGAAGAAGAATTATAGACCTCATATTAATACAATAGAAGACTAGAATAAGTCATTAACACAACCACATGCACAGTATCTAAGTCTAAAAAATGAAAGCAAAAACAAAGCCCAAGTAAAATCAAAACAAATATTTATAAATATACCAAGAAAAAAAAGAATATCAATAATATGAACTTGCCCAGCATCTTATAAAATAGTAAAGGGGTTCCAGCATAATACTAAAGCGAAATTAAAAACCAAAGTAATTAATAGACCAATAAAAAACATATGCTAGCACAACGTTTAGACTTGGGGATGATGATCTTCATGCATGAATCTCCTCCAAAACCAATGCTCCTTCCACACAAGTGTCATCTCTTCAATGGGAATGTTTTTGGTCTCCGGTGAGAAGAAATAGACAAAGAGGGTCATGAGTACCACGAAAAAGGCAAAGAAGATAAACAAGCCAAACTTCAAGTGACAGAACATGGTAAGGAATAATTGGGCCACAATGAATGTGAAGAGCATGTTCATAGAGACAGTGATACTCTGTGCAGCCGATCGAATCTCTAGTGAGAAAATCTCACTTGGCACTAACCATCCCAATGGCCCCCACGGCCAGGCAAAAGCAGCTATATAGGCACAGATGAAGAATACAACAAGGCCAACATACCACTTGGGCAAGTCCATCACTTGACCTGTACTCCAAATTTCCATCCAATGAAGACTATCACCAAAACCTACAACATATATGCAATGTAATTTACATTATATAAAAATTTATGGGAATATAAATGAATACACATAAAAAGAAGAGTAGTTAGACTTTAATAAATATGTGTGTTACACTGTTACCTGAAATATGAGCATTTGAATTCCACCCTCTAGGAAAAGAATTCTTCTACCCCATATTTATTAGTACCTGAAGAGGGTGAAAGTTAGAGGTGATGGATTCGCGTAATGGGACTTGACAGTGCTGGACAGATCTTCTCAGATTGGACGGATCCTGTGTTGACAAATATAGGGTGGACGGATCAAACGGCCACGTGGCGCTTAACTGATCATTATGTGGTCTCCAAGAAATCCTAAATGGAAACAACTTGTATCTTACAATAAACCCTAGTCCATAGAGTCCCAATATGAATAGAATTCTAAAACGAGAAGGATTCTAGAATATACACGCATTAATAAAGATCTTCCCTATAAGGAAAAGACTTGTTACGCAAGTATGAGAGTTCGATTCTACACTACTATTAAAACCCAAGGACCCTTAGAAAACAGATACGCATAATTCACCCTAGCTCTGGCACTCTAGAGTTGTAGAAAAGTTTTCTAACTTAACCTTCGGAAGATCTTTGGCCGGTACTACACCGGTACTCTCCTAGGGTTTTCTCTTTTTGATTGTGTAGGGATTGTTTCGAGTGTACGAGGACTGTGTAGCTCACTGGTGATTTTTTCGGTCTTATCAGTTGGCGTCATCTGTGGGGAGAAACGACAGCAACTTGTAAGCCATACAAACGCTTCCCGGACAAAGAGTTGCATGGTACGTACTCGTTCGATGGCGACCACCAACAACGTCTAAGGAGACGAGCCGCAACCCACTGCCCTGGAAAGGCAGGTCCAAACCCTTACAACAGTAGTGGAATGTCTCACCAGACAAAATTGAGACATAGAAAAGTAGCTGCATGAAAAGAATGCGGGACACAACACCCGAGAGGAGGACCAAGAAGGTACCAGTGTTGGACGAAGAGACCAAGAAGGGCCGGAAGGGAGTAATGCCCCAAGCAAACCAGAAAGGCAGGACATGAGCCATCCATTAATCACTGATACGGCTCCACCCCATATTGTGGCGGAGATGCAGATGATGAGAGAACGGATGGATTTTATGATGAACACCCTCAAGGGGCGAGTATCGAGCGACCTCGATGACTTGGTCCACCAAACGGATTTGCCATTCACAGCACCTATTACTTCTTTCCCCCTTCCACCAAAGTTTCGTATACCACAGATGGAAAACTACGACGAAAACAAGGATCCGCTGGATCACTTGGAATCTTTTAAGACCCTGATGCACCTTCAGGGGGTACCGGACGAAATCATGTGCAAAGCCTTCCCCACCACGCTAAAGGGCCCCACAAGGATTTGGTTTAGCAGGCTAACACCCAACTCAATCAGCACCTTCAAGGAGTTAAACGCCTAGTTCGTCTCACACTTCATTGGTGGACATAGGTACAAGAAGTCCACTGCATACCTGATAAACATCAAGCAACGAGAAGACGAGACGCTGTGGTCTTACATAACCCGCTTTAACAAGGAGGCTCTTTTGATTGACGAAGTGGACAGTAAGATACTCGTGGCTGCCTTCACAAACGGACTGCGAAAGGGTAAGTTCCTGTTTTCCTTATACAAGAACGACCCCAAAATTATATTGGATGTGCTATACAGGGCAACCAAGTACATGAACATAGAAGATGCGTTGCTGGCCTGAGAAGAGAGGCCCAAGAAGAGGGAAAGATAGGAAGACACACGGCAGGACAGAGGACCAAAGAGGGCAAGGACCAGAGAATAACAGGAGCATAGGCGCTCAAAACCCCCGCGGGAAAATTCACGAGTTTCACCCCGCTGATTGCTCCGATTGACCAAGTCTTGATGCAGATCAAGGACGAAGGAGCCTTGACCTTTCTCGATAAGCTGAAGGGAGATCCTAATAAAAGGCCTAGGAATAAGTATTGCCAGTTCCACCATGATTACGGCCATGACACATCTAACTGTTACGACCTGAAACAACAAATCGAAGCCCTTATACAACAAGAAAAGTTGCAGAGATTTGTCAACAAGAAGAGGACAGACCCACCACAAGAGCAAGCCCCACGATGGGAGAATGAGCATCCCAGGCCGCCCATAGGGGACATAAGAATGATAGTAGGGGCACGATGGCCACTGGGTCAGCCAAAAAGGCTAGGAAAACTTACCTACGGATGGTTCAGAACGTTCAGCTAATAGGCTCCATACCGAAAATGCCATAGATGGACAATCCCGTCATTGGGTTCTCAGAAGAAGACACCCAACATCTTCATCACCCACATGATGATGCACTCGTAGTCAGCGTACGAGTAGGAGATTACAATATGCATCGAATTCTGGTGGATAATGGCAGCTCAGCTAATATTCTTTACTACCCAGCATTCCAACAAATGAGGATTGATAGAGAATGATTGATTCTGATGGACACTTCGCTTGTTGGATTCAAAGGAACACAGGTATTCCCTCTTGGTACAGTCACATTACCCGTGACAATAGGCGACTACCCCCAACAGATCACTAAGGACATAACCTTTCTTATGGTCGATCGCTCGTCCGCTTACAATGCTATGATAGGGCAGCCAACCCTCAACTCACAGAAGTCTATAACCTCGACCTACTACTTGATGATTAAATTTCCTACAAAGTACAGAGTAGGGGAGCTGCGCGAAAATTAGGTGGCCGCGCGCGAATGCTACATAGCAATCATGGAGATGGATGACCATTTCCAAGCCATGAACATAGAAGAACATCACACAACCATGGAACTCGTGGAGGAGCTCAAAAAGATACCCCTTGACGACTCCAGAAATGACCGAACAACGAGGATCGGTACCCTCGCTAGCCCGATGGTTCGCCAAACGCTGACTACTTTCCTTAGGGATAACCAAGACGTATTCACTTGGAGCCATGAAGACATGTCGGGGATAGATCCCTTTGTTATGGTGCATAAGTTGAATGTGTCGCCCACCTTTACACCCATCCATCAGAAGAAGAGAGTATTCGCCCCCAAGCGGAACCAATCCATAGCGGAAGAAGTCTGCAAGCTGCAAAAGGCGAACTTCCTTAGGAAAGTCTACTACCTCGACTAGCTAGCAAATGTGGTAATGGTCAAAAAAGCCAGCGGCAAATGAAGGATGTGCGTAGACTTCGCCAACCTAAACAAAGTGTGACCAAAAGATAGTTACCCCTTCACACGGGTTGACATCCTGGTTGACTCCATGGCACAACACCAATTGCTAAGCTTTATGGATGCTTTTTCAGGCTACAACCAGAACAGAATGGACGAAGCCGATCAGGAGAAGACTTTGTTCATCACCAGCCAGGGTCTCTTCTGCTATAGAGTGATGCCATTCGGTCTCAAGAATGCGGGTGCGACCTATCAATGGCTTATGAACAAGATGTTCGTGCATCAAATTGGTAGAAATGTCCAAGTCTATGTTGATGACATACTGGTAAAAATCCGAAGGGAGGAAGATCACTTAACGGACCTCAGGGAAACATTTGACACCTTTCGCTTCTACAGCATGAAACTCAATCCAAGCAAGTGTGCTTTCGGAGTGACGGCCAGAAAGTTCTTAGAGTTCATGGTGTCTTAAAGGGGTATCGAGGCCAACCCGGATAAGATCTGAGCCATAATGGAGATGGCACCTCTAAGGAATGTCAAAGAAGTCCAAAACCTCAATGGCAAGGTAGTGGCGCTGAACAGATTCGTATCAAGGGTGACAGATAAGTGTCTACCATTCTTTCGCACGCTAAATAAGTCTTTTGAATGGACGACTGAGTGTTAGCAGGCATTCGAGGATCTAAAGGCCTATCTCTCATCCCCTCTATTGCTCAGTCCTTCCCAGCCCGGGGAAGAGCTATTCATCTACCTAGCAGTATCCTCGGTGGTCGTCAGTGCGGCATTGGTCAAGGAAGAAGATAGGGTACAGAAGCCCGTGTACTACATAAGTCATGCGCTCTGAGGTGCAGAAAAGAGATACCCACCAATGGAGAAGCTTGCCTTCGCTTTAGTTTCCGTGGCTCATAAGCTCAAGCCCTACTTCTAAGCTCACACAGTGATCGTCCTGTCGAATAAACCCCTAAGGAGAGCAATGAATAATCCTGAAGCTACTGGACGGGTGGCATTACAGGCAATCGAGTTAAGCGAATTCGACATACAATATCACCCCTACACTGCCATCAAGGGACAGGTGGTTGTTGACTTCATTGCAGAATTCACCAACGTAGAAGGATATGGGGTAGAAGAGGTTCCACAATAGAGCATCCATACAGATGGATCCTCCAATAAGCAAGCAGGTGGAGCCGGCATAATACTCCACAGCCCGGAAAGAAAAATAAGATCGAATGCATGGTCCGTTTGGACTTCCCTACAACGAATAATGAAGCGGAGTATAAAGCCTTAGTAGCAGGACTGGACCTCGCCATGGCCACAGGAGCTGAAAATTTGGTCTTCTACTGCGATTCCCAAGTGGTGATAAGTCAAGTTAAAGGAGAATACAACTGCAAGAATGAACTGATGAAAAAGTATCTGGAACAGGTGAAGGACCGAGTCAACAATCTCCAAGCCAAGTTCATTCAAATCCTAAGGGAGGAGAACGAGCACGCCGACCGACTCGCTAAAGCAGCGTCAACAAAACATATGGTCATCCCTAGCCAGGTATTATCCTTCGTTCAAGTCTCACCATTAATAGACTACGTCAATGTACAGGAGGTTGGATTCGAGAACTATTGGACAACACTAATAGTGTCCTGCCTGAAGGAGGGTGTGCTACCAGAAGGGAAGGAGGCTACCAGAAAATTAAAGGTCTAAGTTGCTCGCTTCATCCTGATCAAAGAAGTTCTCTACAAAAGAGGATTCTCTCAACCTTAACTAAGGTGTCTCGGCCCCGAAGAAGCAGATTATGTTATGAGAAAAGTTCACGAGGAAATTTGCGGGAACCACTTGGGATCGCTCTCATTGATATAAAAGCTGAACAGGACAGGATACTATTGGCCAACCATGCAGAAGGATGCTCATGCATATGTGAAGGCTTGCAACAAATGTCAAAGATTTGGCAACCTCATCAGGTAACCAACAGAGGAACTTACCCCTATGATGGCCCCGTGGCTGTTTACTCAATGAGGACTAGATATCATGAGTCCATTCCCAACAGCAGTAAGACAGCTAAAGTTCCTAGTGGTCGGCATTAACTACTTCACTAAATGAGTGGAAGCAAAAGCCTTAGCCACTATTACAGAAAAGAATATACGAAATTTCGTATGGAGGAACATCATATGTAGGTATGGCATACCCAGAATACTCGTCGCAAACAATGGGAAACAATTTGATAACGACACATTTAGAGACTTCTACTCAGAGCAGAGTATCAAGAACCATTACTCATCACCCGCCCACCCATAGGCCAACAGGCAAGTTGAGGTGAAGAACCGATCCTTGTTCAAAATAATCAAGACTCGGCACGAAGGGGCAAAAGGTATATGGCCCGAGGAGTTGCCAAGTGTTTTGTGGGCATATAGGACAACGGTGCAGACACCTACAAGAGAAACCCCGTTTCGACTAGCATACGAGAGCGAGGCAGTCATCCCCATGGAAGTAGGACTTACAAGCTACAGGGTGGAAAACCACGATAAAAGCAAGCATGATGCAACCATGTGCTTGCAGCTTGACCTGGTGGACGAGGTAAGAGCAGTAACCGAGCAAAAGCTAACACGGTACCAGAATCTCATGGCCAAACATTACAACTCTAAGGTCAGACACAGGGACTTCCATGTAGGAGATCTTGTCCTAAGAAAGGTAATGGGCGCTATAAGAGACACCTCTTAGGGAAAGCTCGGACCTAACTGGGAAGGACCGTACAGAGTGGTATCATGGCATAAGAAAGGGACCTACCACCAAGAGACGCTTGACGGGCAGAAGTTGCACCACCCATGGAACACAGAACATCTAAAGAAGTACTACTAGTAGACCGATAGCAGGAGACAAGCAACGACACTCCTCATTTCCAATTTATTTCTTTTTAGCTTAGTTTTTATTATCTACCTTCTAAGCCCAAAGGGCAAGTTGTTTTATTTTTTAAGGACAATTTCTACGCATGAATTATCATTATAATAAGAGGAGTTATTCATAATCGCTTTGTTATTCCTACGAATTTAGTCCGCGTAGCCGTAAAATGGACGGGTCTTTTATTAAATAGACAAATTCAACAAGTCCGTAAAGTAGACGAGTCTATTATTAAATAGACAAATTCAACAAGTCCATAATATGGATGGATCTATTATTAAATAGACAAATTCAGTCCATAAAATGGACGGGTATATTACTAAATAGACAAGTTTTGAATCAATTCATAAAGTAGACAGACTCCAATTGGAAACCCCACAAATTCACAAAGTGGACGGGTCACTATGAATCAACAACATACCTATGAGTAGGGGCTCATCCTGAAAGATGATAAGTTGTTCACATAATGAACGGATCCAACATAAAGTTGTGTTAATATTAGAAGTCCTGGAAAGGACGGTTCACAAGGTGAGTGGGTTCAAGAGAACTAGTGGAAGGACTTATCCTAAGGGATGACAATTGTTAAGTTTTACATAGACAAATTCAACACTAGTCCCAGAAAGGACGGGTCCACATAGCATGGATGAATTACATGCCCCCAAAGAGGATGGGTATGATATTAATATAGACTTTTATTTTCGAATTCCATAAAATGGCCTCTTATGTTGACGATCAACGTACAAGTAAACGAACTTCTAAGACCGTTTTGATATGACGGGCAGATTCAAGAGGACGGATCCACTTTAATCAATCCAATAAACAGAATAATTGCCAAGTAGACAAGTCCGTCCTAAGAACGAATAAACCACAATGTCCGTCATATTAAAATAGACGAGTTCAAGGCATTAAGCAGACAGATCCAACAATTCGTTGAAATGACATTATAATACAAGTTCATCAAAAGAATGATAACCAAGACTGCATAAAGGACGGGGTTGTTAATACGACGGAATCAAAATTACAAATCCTCAATGTGGACAGAGTCATTCACAACTGTAAATTAAACACATCCATTCACAAAAAATAGAATAGATAGAACGAAGTAATTAAGCTGAAACCCATAAAGGGGAGAAGTTTAAGACAACGATTAAGTTTAAACATTTCATGTTCTCCAAGACTATTAAAAAAAAAAAAAAACACTAAGGAAGGGGGGTGTGTTTGGCATTCTCTTGAACATTCTTAAGCTGACGGGATCACTATCAACGGGCTGAGCTTGTGCTTGAAGAGGAGCTCACTCTCCGTCGCCAAAAGCCACATCATCAGCAAAGAGACCCTCCGTACTCTCAGAGGCGACGGGCTGAGTGGTGGCTTGGGATTGGTCGTCAATATTGAGCATAGAAACGTCAAGGTCAGGGTAAGCTTTCTTGGCTTGATGGACAGCATCATCAAATCCATTCGCATTGGAACCCGCGAGCTCCGCTACGAGGGCATCGGAGTTGCGATACTCGCAGACTGCTGCCACCTTTGCCTGACGGAGTTGATCCTTGGCATCCTTAATCTCTTTTTCTTTGTCCTCCAGGACCTTTTTTAGGGTCTCCGTATAATCCTCAAGATCTTTCCTAGCCTGCTTCGACATAGTGAATTTCTTATCCATGCCAACCTTCCAAGCCTTGAGACCGTTCAACTCATCCTCCATCTCGTTGGCCTTCTTCCTAACATGGTCTAATGTCGTCTCATGAGTCAGGCACCATCCTATGAGCCCTTTCATCATCACTATTGCCTGAAATAAAGATGTTTAGTGACAAGGCAAGTGGACGAAAAGGATATGAAATAGATGGACGTGGCTTACCTGAGCAATATTGAAGAGCCCCGTCTCCCCCATGGCTTCCATAGCATGGTTGCCTAAATCCTCATAATTGTTGGATGTTATGATGGAAGATAGTCTCTCCAAAGCATATTTGGAGTCCTCTTGGAGGAGGATGGGTGGCTTCTCATGTGTGGTGGATGGACCCTTCATGAAGCCTTTTCCTGCTCCATGTTTTACACGGTTAACCGTCTTCACACCATCAGGCTCCAGCCTCACGACGAGCTCCAATACAATCTTTGGCCTTTTTGGTGCACCGTCCTACTTCGGTGGCACCTTCCTTTTAGTAGACGGATTTTTTGGATCACTCCCCTTAGAGATCTTACCTCCTTCTTCCTTCTTCTTGGCTGCCTGAGCCTTAATCATGGCCCTTCTCTTGGCAGCATCCATTTTTACATAAAAGAAGATGGGATGGTTAGGACGAAATAGTAAAAACCAAGAAACCTAACGATAGGTGGACAAACTTACATAGACGGACTTGAGCGTTGTAACGATGGGCGGCTTGAGTTGTTTCTGGCCCGTTACAGTACCAGTGGATAGTGTCTAAAGTGACCAACTTTGCCCACATCCTCTCCTCTAGTTTTGACTTATTAAAAATTCTCTTCAGAAAACTCCACTCTTCAAGAGAGACTTGTGGATGGTCACGAACTACAAAAGAAGACGGTAAAAATAACACGACAAATAAAAGATGAGCCAAATATAGACGAATACATACCAGACAGTGGCAATATGCCCCATGTGGTGTCAACAGACATAAAATCATTGTCACCAGGACGGCACATCCACTCGTCACCCTCCATGAAAAAATACCGACTCTTCCAGTTCCTGTTGGAGTCGGGGGTCTCACACACAAGCCTTAACAAAGGACTTCTAGGCACGAAGCTATACATACCCTTTGACTGGGCAATCTCATCAGGAAGGAATTCCCGCACCGTCAACCTTTTGAAACCATCAGACATTGCCCCATACAATACCTCCATGCCTAGGAAGACCCTCCAGGCATTTGGGGAAATTTGGTTGACGGAAAAACCTAAGTGTTGAAGGAGTTGACGGTGGAGTAAGCTCAAGGGGAATTTGAGCCCTTCCTTCAGCATTTGCTCGTAAACCCCGACACCTTTAACGCCGTCATAATAGCATTTCTTCGACTGGTAAGTGATGCACATTGATAATAGCTTAATTTTGCATATTTATATCATTATTAGAAAGCATTATCATACACATTTTGAGTTAATTCATGCATTTTATATTTGGTTTTGGAATAATGCTGAATAATCAATTTTGTGCTTAATTGAATCTTATTGCGTGAATTTGTCTTTTGTAAAAGAATATAATTAAATAAGTGGATTTGTGTAAAGAAGAAAGCTAATGGACTTTACTTTTACAAGGGCTGTGATGAAGCTAAAGAAGGTCAATGCAATTAAATTTAAGTCCAATTGGAGCAAGGAATCAAAAGAAATTTGCACCAAATCCAAATCAAATTTGGATTAGGATTCCAGCCTGCACATCAGTTAGTGTTTTCGACATAACTTTCGGCTCAGATATCCAATCTAGATGATTCAAGTTGGTCTAGAAATTTGACTTAAAGGGCTACAACTTTTTAGTTTACCAAAAGTCCGAATTCTGATGTTAAATGGGCCATAATCATCGGTTAAGTGAAGCCTAAAAATCTGGGATTTTCTCCAAACAGGAATTCAACTTGTAATAGGATTCCTTGACCTGTTTAAAGGCCCTTTAGGGCAAAATTCAGGGAGGCTAGTGCTAGGGCTGAGGGCTGAATGTATAGAAAGCTGTGGCTACCTCTCCCATGACAGTTAGTTTTTAATTATTTGTCTAGTTTAATGTTTAGTAGTTTATTTTTGTATTTTCTTTCAATTACCATGAGTAGCTAAATTTATAATTAGGGTTGAGGATGAAATCTTGTTAAGGATTATCAGTAATATTTATGTGATTTGATTTTTCCCACAATAATTGTTCTTTAATGATTGAAATTGTTCTTGCTTCATATCAATTGACTAAGATGAGATTCTAGATATGAGTTCAATCATGTTTTTCTCATGATTTAGGATTTGTCTTAATTAATTAAATGCTTGGATTATTAATTCTTGATTATAAAATTGGATATCTTTTGTGATTTGTCTGTCAATGAATACAATTTATGATTTGATTTTTAGAATTGGATATATCTTGTGATTTTTTTGGCTATGGATGCAATTGATGATTTGGTTTTATACTTAAGAAGCGAAAAAGAACATGCTTTAGATTTTTAAATATAAGTTTTAATGATGATATTTTCCATGATAGCAAGATTAATTTCTAGATTATCATGCAGTGGTTGGGAAAAATTAATGATCATAAATATATACTGATATGACTTACAAGGCAGATTCCAAAACCTTAATTCATTTCCCTTGATTGTTTATATCTTTTTATTGCTTTATAATCTTTTGCTTAGTTTAACTATTTGCTTAATTTTATTATTTGCTTAGTTTATTTAATTTCAAAACAACCAATTTTTATTAAACTAGATTAGGATTAATTTGGTTAAGATTTGATTTAATTTTCCTATGTTCATTCAAGTCCCTGTGGGTTCGACCTCGTTCTTGTCAAACTATACTTCAGTACGGTTCGTACACTTACGAGTACTTTAAAATTTCACAACAAGTTTTTGGCACCGTTGCCAGGGACTTGGTTAGGAAAATTAATTAGATCTTAATTGAATTTTTCCTTCTACTAGTTGTAGTTAAAATTTATTTTTTTTAAATAGAAAAAAAAAAAAAAAAAACAAAATTTTTGTTTTATTTTATTTCTTTGTGCTTGGTGTATGAGAACTTGGATACGTGATAAAGAAAATTGTCTTGTTATTTTTGATTATTCATCCACAATAGGAGAAATAGGAGAAGATTCAAAAACTCTTAGGGAGTTGTTCTCACCCATAACCACCAACCCTCCATCTTGCATAGGATTGCCTGCAACCACTACTACACATTTTGAGTTGAAGCCACAAATAATCCACCTTCTTCCTACTATTCATGGATTGGATAAAGAAGATCCTTATATGCATGTGAAGGATTTTCTTGAGATTTGTGCTACTTGTAAGTTCCAGAATTTCACTGATTACTCTGTTCGCTTGCGTTTATTCCCTTTTTCCTTGAAGGATAAAGCAAAAGCATGGCTTAATTCTTTGTCACCTGGATCTATCACTTCATAGGAACTGCTGGTCACAAAATTCCTCTCTAAATTTTTCCCAATGGCCAAGACCAATGCTTTGAGGAGAGAAATTGTAGATTTTTATCAGGATGAACAAGAGAAATTTTATGAGAGTTAGGAGAGATTTAAGGACTTGATTTTAAAGTGTCCCCATCATGGTTTTGAAACATGGAGACTAGTACAATATTTTTATAATGGTTTGACTCAGACAAATCGTAACATGATTGAGTTCATGAATGGTGGTGGATTTTTGAGTCTTGTAGATGATGAGACATATAAATTTCTTGAGAATTTTTCTAAAAGTTCACAACAATGGGATTTTTCCAACCGTAAAGAGAGATCTGCCCCTGCAATTAAGAAAGGAGGATTGTATGAAGTCAGTGAAGATTTAGACATAAAAGCTAGGTTGGACAATCTCACTCGTAAGGTTGAGGCTTTAGCTTTAGGTAGAGGGATGAATTCTGTTAATCAAGTTCAAAGTGAAACATGCTTTATTTGTGCAAGTCCTATGCATACAACACAAATGTGTCCTTCCACAGTTGGTTAACCTAAATACTATACTGAGCAAGCAAATGCATTGAATAATTATGGAAAACCATTTGTTAGTCCATTTTCAGAGACATACAATCCAAATTGGCAAAATCATCCTAATCTCTCTTGGAGGCAGAACTATTTCCCCACAAATATAGGTGGACAACAAGTGCATCAATGAAGTCAATTTCGTCCACCTACTCAAGCATATCCTTTCATTCCTCAATCAACACCTCAATTTGTAGCACCACCAAGACAACAACCATCTTTGGAGGAGTCTCTCAAAACTTTCATGCAATCAACTAGCCAAGCCATTCAAGAGATAAAAAGTTCCACCCATTTGAATACTCAAGCTATTTCAAAGTTGGAAAATCAAGTTGGCCAGTTAGCAACCCAAGTTGAAGAGAGGGAAAAAGGAAAGTTTCCTAGTCAACCTATACCTAATCCAAAAGGGCAGTTTGCAATTAATGGTTCTTCTAGTTCTACTTATGGACAAGAACATGTTCAGTCTATTACTACCCTTAGGTCTGGTAAGCAAGTTGATAATCAAGTGAAAATGCCAGAAGTGGAGGATGATGAAAATACTGTGTTAGAGGAAAAAGGAGTTCACAATTCACAGGATGATCATAAAGAAAAGAAGGGTAACTCAACCTCAATTCCAATTCAAGATCTTAGTTCTCCCCTTGATAGGAGATTTGTTCCTAAAGCTCCATTCCCTCAAAGTTTAATCAATCCTCAAAAAAGTGCACAATTTGGAGATATTTTAAAGGTTTTTAAGCAAGTGCAAATTAATATTCCATTTCTTGATGTAATTCAGCAAGTTTTTGCTTATGCTAAGTTTCTAAAAGATCTTATGACAATGAAGAGAAAGACAAATGTCCCTAAAAAGGCATTTTTGACAGAGCAAGTTAGTTTAATCATTCAGAATAAATATCCAGTGAAATGTAAGGACCTTGGATCTCCTACAATTTCATGCAAGATTGGGGACCATCTCATTGAGTGAGCTTTGTTAGATTTGGGGGCAAGTGTAAACCTAATGCCATATTCAGTTTGTTTACAGCTAGGTTTGGGGGAGCTAAAACCCACAACCATGACACTTCAATTAGCTGATAAGTCTGTGAAAATCCCTAGAGGTATTGTTGAGGATGTGCTTATTAAGGTGGATGCATTCTACTTTCCTGTTGATTTTGTTGTGTTAGACACTGAGCCTGCTCTAAATGCCAATACACAAGTCCATATCATTTTGGGTCGCCCTTTCTTAGCCACATCCAATGCTTTGATCAATTATCAGAGTGGTGTGATGAAGATTTCTTTTGGGAATATGACTGTTGAGCTTAATATCTTTGACATAAATAAGCAAGTACTAGACAATGAGGATATATGTGAGGTTAACATGATTGGGAGCCTAGTCCATGGTACTTTCCTACAATCAAGTTGTGAGGATCCCCTAAAGGCTTGCTTAACTTGTGTTGATTGCAATTTGGATACTAAAAAATCAATTGAGGAGGTCAATGCATTGTTGGATTCTGCTCCTCTCTGAAGTATTGATAGCTGGCAGCCAACAGTGGTCCCTTTTCCACTTTCTTCATCCCCATTCCTATCTATTGTAGAACCACCAAAGTTGGATAACTTTTGGGAACACCAATTGATAAGTATACTTCAAGAGCATAAGGTAGCTATAGGTTGGAAAATTGATGATATTAAGGGTATTAGTGCTTCTATGGTTATGCAAAGAATTCACTTGGAAGACATTGCAAAAGCTTCTCAACATGTTTTTGCCCCAGGTAAGTTACAATCTCATTGGACTAGTCCCTTCATAATATGTATTGTTTATCTCCATGGTGTTGTTGAGGTTTGGATGGTCCTGTTTATCAGGATTGATCTCCAGTTGTATTAAATTTTTTTTACAAAAAAAAAAAAAAAAAACTTTTTCTTGTTTATTTTCTGCTTCTAGATTAGACCTTGTGTTTATTTTCTTGTTTAGTTTTATTTTCTTTTGTTCTAGCTTATATTTGACAGAAATTAAAAATTATAACAATCAACTTGATCAAGATACGTCTTCTCCTTCTCCTTACCTTACTTGTTTCTACTTGGTTCTCATGTTGCATATTAATATTTTGCTCTCTTTTCATTCAAGACATATATTTGAGTATCATTTTTAACATTGAGGAAAATGTTTGGTTTAGGTTTGGGGGGGATGTATATAGATTTCTATCTTTTTGTTTTGTTTTGTTTTGTTTAGTTGTGTCAAAAAAAAAAAAAAAAACCCTTTTGCCTAGCTTGAGGTTTATGTTTTAAGTTCATTATACTACTCTTGCTTAAAGAATTTCATTGCTTTCATGCTCAATTCATTGCACATGCACGTAGCCACTCAGACACAATTTCTTGTTGAAGGATAAAAATGATTAGAAAATCTTGATGATAACAATGTGGAGACTATAACCCCTGTGAGTTTTGAGCCAATCATTATTTTTGGAGAGTTAATTATTGTTTCTAATCTTAAAGTTCATTTGGAAGTGCAAAAAATGTTTCCCTTGTTGTAGTCTCATTGTTCTTTCTTTTGGCCAAGAAAAGAAATCTAATTTTATGCCACACTTGAATCTTTTGAAGTCATTGATGTTGAATGAACTATACTAGTCTTTGAGAGATGAGATTAGGCCATTTTTGTCTACTTTGAGCCATATATATGTTTTTTTTTTTTTTGATACATTATCGCTAGTCACCTTGTTGAGCCTTTTAATTAGCCTTTCTTTCTTAAAGCCCTTATCCATAGTGTTTCAAGATGGAATTTGATCAGTTTGTTTCAATGTGGTAGTTTGTGTAAGAATTCAAAGAAGAAAGAAAAAGTGAATTCAAAGAAAGAAAAAAAAATTCAAAGAAAAAAAAAAGAAAGTGTCAAAAGGAAGAAAATAAAAAGGGTTCTCATCAAATTTGAGAAGTGAAATGTAAGAAGGAGTATTGCTTTGAAGAAGAAGAGTTGAAAAAAAAAATGTTGAATGGAAATTCCAAAAAGAGTTGACATTCCAACAAATCTTGAAAACACTTCTTACTATTTACCTTCACCCATTTTTATTTCAATCCCTTTGCGTTTACCATACATTATGTCCTAATAAAGTCCTTATTTGATCTTGAAGATTGTATAGTTTAGATATTGATATGACTGAATAAAAAGTGTGGTATAAATTCTTTTTGGCATCCTTTCATGAGACTACTTGTTCTTTCTTGATTAAGTGTTTTTCATGTAATTTATATGTGAGGTATTTGATTTTGCTTACATTACTCTGCTCACATATATTGTTGAGAGTGTTACACCCCATTTCAGAGTGATTTCATTTATTGAGTGATAGCACTGGAAAGATTTGAGTTGAAGCATACTTTCAAATAGAGATTCGAGTCAAATTTATTCTAAAACTAAGAGTATGTTTGGGTTGGCTACCACTTTTCACTCACGTTGAGTTTTGATGGCATGAGAAATTTCTTTAGCATTTGTAGTTTTTTTGAACTTGAAGTAATCCTTTTTGCAAAAGGCTAATGAAAAAAAAAAAGTTTTGTTCGATTTTCTTTGTTTTGTTTTTATTTTTTTAATATTCATTCTCAGAATTTTGTAGGTATATTCCTTGCAAACCCTCACGAGACTACAACTTCCAGAAAAAGTGGATTAGTTAGGATTTCCTTTTTCTTTGTTTTGATTTCATTGGTTTGTTTTACTCTTTATCCGTTTTGCTCGAGGACTAGCAAAATGTGGGTTTATGGGTATTTGATGTGCATTGATAACAGCTTAATTTTGCATATTTATATCATTATTAGAAAGCATTATCATACATATTTTGAGTTAATTCATGCATTTTATATTTGGTTTTGGAATAATGCTGAATAATCAATTTTGTGCTTAATTGAATCTTATTGTGTGAATTTGTCTTTTGTAGGAGAACAGAAATAAATAAGTGGATTTGTGCAAAGAAGAAAGCTAATGGACTTTACTTTTACAAGGGCCATGATGAAGTTAAAGAAGGTCAATGCAATTAAATTTAAGTCCAATTGGAGCAAGGAATCAAAAGAAATTTGCACCAAATCCAAGTCCAATTCAGATAAGGATTCCAGCCTGCACATCAGTTAGTATTTTCGACATAACGTTTGGCTCAGATATCCAATTGAGATGATTCAAGTTGGGCTGGAAAGTTAACTTAAAGGGATACAACTTTTTAGTTTACCAAAAGTTCGAATTCCGATGTTAAATGGGCCAAAATTGTCAGTTAAGTGAAGCCTAAAAATCTGGAATTTTCTCCAAACGGGAATTCAACTTGTAATAGGATTCCTTGACCTATTTAAAGGCTCTTTAGGGCAAATTTCAGGGAGGTTAGTGCTAGGGCTGAGGGCTGAATGTATAGAGAGCTGTGGCTACCTCTCCCATGACAATTAGTTTTTAATTATTTGTCTAGTTTAATGTTTAGTAGTTTATTTTTGTATTTTCTTTCAATTACCATGAGTAGCTAAATTTATAATTAGGGTTGAGAATGAAATCTTGTTAAGGATTATCAGTAATATTTATGTGATTTTATTTTTCCCACAATAGTTGTTCTTTAATGATTTAAATTGTTCTTGCTTCATATCAATTGACTAAGATGGGATTCTAGATATGAGTTCAATCATGTTTTTCTCATGATTTAGGATTTGTCTTAATTAATTGAATGCATGGTTTATTAATTCTTGATTATTGTTAAATATTAGCATTGATACACCATGTTGAATAAGCTAGTATAGATGCGAAAGCGAAAACATAAAGTGTAGAACACAATAACACACGAGGGTTACATGGTTCAGCCTAACGACCTACATATCCATGGAGGAAACCCTAAAGGGCTACATCAATAATATATTATAGTGTAGTACAAATCCTGTGTTACAATGAACCATAACATGTGTATATATAGTAGACTAAACCCTAGACTAATAGACTTCTAGTACAAGTAGGAGACTTGGCTTGCACACAAAGTAGAATTAGACTTGGGCCTATGCTAATGGGCTAATATATCTCTAACACCCCCTCTCAAACTCAAGATGGAAGCTTGATGAAATCTTGAGATTTGATAAGGTTGAGAAGATCCCTTGAATGAAGTTTGGCTCTATGACGGTAGTTTAAGGAAAGCAATGGTCTTGCAGTGTTGATGCGACTTCTAACGGTGGCATGACTATACTGGAGAGTTTTGACAGCAGCAGTAGGAAGCCAAAGAAGATGAATGCAGCGAAAAAAAACACCGAGGAAGACAAAGATTGCTCTTAAATATACCGTAAGGACAGAAAACCATGACCACAAGAAGGTGGCTCTGATACCATGTTAAATATTAGCATTGATACACCATGTTGAATAAGCTAATATAGATGCGAAAGCGAAAACATAAAGTGTAGAACACAATAACACACGAGGGTTACATGGTTCAGCCTAACGGCCTACATCCATGGAGGAAACCCTAAAGGGCTACATCAATAATATATTATAGTGTAGTACAAATCCTGTGTTACAATGAACCATAACATGTGTATATATAGTAGACTAAACCCTAGACTAATAGACTTCTAGTACAAGTAGGAGACTTGGCTTGCACACAAAGTAGAATTAGACTTGGGCCTATGCTAATGGGCTAATATATCTCTAACAATTATAAAATTGGATATCTTTTGTGATTTGTCTATCAATGGATACAATTTATGATTTGATTTTAGAATTGGATATATTTTGTGATTTATTTGGTTGCGGATACAATTGATGATTTGGTTTTATACTTAAGAAGCGAAGAAGAACATGCTTTAGATTTTTAAACATAAGTTTTAATGATGATATTTTCCATGATAGCAAGATTGATTTCTAGATTATCATGCAATGGTTGGGAAAAATTAATGATCATAAGTATATGCTGATATGACTTACAAGGCGGATTCCAAAACCTTAATTCATTTCCCTTGATTGTTTACATCTTTTTATTTCTTTATAATCTTTTGCTTAGTTTAACTATTTGCTTAATTTTATTATTTGCTTAGTTTATTTAATTTCAAAACAACCAATTTTTATTAAACTAGATTAGGATTAATTTGGTTAAGATTTGATTTAATTTTCCTATGCTCATTCAAGTCCCTGTGGGTTCGACCTCATTCTTGTCAAACTATACTTCGGTACGGTTCGTACACTTGCGAGTACCTTAAAATTTCAGTACGGTAGACAGAGAGGTATATTGCCAGGTATTTGGTACTTAGCCTTAAGTGTTTTGAAGTGATTTTCTTTGATTGAGGAGTTAAAATCATTGACCGTCCATATGGGCAACATGATGAACTCCCTAAGCCCATCAAGACTCACGACAGATTGAACTGGGGGCTCAGCATCGTCTAGGCCTTCACTATGATCATCTTCTGGTCTTTCCGTCTCCAAACCTTCATCCCTTGAGGAAGGAGAACTGGCTGACGGACTCCTTTCTTCACTCGGACTGTCAAGGTCTTTATGACCTGACAAGTACACTTCATTGTAGCCTGCTCCGTCGCGGACAAACGACTGGTTACTCAACGCACTAGACATGACCTACATGTGATGGTAAATCCTAAGACTATGACGGGTCTATAATGAATGACAGTAGTACCAAGTCTAGAAGTGAAGTGCATAAAACTTAAGGGAAGAATGCTTACCAGGTGAGGACTGGATGGTAAGAAGCTTTGATGATGGATGCAACAAATGAACGGTATGATCGTCTGACAATGATGACGGGTGTGCTCTGATTGTAGATTTCAGTAGAAAGTAAAGAAATGAGAGGAAGATAGTTTGGTT
This sequence comes from Quercus gilva, assembly GCA_023621385.1. NCBI lineage: Eukaryota > Viridiplantae > Streptophyta > Magnoliopsida > Fagales > Fagaceae > Quercus > Quercus gilva. The sequence goes on along the minus strand of CM042480.1, from coordinate 21,037,119 downwards.
TATATAGAGGGAATGGCATGAAAGACAAAGGGACGCTTCGATCTAAGTGAGCGACCATTCAGTAAACGCCACGTGTCCTTCATCATTAATGATCTTAGTGCAGCTTGTCAGGACCAGGAGTGTTCCCAAGAGACCAAATTAAACCGTCACCCCACGGGCCCTTCCCCTAAGAGATCATGGACCCACAGGGTGAGAGGGCAACTGAAGAGGGTGAAAGTTAAAGGTGACGGAATTGCGTAGTGGGACTTGACAGTGCTAGACAGATCTTCTCATATTGGACGGATCCTGTGTTGACGAATATAGGGTGGACGGATCAAAGGGCCACGTGGCGCTTAACTGATCATTATGTGGTCTCCAAGAAACCCTAAATGGAAACAACTTGTATCTTACAATAAACCCTAGTCCATAGAGTCCCAATATGAATAGAATTCTAACACGAGAAGGATTATAGAATATACACGCATTAATAAAGATTTTCTCTATAAGGAAAAGACTTGTTACGCAAGTATGAGAGTTTGATTCTACACTACTATAAAAACCCAAGGACTCTCAGAAAACAGTTACGCATAATTCACCCCAACTTTGACACTCTAGAGTTGTAAAAAGGTCTTCTAACTTAACCTTCGGAGAATCTTTGGTCAATACTCTCCTAGGATTTTCTCTTTTTGATTGTGTAGGGATTGTTTCGAGTGTACGAGAACTGTGTAGCTCACTGGTGATTTTTTCGACCTCATCAGTACCATACATGAAGACCAAAGTAGCAAGACAATTGATTCCACTAGTGATTAGCGTGGATAAGAGTGAAGCATTATCCCCAAACCCAACTGTTTTGAAAAGCTAAGGAGCATAGAACATGTTAACATTGATGCCTGTAAATTGTTGGAAAAATGGAATAGCCATGGACATGATCAACTAAGGCCTATACTTTCTATTCTGGATGTTTCTCCAAGGGAGTTTCAGAGCTTTGGAGGCTTCAATTGTTGCCACAAAATCCTCAAACTCGGCTTTAATTTCCTTACCAGAAACACCACGAATTCACTTGAGCATTGCTCGGTCTTTTTCGGGTTCATTCTTCTCAAGCATTGAGTTTGGAGTGTTAGCGAGAAAAAATGATGAGGTCACAATAAAGGGGGCAAGAACAGCTGTACCACCTAGACTAACATGCAGTGCCGGCTCAAGGTATAGGCAAGTTGGGCCTAGGCCTAAGGCCCCACCAAAAAACAAATTTTTTCTTAAGAAAAAAAGCCCCACTTTCCATAGTTAAAGGCCCAAATTTTTATAAAATTATATATATATATATATATATATATATTTTCTAAAAGTTGTACATTTTTTTTATTAGTGATGTTAAGGATATTACAAATTTTACTATTGGCTTACAAATTACCATGTTATTAATCATAAAAAAGTGATATAAACATTCATTAGTTAAATTGATGAAGTTCATCAATGAGAGACAATATCACATTATATTTTGAATATTTTATAATGCTTTTAATTAGCGCATTTTTCTTTTTCATTTCTATTAAGACTCTCAAAATACGAGACCAATAGAACCTTAACTCAATTGAAACCCTAAAATATTTCAAAAAGATGTTGCAAATGTGTTAAATCATCAATTATAGATTAATCTCTCCTAATAGTTTGAGACTTTGATTTTTGTAAAATAATATCCTACAAAGCCATACACCAAATAATATCTATCTCTCTCTCTTAAAATCAAAATATAAAATTAAAAATTAGATTACAATTTTATTTAACTATGCATTGTCTTATATCCAAAATAAAGTATCTTTTTCAATCGCAATATATTTTTATTTCTTTTTATTAATATTTATAAGTTCAACTATGATATTCAATTCTCTATATGAAATTAACATTAATCTAATTGGTATTATTTATGTATTTAATGTATTAAATTAACCTTAATTTGATTAGTATTAAATAATTTTATTTAATTAATATTTATATATTAAAGGCCCCGCATAAATTTTTTGCCTTAGGCCCCAAATTATGTTGGGCCACCCCTGCTAACATGCCACATAGCCTCCTTTGATCTTAGGTGTGAGGTAGTTAACAACATTGGCTATCAATATGCCTATTGTAATACATAGTTGGGAGATAGCGTTGAGAGAACCTCGAAGTTTGTATAGAGCCATCTCTGAGAGGTAGAGTAGTACAGCCTACACGTTATTGAATAAATCAAAATTATTTAGGGATATATATGTACATATTATATACTAGTTAAAATTTGAAAGAAATAAAATAAGCTTGTGAATAATTCTATCAATTAATATATAGAATTAGCAATAAAGTTTCATGTGAAAGGAATTTTTTTAAGTCATAAAATGAGGATTTTAAGAATTATGTACTTCCCTTATAAATTTAGGATAAACTCATGATGTAACACTAAGGCAACCCATGAATTAGGATTGGGATTATTTTTCGAAGCTAGTGGCTTCATTATATTACTGAACAAAATTTTATTTATATTACCTTTTGATAATAAAAACCAAATAATTAAAAATTAAAGTTATAAATACAGAAGCATATTGAAAAAACTGATATTATTAGATATACCACTTAGAAGAAATAAATGGGAACAAGCAAAAAGCTTAATTCTTTTATTATCACAAGATAGATCATTATGAATAATTATTAACTTCTTCCCTTATAAATAAATTTAGGATAAACTCATGTTTCCATAATAATAATAATAAAAAAAAGGATAAACTCATGTAACCCTAAGGCAACCCATGAATTAGAGTTAGGATTATGTATCGAAGCTAGAGGCTTCAATATATTGCTAAAGCCTACTATATTAGTTTTTAATAATAAAAAGTAAAAACAAATTACCCAAGGCTAGTCCCAGTTACATAATAAGATCTTTTTTTTTTTTGCTGAATAATACATAATAAGATCTTGGAAGGATAAAAAGTAAAACTTTGCATTTAAAAAAGACTAAAAGTAGATGGCAAAAGAGAACAAACAAAAAAAAAAAAAAAAAAAAAATCAAGAAAAGCAAAGAATTAAGGGATTTTATATTTAATTAATATTTACCTTATTAGCAAAGCCTACACCAATACCCAGTACCCAATAAAATTCGACCAATGATAAGCATAGCAATATTTAGGGTTCGTTTGGATAGTGCTTATTTCGCTGAAACTGAAAATTGAAAACTGAAAACAATGTAGCAAAATAATTTTTAATTGTGTAAATAGTACCGTAAGACCTATTTTTACTGAAAAAGTAGTTGAAAAGTGATATTTGTAGGTCCGTAAACAGTGCACGAATGAACTGTTCACAGTTGGAAAGTCAACATTTGTGCCTACTTTTCATGAACAGTAGCCACACAGGAGCTGAAACGCGTGATAAAAAAAAAAAAAAAAAAAAAGGCTGAAATGCAGACATGCCCGACGTGAATCCAAACCCAGCCTTAGAGCAGCAGCATTGATGATAGCTCTGGCCAAGAAAACCAAACCACCGGTGAGCATGAATATTTTCCTACTCAACTTCTTGGTCACCAAACGATACCACAAGTGCTGCCAAGAAGATGTAAACATGGTCAGTGTGACATTGTCAAATTTACAGTACTGATTGGTTAATTTATCCAAGCTCCTTATGATAAACCGATGGAAAAAAAACTTTTATAAGAAGGAAGCCATGGATGTCACACCACCTATATATACTTATACAAAATCATATGTTAGAATCAAATTAAACACATCAACTTACATGTATGGAACGTACGTGAAAGAAGAATTAATTATGGAAAAAAGAAACATATAGTATTATCTTGGGGTTCTTATTGAATGCATGCTTACCTGAGATACCAATATCGTAACCAAAAATCAAACCTCCCATAGCAGCCAGGGAGTAAGGATGGCCATGTGGGTAGGGTATGGGTAGGGTATACCTATACTTGACCCAATTCAGTGGCGGTTCGAGAAATTGTTTTTAGGGTGGTTACTAAGACATTTAAATTATACAAAATCTAATAAAGTAATAACTTGAATATTTGCTAAAATTGTGAATCGAGTCACCAAGGAGAGTAAAATTGCTTCAAAGAAAAAAAGAATATAACTGTTGTCACCATCAAGGAGAATTAATAAATACAATATTTTTCTTGCTACCATTTTTTAGGGAAAAATGAAATTATAGATTATTTTTATTGAATAAGTTGAACAAGCTCCAAATTTATATGTTTAGCGATTTTTACCTTGTTGTTTTATAGTAGGCTTTTTGTTGAATAATTAGATCACTTGTTGTTGTTCAGTCTTATCTTGTTTTTGTTTGGTTTATGTTTGTTGTTATTTGGGCTAATATTTATTGTTGTTATTTAAGTTTTTCTTTTCTAATTTTATAAAAGGGATTAAGAATTATGTTTGGAGGGCAGAATTAATTTTGGAGTAATGTTATATTCACAATATTTTTACAATAAATCTTATGCAAAAAGCTATTATAGATGGGTAAAAAAATAATATCAGTATTGAGCCCAAATTAGAATCAGTAGCAGCTTACCACATTGGATTTGTTGTAAAATTATTGTAAAAATATTGTAAATGTAGAATTATTCTTATTTTTGTTGGACCCAACTTTTTGTAATTCTCAAGTCAGGGTATTTAACATTTTTATTAGGGTGATTTCAATAGATTAATATAACATATAATTTTTTTTTTGGCAAGTGTATATATGCAATTTTTTGCAAGTCAGGGTGGTCCTGTGACCACCATGGCTTGCATGTAGAGCCACCAGTGACCCAATTAATTAAAAAATATGTAGGCTATTAAATATACAACAAGATCTGTTGTTTAATCCTAGGCCAAATTAACCACAGTGACTTAACTTTGTAATAATACATAAATAAAAATAAATAACTTAGCTTGTGATTATCTTTTTTTTTTTTTTTTGAGAATCATAAAATGGGGGTTTGCTAGGTTACGCTACCTCCAAGAAGAGCATATAGACTTAGCGATTATTTATTTGATTATATAGTTTTATTTGATTGCACCTATTTTACTATTTAATCATAATTTTTTTTTTTTAATGTTGAGAACTTTATTAGTATAAATTGGCACCCTAGAAAAACTTTCTGGCTCCGCCACTATATATCATCAATATATCATATATCATTTACATTAAGCATGTACTATGTAGTAAAAATTAGATTTTACAGGGCTTTCACAATCACATTAATAAACTAGCAGTTTACACTATACTGTATATATTGGAGTTAATTAATCAAAAAGTTGAAACTTGTTTAACATTAAAAAATACGATTATTCCAATTAAGACTATAATACCAAAGAGGTTGTGTATTTTGAAATACTAAAATTGTGAGGTTAAATTCAACAAAGACTCAATGTAAACCCTCCAATAACATTTTAGATACATTATCACTCTTCAATTTACACATTAAAATTACTCTCACCCCATGTGTAAATTTGTAATTTACAACTGTGTTTTTGTTGGCTTTTATTCCGTGCCAAATTTGATTGTAATTATGTTCAATCGTTTAAACCCTGTATTTGTTGTGAGATTTGTTGTAAGGGTTGTGTGATAGAGAGAGTGTTTGAAGACTCAAGCATTTGAAGATTGAAGGATTTTCGCGGGTGTCTCGCGACCTAGCATCCCGCGAAGTAAATCATGTGCCAGGCACATGCTGGAATGCGAAAAGTCAGGCCAGGTGGAGACAGCTATGTCTCGCGAGTATCTCGCGGGTAAGGCCTTCCTGCGAGACACCCGCGAGGCAATCTGTTCTGCCAGCCTGTACTTTTTGAGTCACACCTTTTGCACATATCCTATATATACCATCATAACCCACAATTGTTGAGGGATGCTTCAGAGAGAAAACCCTAGCCAAACACATTGGTAATTAGAGATTGTCTTCCCCATCTTTCTCTATACAATTGCTTGTGGTATTTCCTCAACCCTTCCCTCTCCATTATCCATATCTGTGAGAGGTTGATAGCCCAAACACTTACCACACCTTGAGAGTGCTGTGTGACGTTTTGGTGCTGCTGGGAAGCATTGGAAGAAGCCTTGAATGGCAGATGCAACATGGAGCTTGTTGCGGGATCCGGATAACTAGGACAAGACACGGTTCCGAGAAGCCTTGTTGGAGTAGGAGCTTAGAGGGCTTAGGTACAGAGGGTAGACTAGGCTTGGAGGGTCTTTTGCTAACCCATGTATCCCAACTGATTGTCTAGTGGATCGATTTTTGCTTGGAGGGCGGCGGAGAGGTTTTACGCCGAGGTCTTCGGTTTCCTCTTCGATAACACGTTTCGGTGTTATCTGTGTTTGCATCCTTCTTCCCTACTCTTGTTAATTTCATTTTTACTGCTGTGTTGCTTTAAATATGGATTAGAGTAGCTGTTTCAATTATACGCTTGTGTTTACACTATTCCGCACTTATCATTAAGTTAGTGTAAAATCAACCAAGCCGTAATTTTAATTTGGGGGTCTAAACTGCTCGTGTGTTTTCAACACATTTTCGAGCTTTCACCCCATGGATTGCATCTTTTCCAAAATTGGGATTTTGTTTTTTTTTTTTTTTTTTTGATGTTGAGAATGAAATGGTTGGGTGGTGAATGGGTACAGTTGATAAGAGGTAGATATTGGTATACTTCACAATTCACACGTACCCCTAGATAAACTTTTGCAGAACACAATTCAATAGAAAGAATGTATTTCGTTTGTTGTTGCTACAATCAGGAAGGCGTATCTGGGAAGTCATGATGATAATTGTTTGTACTCAAAAATAAATAAAACCATGTTCAAATGAGAAACGTAAGTGAAAAGATGATTACATGTGTCATTCAACCATTTTTGGAATAAGCTAGAGGTTGAATAGAGAAGAAGATTCTCTCCATTTCAATGCGGTTGTCACGGTTCTTGCAGGTTCAGTGATTCATAGTTTTTTTTTTTTTTTTTTTTGGGTACTTACAGCTCAGCCATTGATGAAGCTTCAACCTCAGACATTGAGATCACACCACTATTTGTTCTTATTCTTCTTTTCAGTCTTGCTCGCCCTCTCTCTCTCTGCGTTTTTGCCAATTGCTGTTTCTGCATTTTTTTTTCTTTCTCTGCGTTTTTTTCGTTTGTGGTTTCTGCAGATTTTCCCTTTTGCGTTTTTCCTTTGAACGAACTCTAGAGTCTTTTGGACTCTTTGAAGGTGATTGACAACTTGCATTCTGTCACCCACTAAATGCAAGCTGTCAACCACTCTTCTTTAAGTTTTATTGAGTTTAATCAATTTTTTAATCGTTTGGCTGGCCACTCTTCAAGCTTTGTTTATTTTTTATTTTTAAAATTTAACTAAATACATGCTTTCAAGTGTCAAGTGTCAACTACTCTTTTCAAAATTTTATAGGACTTTATTCTTTATTTAATCAATTTTTTAATGCCTTATCCGGCCACTCCTTTAGCTTTTGTTTATTTTTTATTTTAAAAATTTTCATAAATAGTTGAATATTCAAATGGGCTTTGGCATGAAACAATTTATTGGATAGTGAAATGGGCTTGAGCATAACTTGATATAATTTAGACACAAGTTCTCATAAAAAGATTAAAAGAGTACAATATTGAGTTTTATAAAAAAAAAATATTTATTTTTGCCTAAGATTTAATTTTTTTTTATTTGCCTTATAAAAGTTATGATATAAAAAAGACATTTGAAAATTAGATTTCTAAATTTATTTGGACTATTTTAGTTCATTTTTCTACTTATATTAATTTAAAATATTAATTTATATTTTAATAAATTATTAAAATAATTATGACGTCATCACAGTTCGACCTCGGTCTGACCTTAAAAACCTTGAACATCTTCCTTTTATGGTTCATTAAATGGTCCAGGTCTGAAAACCTTGCATTTCACTTGAAATGGAGAAAGTGTATTTCACATCAATAGTGTATAAAATGTATTCTCATTTAAAATTTAAAATTATATAACATTGGATATACCTTTAAATTTATAATATTTAACTTATATCATAAAATGAATCATTTCAAATGAAAAGAGAATCCTAATGTGTTGAAGAAATAGTCTTAAATTTCAAACTATGGTAGCAGCTTGTCTGAGAAAGTTGCTTGTTAAGTCTTTTAGTTAATAATTCATGAGTTGAGTCATTTAGGGCATGTTAGAAACATAATCTCAAACTCACATTTTCACATTTTAAACAACATTATATACATTTTCACACACTTTTTCACCCACAAATATTTCAAAAAACTACAAACAACATTACTTAAACTATTCTACCAAACACCCCCCTTCATGTTCATAGATTGAAGTGTGAAAATGTAGCTCAGAGAAGGCATACACTTTGTATAGAATTTGACTGTCATTCAATCATTTCTCGATCGTTTGAAAACTCCAGGTTTTGACAAAGGCTCAGTCGATAAAAAATCGGGTTTGACATGTTTTAATTTTCTAAACTTGATTGTTGCCTAGAATTCCGTACTCTACTTTCATATCTTATGAAAGGCAACTTAGAGCATCCAGCCATCCACATTTGTGAAGCTATAATTTTGGCTATTTAGCTCCATATTTGTTAAGTTTTTTAGTTAATAATTCATGAGTTGAGTCATTTAGGGCTTGTTTGGAACATAATCTCAAACTCACATTTTCACATCATCCGTAAACTATAAAAATAATTTTTTTCGTCCTTAAGATTTGTAAAGAAATTTTTTTTTATAATAATTTAGAGATGAAAAAGATATTTTTTAAAAGTTTAAGGGCCAAAAGTGAAACAATTTTAATAGTTGAGGGATGATAGACTAACCCTTCAATAGTTGGGATGAAAAATGAACTTTTTAAATTTTAAGGATAAAAAACAAGAGGAGCATTTATGTCTTTCACTAAGACTAAATTCTTTGTTATTCCAAAAAAAAAAAAAATCCATTTGGCTATTATTTATTTATTTATTTTTATTTATTTATTTATTTATTTTTGTTAAGAGAATTGATTATTGTTGATACCCATTTTCGCGACACATTTTGTACAAGTCCGATTCAACCAAGCTCGACTTTCTTATGGACTCGATTTATGTATTATATTTTATTTATTCTTTTAAGCATGGCCCAAGCCCATGCGACATATGGGGGAAATTGAGAAAATATAGTTTGGAGGGTATAGGTCGGTTCCTTTCAGACCTTTTGCATGAGTCCAGCCCATGCATGCTACCAAGTGGGCAAGGGACACTGGTAGCACTTTAGGCTCATGGAGGAGGTCTTGTATCCAAAATTTCCACTTCAAAAGAGCTTTCATTCTCTGGGTGACTGTGGCCCTAATTTTTAGCCTATCTCTATTTTCCACACTAAAACATAGCTGACTTTAAGAAAAAAGTTGAACAACATATCCCATTTAGCCACCCAAATGTAGTTTTCCAAGGCCTCCCAATGTTCTGAAATTTCTGACCAAAGGTAACCAATTAAAACCCACTTTATTTCCAAAATCATGCTAAAAGCATACCAAACTCTTCTCTAAACAAAAGCAATCCAAGCCAAAACACCAAAGTAGTATCATAGGGGATAAAAGCCTCTTCCACTACTCAAAAACCAGTTAAGAGCAACACCCCAAACTCTATATAAAACTCTCTCTTCAGCTCATAAATAAACCAACCACGTTCTACCTAGAGAGACCTGAAACTTCAAAGCAAAACCCATTCAGCCAGTCAATAAAATCACAATTCCGAAACTTGGGGGTGGAAATATGGGCACAGGGGAACCTTCCCTCTCTTCCTCACGACCTCCCTCAATTTCCTCTTCTATGTGATTGCAGGTCGAAGTTTCAAACCTATTATGTTTTTATGCTTTTTCTGCACTTTTGTTATTAGCATTTTGATTCTCTCTTGTCAAAGCACCATTAGCCTCTTGTTCATTATACATTTGAAATTTTGGGCTTAATTCTCCACAATAAACACTTCTAAAGAACCCAAGAGGAGATTTTGGCCATTCTCGCATTTTTGGCCTTTGTCGCAAAAACGTCCCCGACAATTATTAAAAATTAAAAACATATTTTGTTGACATATTAATGACAGAAAAATGGGACGTTACATAATGGCATCAATTATGCAAAATATAAGTGCTTGTATGGTGTAAGGGTAGGGGGGCTGGAGTTCAAGTTTCTAAGAAGGAGTTTCACACGTATACACTGAGATTAGGTTAGTAGAATTTCTATATTATATATAATAATAAAAAATTATGCAAAATATGATAACATAATTCAAATCTATGATTGGCTATAGTGATGGCACCATATATGTTTATTGAGATAATCATAGAAATTCGTGCAAAAAAAAAATAAATCTTCAAAGAAATTAAATTTATATCTTAAATAGGCTCAAAACTACTCGGTATGTCAAAAAAAAAATAATGCAGAAAAAATAGTTTTCAATGTGCCGAGGCAAAATAAATTTAATTATTGATAAAAGTCATTGTTATATACATGAAAATTGTTGATAGTGCCTAAGAGAGAGACTTCGGGACCATACTTATCCGCTTTGCCTTTTTTGGAACACTGTATCAATACTGAATAAATACAATGCATGTATAATTTAAAGCCATTGAACTTAAGGCGACGGAACACCCAACAATGATTCTGCAACTTGACCAAACAACCCAGATAAACATCGATTTTTCTCCAATCAAAATTACGACGCCTGCCATTTTTGGCAACTCCTGGTGGTGGGGAAGAAACAGCATAGAATTCCGTCCTAATATATATATGGTGGTGGTGGGGCGACATATAAATGCGATTTACGAGATAGACGAGGAGGAGACGGTGGAAAATTGACATAATGTATATGATGCGATCTACGAGATGGACGGAGAGGAGATGAATTTCCATTAGCTTGCATTAGAACTGACTCGAGTATAATCAATATCATTATTATCATCAAAACTCGCCTCATATTTATGGTTTTTCCTAACTCCCTCGAAATATTTTGTTACAAGACCATATATACAAACTCACGAAGTCTTATAATGTACGAGTTCTCAAAATAGATCTTAATAATTAATGTAAAATTTTGATGTACTATTCTCACAATGAATTTTCTTTTCTTTTCCCTTTAAGAAAGGGTTTCATTTAAAGGAAGAGGTATGTAAAATTAATATTGGTAAATGCTCCTTCTGAGCTAAGTCAACTATGATTAAATCGTGCCTCTTAGAAATGGTCATGGTTTTCCCAACAAACATGGACTAAGGATGATTTCTGTACTCAGTGTGGGAAGGAGGCAGAAACCAGCCTGCATTTATTTTGGTTCTGCGACAGGGCGAAGGAGGTGTGGAGGAACAGTAAGACGGTGTTCCCCTTCTCTATAGACAACAGGTGGAGTTTTATTGATGTAGTGTGGCAGATGGTGAAACATAGATCGATATGCTCGGGCTTATTGGAAAAAGTCTTGTCATTATGCTGGGAAATCTGGAAGGACAGAAACTCAGTTCGAAACGGGGGTGGAAAACGTGAAGGAAAAATTATGGTCAGAAGCTCGGCATCTCTGGTGGAGGAGTACAGAGCGGCAAACGAAAGGGTGAGCTGTATGAACCTAGCAGTGCAAGTCAGGTGGCACCCTCCAGACTCCCCTCGGTTCAAAATGAATGTAGATGGAGCGGTCTTTACTGAACAGCATGCTACAGGTGCTGGGATGGTGTTACGAGACTCTCAAGGCCAGGTTTTGGCAGCAATGAGCAAGAGAATCCCAGCCACTCTGGCCGCGCTAGAAGCAGAGGCGAAATCCATGGAGATTGCAGTCCAATTTGAGTAGGGGTTCAAGGAAGTTTACTTCGAGACGGACTCTAGCACCCTCAAGAATATCTTGACAGGCTCATTGGAGGCACCTGCATCTATAGAAACAGTAACGGATAGCATAATGGCCCAAATGGAAAAGTTCCGCTTTGTATCTTTCTTTCATGTTAAAAGGGATGGCAATAGGCCAGCCCACATCCTATCCCAATTTGCAAAACAAGTGGGTGATTTTGTTGTATGGTTGGAGGAAACTCCCTACTTGATTGACGACACGTGTTCTCATCATGTATCTCACACTTTTTTTTTTTTGAAGTTTTATAAGAATTCCAGTCTTCCAATCAAAAAAAAAAAAAAAAAACATGTACTATATTTATTTACGGAAGCTTAGTCAACTGTGATTAAATCATGCCTCTTAAAAATGTCCATTGGTTTTCTTGAGATTAATGAATATTTATTTGCTGAAAGTTATTCAACTATGTAAATTCACGCCTCTTAGAAATGGTCATTGGTAACACCGTGCATCTTTGTATGATAGCCATTCTACAAATACAAAGTTCTTGTGGGGTGTAGAGGGCAAGAGTCGGGATTCAAATCTCTAAAAATGAGTTTTACGCACATATACACTTTCTTATTTTTTGTCAAAGAAAAAAAAAGTATAGGTATGTAAAACTCTAACCTAATCTTAGTGTATATGTGTGTTAAAAAAACTATAAGACTACTATAAGACTAGTTATGTTTTATAGTAGTGAATTTCACATATTTATAAAATAAGTATAGATGAAATGAGAATGTTAAGATAGATATGTGAAATCTACTGAAAGATGGGGTTTGAAAAGATGAATTTCTCTTAAATAAATAAGTGGCCTCTATTAATGAAAATATAAATGAAACTCGCTTGAAATGGTTTGGCCATGTTCAGAATAAAGCAATTAATGTACCTTTTTCACCATCTTGAAGGTGCTCAAGGAAAGAAGAAAAAGGTAGTACAAGAACCTCAGGATGAAGACTCTATCTTTGATGATGATTTTTTTGAGGAAAAAGAGACTCACCTTGCTTTAGATTCACAGATTTGAGACTGTTTAACTGACCTTTCAGTGCCTACAATACAAAGATTAGATTGAGAAGACAAAGATAATCAAAGAACACAAAATTTGTTAGTAATCACAACTCAAGAACAAAAGATTTTGAAAAAGTTTTAGAAAACAATTTGGAAAACAAACTAAAATAGGTTTTAATTTTGTAAAAAACGTTCTAAGGTGCTGCCTTAGGGTTTTGAAAAGAGAAAAAAGGGTTTTAGAGAATATGGAGGCCAAAAAATCACTCACTCTAGCTAGGGTTTTGATTTAAGACATAAGATGAGTATTTATAAGTTAAAATTAGGGCTTTCAGGACTTTTTAATAATCTTTGGGCATTCTCAAGGGTCTATAGGCCGTAGTGGATTGGTGGCAAACCGTTAACGTACTTAAAGCTCATTATAGGCAATGGTACAAATTGTGAGTTGGTGGGATGAACTCTAAAAGAATTTGGCCCAAATGGAGCGTACTCATCTTCCCACTCATCACCAACCAAGGTGAAAGGGACAAAAGAACCAAGTGAAGTGTGTGCAAACAAATAAAACAGGATTGGGCTCAATTAATAAAATTTTTATTTAATTATGGTCTAACAACATGTCAGAGTAAACTTCATCTCTATCCCTAGTGGAGTCGTCATTGTGGGTGCAAAGTCTTCTGGAGTTTATCCCACCAACTTACAATATATGTCACTGCCTATGATGGGCTTTAAGTACGTTAATGGTTTGCCACCAATTCACTACAGTCCATTTAGGTCTAAGGTTGGAATCATGGCCCACCTAGTTGTGATTGACCTACTAATCTATCCCTTTAGCTTTAAGAAGCTTACCCACACGTAGATGAGCTTAAAACCCAACCATGTAGGGTTACCCAATTGTGTGTGCTTTGCTTGAATTTTTTGTTGGGCTAATAAAATGGGACAATCTTTTTTAGTCTTTTATGTTTTATAAAAAAAAACCCAAAAAAAAAAAAAAATTGAAGTTTTCAAGTTCTTTTTTAAATAAAATTTTTCAAAAAAATAAAAATAAACCCAAATAAAATTTTCATAAAAAGTGTGAGTTTTCGATTAGGTTTTTTTTTAATAAATTCCAAATTTTTTGAGTTTCTTTGTAAATAATTTTTTTTCAAGATAGAGTTTCTTTCAAAATAGAAAATGTGAGTTTTTGGTAAGTTATTTTTATACAAATTCCTAAGAAAAAAAAGTGAGTTTTCTATATATATATATATATATATATATATTCTTTCTAAAAAAAATCAAATTGAGTTTTCAAAAAGAGTTTCTTTCAAAATAAAGATTTTCAAAAAAAATCAAATCTTTTGAGTTTTTATTTAGTAATAAAATTTTGGTGTAAATACTATTTTCGTCCCTACATTTTGACCTGATTCTTATTTTGGTCCCTACTTTTTATTTTCACCACATTTAGTCCATATTTAGAAAAACGTCATCCATTTAAGTCATTTCCATCAGTGCCCTAATGGCAAAATCCTACATGGCAAATGACACTATTAAAATAATAATAATTTTATTTTGACATTAAAAAATGCCACATCAACATATAAATTTAAAAAATTAATTTATTAATTTTAACTAAAAAAAATCAAAACAGAATTAAAAATCAAAATTCACATTAATTAAAATCTAAAAGAATCTTGAACAAGAACATCAACCCAGATTTAAGATCTCAAAATTAAAAACCAAAAATCACGAATAACTCAAAAATGTAACAGCGATAGATCTGGCAAGTTTCCTACGACTTCTTCGCAAAGCCGGCTGCTCGTCAAGGCCTGCGCATCGGAGAACTCGGACGAGTTGATCCGACAACTCGTCTCTGACCTCCAGTCCTATTCGATTGAGGAGCAAAAGCAAGCGGCCATGGAGATCAGACTCATCACGAAGAACAAGCCGAAAAACCAGCTCAAAATTGCGAAAGCCGATGCGGTTAAGCCGTTAATCTCGTTGATTTCCTTGATCGATCCTCAACTTCAAGAGTACGGCATCACGGCGATTTTGAATCTCTCGCTCTACGACGAGAACAAGGAGTTCATAGCCTCCTCCAACGTGATTAAGCCATCGGTTCGAGCTTTGAGACTGGGAACTCTTACAGTGAAAGAGAACTCGGCTTGTGCTCTGCTTCGACACTCTCAAGTAGACAAGAACAAATCTGCAATCGGACAGTTAGGAGCGATCTGCTCTTGGTAAATCTTCTAGAAAGCAGTGGTTTTCGCGAGAAAAATGACGCATCGACGGCTCTGTTCTCTTTGTGCTCTGTAAAAGAAAACAAGATCAAAGCCGTCCAAGCTGGAATCATGAAGCCGTCCAAGTTTTAAAGTATCTTATTTAATTCCTTGTTTGTGTTTATTTTGATGTGGATGTTATGTTTAATTTTGTGTTCTTATTTTTTGAGTTATTCGTGATTTTTGGTTTTTAATTTTGAGATCTTAAGTCTAGGTTGGTGTTCTTGGTGTTCTTGTTCAAGATATTGTTAGATCTTAATTCATGTGAATTTTTATTTTTAATTATATTATATTTTTTTTATTTAGTTAAAATTAATAAATTAGTTTTTTAAATGTATATGCTAATGTGGCATTTTTTAATGTGAAAATAAAATTTTTATTATTATTTTAATAGTGTCGTTTGCCACGTAGGATTTTGCCGTTAGGGCACTGATGGAAAAGACTAAAATGGATGGCGTTTTTCTAAATAGGGACTAAATGTGGTGAAAATAAAAAGTAAGGACCAAAATGAGAATTGGCTCAAAATATAGGGACGAAAATAGCATTTACGTCTAAAATTTTTCAAAGGTTGGCCCATTTTAGTAGCCCATTTTTCTTTGCGCAAAGGAGAGTACGCCCCGGTCGAGTGGACTGTGGTAGAGAAAAGTGGAGTTACCACCTAGATTAGGTCTAGGAACCATATTGGGCCTTTTGGGCCAATTACTTACATACATGGTTCTGCATACTAGATTACGGGTTTGGAGTTTAGGTATGGCTTGGGAAGGTGTTAGGCACCCAAGACTGCCCGGCTTGTGGGCCGGCTTCCATTATGTGTTGTTAGGCCATATTCAATTAAAGAGTTTATTAAGAGAGTCATAATCCTTAACCTAAAAAAACATCATGCACTTAAGGTAAATAAAACATACAACATGTTAAAGATCACATCACAATATAAAAGGAAACAAATAAAACACAATCAAACATATACTAAAAAGGGAAAGATAACAATTAAATCACACACATAAGGAAAGATTATAAAATAAACCAAACATGGCAAAAAGATTCAAACAAACATGGAAAATAATTAAACGCAATTAATTAACCTAAACAAAGTCAAACAAAATCAAATATCATGTAAAAATAACTAAATAAATAAAAACAAGATTTTTGCCCTATACTCGATGGATGAGTACACATCATTTAACACTGATTCGAAAAATTACATTTTTAGAGATTTAATCAAACAAAGATATAACATGTGAGATCAAACAAGCAAGTTAGAAACCCTAAAAACTAAACTAACATAAAACAAAATTACAAAATTTTATCATAAACAAATAACCATGAAACAAATCAAACAAATATACTAAATTAACATGTAATAAAACTAACATATAATAGTTTCTCAAAAAAAAAAAAAAAAAAAAAAAAAACTAACATATGATAAATAAACATGTTAAACTTGACATAAAACCAAAATAATAAACCAAGAACAATAAGAACTGTGAGAGACCAGGAAATTAGGGCCCCTCAAAAAAGAGATTTAGGTGCTTTTAAGGGCATCTCTCTTTTTAGGTAAGTGGTGTGGAGTCGCCACTTATTTTTTATACATAAAAATAAGAAAAAATAAATACAAATTACATGTTCAAAATACTTCACTATCATTGATTGAATAAAGAAAAGTACAACTTTGGTGAATTAACCTTACAAGGCTCTGGGTCCTAGTTACAGTCTATGCAAAAGAATACAAAACTTTGGTCCTAGTTACAATCTACCAAAATTAGAAGACAAAACACTAATCTACCTATCCAAAAATTCTAAGCTCGGGGGCTAGGTTACGGAATGGAAAAATGTTAGACACCCATTCCGCCCAAACAGAGTTTGGTCTTCTTGACTTTAATGACCAATATACCCTTTTTTACATGATTTTGAATGATATGTTGAACACACATGACAGACATTTGACCTTAAAAAAAAAAAAAAAATTCAAACAAATTTGCCTTATGAATGATGTCTTCTTTTTAAAAAAATTATTCATATCTGTTTTATGAATTAAAATAAATAAATAAGACTTGGTATGTAAAAAATCAGATTTGTTTTGTGAAGTGTAAAAATCAAGATTTTATCAAGAAAAATCAAATCTATTTTGTATAAAGTAAAAAAAAAAAAAAAAAAAAAAAAAAGATTTTTGGTTTATGAAAAACCAGATCTGTTGTTGGTAACAAATAAAAAGGACTTTTGAAGGAGGATTCACATTCATAAGACAAATTTGTTATGCATGCATCACCAAAAAAAAAAAAAAAAAAACTTCAACCTAAAATCTTAATTCTTTCTTTTGAATTTCAAAATCTGTACTTTTATAACAAAGAAAACTTTAAAAAAATCAGATTTGTATTTAATTAAAATATAGATCAGTTTTGAGTTTAGAAAAAACCAGATCTATATTTAATGAAAGTACAAATTAGTTTTGGGTTTAGAGAAAAAATCAGATCTGTATCTAATGAAAATACAAATCAGTTTTAGAAAAAAAATCAAATATGTATTTAATGAAAATACATATCAGTTGAGTTTGGAAAAAAAAAAAAAAAATCAGATCTGAAAATACATATCAATTTTAGAAAAAAATCAAGTCTGTATTTAGTTAAAATACAGATCAGTTTTGAATCTTCATAAAAAAATTTGTTAATCATTGCAGATTTTGAAGTTAAAAAGAAAGAATTGAAATAAACAATCATCTAAGGTATCTAAGCATGGCAATTATATATTAAGAACAAGACATAATAAAACATACTAAACATATTCATGCATCAAACAAAAACAAACTAATTAATGGAAAAAGAAAAGAAAGAAGAAGAACAGAATACCTCTTGCATCAGCGTGCTCTACTTACAAAAAGAAGTTCCTAAAGAAAAAGCCTCCAGAACGTCTTTAACGTAAGGGGAATTGAAAATTCCAAAGAGAATAACCCTTAATTCTGATTTGTTTCCCCTATTTATAGAGGTTGGGATGCTGACTGAGATCAGATACGAATTGGAATGCGTCCTTATCTCTAAAAAGTTGAAAAAGATAAGCTCTATCTTAATCAAGAGGTTCCCAGGCCGGGCCAAAGGTTTGGGCCAATCGACACTCCAAGAGTGCCGCCAAATGGCCTTCTTGGGTGCAGAGCTCGTGTTTGAGTTTTGGTCCAATTTGGACTCCTTTTTTTAGGATTTTTTAGCCGGGAATCGTACCTGGATGCATTTTCAATCTGTATTCTAAAAATTAATTCGTTTTTCTTGATATTCAGGCCTTTAAAGTGATAATTATCTTGTAGATAAACATTCCAAAAAAGACTTGATTATTCTCAACTTCTTTGTTATCTGATTATTCACTTTATTCTCATGCAAACAAGCCTATTTTGGACACTAACCAACAATCAATCACAAAATTATTTAATTAATTTTAATTGTCTAACCAATCAGAATTAATTTGAATTAATAATGCTTGATTGGCTCTACCCAAACAAAATGCATGCAGATCGTGAAAACTTGATCTTGTGATATCTTTCAATCCGATGGTCTGATTTGGAAATCGAGCATACCGTCGCGATCGATAGAACCTCAAGATCATTTTTATGATATGCAATGAATGAATTAATGCATGTAATGCAACTCTAAATTTTGGGTATATGAATGGTTACTCAAGTCATCTTCCGAAATTAAATTATGGGTGCAAAATCAAGTGTCTACAAGAACAGATTATAAATAACCTAAAATCATATTAACAGATATTAAAACAATTAAAATCAACAAGCAAATCAAATAAAACAATTAGAGAAACTACATTAAGAAACTCATGTGAATTCTATTAAACAAATAAAGAGTTCATGGAAAGAACACTTACCTTACTTAAGATTATGAGTTTGTAGTTGGTTTAACTAACCCCTCAGTGCCTACAACACAAAGATTAGATTGATAGAACAAAAGAATTAAAGAAAACAATAGTTTTTAGGAATCACAACTCAAGAACAAAGCTTAATTGACAAAGGTTTTTAAGAAATCAAATTAGAACATTAGTTTTTGCCATAGAACTAACTAAAGAGAGGTTTTGAATGTTTCAAAAATGTGCTAGCTGTTGCCCTAGGGTTTTGAAAAGAGAAAATAGGGTTTTAGAGAAGATGGAGGCCAAAAACTAACTCTCCCTAGCTAGGGTTTTGATTTGAGACATAAGATTAGTATTTATAAGTTAAAATTAAGGTTTTTAGGGCTTTTTAATGGTCTTTGGATGTTCCCAAGGGTCTAGGGGTTGGCCCGCATCAAAGCATGATGTTTTGGGCTCTTAAAATGAAGTTTTAAAATTCAGAAAATCGGACTACCCAGTTGGCCCAACTTCAAATGGTCATAACTTACTCAATATAAGTCCAAATTACGCATATTTTGTGTTCAAATTGAACCCCATGATGTCTAATTTCTAATGAAACAAACTTTACTCAAAATTTCTTTGTGGAATAAAAGTTATAGTCAAAACAATGAGAAAATGTCATTTTTTAGTATCAATTTTGAAGCGATTTGAGCACTTTTGAGTTGTGATTACTTCCAAATTATTGTGAACTCTTTAATTACCCTTGGTTGACATATGTCAAGCTCATCATTGGGGACGGGGACCAAAATATATTAACGGGTACAAAATGCAATGTCTATAGATGCCCCTCTTTTAACTTTGCTTGCATTGCAAGTATATTTAAAAGCTTGAAGAAACAAACATTTTGCAAATTAATAAACTTTGAGTCCACTAACTTTGCTTGCATTGCAAGTATATTTAAAAGCCTGAAGAAACAAACATTTTGCAAATTAATAAACTTTGAGTCCACACACACACTACACATAAACACATAAACATGCAAGCAATCATGCAAACATAGGGCCGTGCTAAAAATGGTGATTTGTGCACTTCCAACAAGAAGTGTGAAAAACCACATAAAAGAAAAAACTAAGATGTTTTCGAGTTTTAAGGACTTTACCTTCAAAACACACATACATGCACGAAATCATGCAAACAAGAAATGCATCATAAGAGACACAAAAGAAAATCTGGGATGTTTTCAAGTTTTTAGGACTCTCCCTTCGAGTTTTAAGGACTCTACTTAAAGTTGGGGGGACCACTCAAAGCGAGAAATTTACGTCCAAACATAAATAGGCCACTCAAGAATGAGAAATTTACACCAAGGGGACCACTCAAAGCGAGAAATTCATGTTTAAACACAAATAGGCCACTCAAGAATGAGAAATTTACACCAAAGGGACCACTCAATCTAGCAATTTATGTCCAAACACAAACAAGCCACTCAAGAATGAGAAATTTAAGCTAAGGGGACCACTCAAAGCAATAAATTTACGTCCAAACACAAACAAGCCACTCAAGAATGAGAAATTTACGCCAAGGGGACCACTCGAAGTGAGAAATTTACATCCACTGTGGGCGCAAAGGGAGTATGCCTCAGTTGAGTGGACCGTGGTGGAAAAAAAAAGGGATTCGCCACCTAGATTAGGTCTAGGAACCATGTTGGGCTTTTTGGGCCAATCAATTACATGCATATGTCTACATACCAAATTATGGG
Source organism: Quercus gilva (assembly GCA_023621385.1). NCBI lineage: Eukaryota > Viridiplantae > Streptophyta > Magnoliopsida > Fagales > Fagaceae > Quercus > Quercus gilva. The sequence goes on along the minus strand of CM042480.1, from coordinate 21,016,486 downwards.
TCCAGAGTTTGGATATGGCTTGGGAAGGTGTTAGGCACCCAAAATTGCCCGGCTTGTGGGACGGCCTCCATTGTGTGTTGCTAGGCCATATTTAATTAAAGAGTTTATTAAAAGAGCACTAATCCTTAACCTAACCACACATCATGCACTTAAAGAAATAACACACACAACATATTAAAGAGCACATCACAATATATATCCAAGGGTAGCAATCACATCACAAAACAACAACATCAACAAGGCATTAATCCAGTATATTCATCATGTTCATCAATGAAGAAAGTTTATCATGTTCATCAACAAAGTCAAATGCATGTTCATGTAATTATGCATCACTTATCTCACTTACCTCGCTGCACCATAACACCTCAGCACCTATGCATCAATGCATGTTCAAATTCTTTTGAATTTTCATGTGATTCATCAAAGCATAAACCCTAATCATCAATCTATCAATTCAAGCATGTGAAACATGTTATTCTACTAACCCTAGACCTAAACATGTGAAAGCTAGGCTCAAAAAGACCTAAACAGAGGATTAAAACTAATTAAAACACACAAAATAGCAAGAACCCTAAAATGTGATTAACATGAACATTCAATAGTAAATTTCTCACTTCGAGTGGTCATCTTGGCGTAAACTCCTCATTCTTGAGTGGCCTGTTTGTGTTTGGACGTAAATTTCTCGCTTCAAGTGGTCCCCTTAGCATAAATTTATCATTCTTAAGTGGCTTGTTTGTGTTTGGACGTAAATTGTTCGGTCGAGTGGTCCCCTTTGGCGTAAATTTCTCATTTTTAAGTGGCCAATTTGTGTGTCACATGATTCACATGGTCCCCTTTGGCGTAAATTTTGCCATCTTTTGTTTGTGTTTTACCGGTCCCAAATTTTCTTTTATGTCTCTATTATGCATTTCTTGTTTGCATGATTGCTTGCATGTACATGTGTCATGAAGATAAAGTCCTTAAAACTCGAAATTAGAGTCTTTAAAACTCGAAAGCATCTCAATTTTTTCTTTTATGTGGTTTTTAACACTTCTTGTTGGAAGTGCACCAATCACCTTTTTTGAGCACGCCCCTATGTTTGCATGATTGCTTGCATGTTTGTGTGTAGTGTGTGTGTGTGTGTGTGGACTCAAAGTTTATTAACTTGCAAAATGTTTGTCTCTTCAGGCTTTTAACTATGCTTGCAATGCAAGAAAAGTTAAAAAAGGAGCATCTATAGACACTGCATTTTGTAACCATTAATAAATTTTGGTCCCCGGCCCTAATGATAAGCGTGACATATGTCAACCGATGATAATTAAAGAGTTCACAATAGTTTGGAATTAATCACAACTCAAAAGTGCTCAATTCGCTTTGAAATCGATACTGAAAAATAACATTTGCTCATTGTTTTTACTATAACTTTTTATCCACAAAGTATTTTTGAGTGAGGTTTGTTTCATTAAAACTAACTCAAGTATAATCAACATCATTATTATCATCACAACCTGCCTCATATTTATGATTTTTCTTAACTCCCTCAAAATATTTTATTACAAGCCCATATATACTAACTCAGGAAGCCTTATAATGTACGACTTCTCAAAATAGATCTCAATAATTAATGTAAAATATAGAGAGAGAGAGAGAGAGAGAGAGAGAGAGAGAGTTGTATCAAACAATACAAGAACTTTTTTTTTTTTTTGAAAAACAAACACACACACACAAGAGAGAGGGAAAAGGGTTCTAACAATACAAGCTCTTGAAACACAAATCGCAATATTATTGAACCTGCATCAACTATGAGAAGTACTCTTTTTGGTAGAACATTAATTGGAATAGATATTTTACCTTTTGAAAGTCAACATTTGATTAGAAAATCGATTGGGTTTTTTTTGTTCAGGTTGTAATGGTGTTTGTTTGAATAATTTGAAATAGTTAAAATTTTGTTATTGATTTTTGTAGATGCTATACTTTGGTATTCAAAAATGTGATACTTTGTATATGTATTACTATATAGTGAGTTGTGTTGAGAGTAGTTCTAGAAGAAGCCACAAAGGTAAATAGAGCATGCCTAACGGCTACTTCAGCAATTCATCAGAACGATGTTGCTCTGGTTACACGAAGACTTGTGAATATATTTAATGAAACGTTGCGTTTATACTTACTGAAACGCTACGTTTTGCATAGCTATTGTTGGATTAGCTCAGTCTGTTAGGCAGTCTGTTAGGTAGTTATTAACAGTTACTTAGTTCCAAATTTCTCTCCACAATTTACGGATTAATCCCGTGAATTTAGGGATCTCTAATGAGGCCGTTGTTGATCCTTGTGTATATATATATTGTACATCACTGTAATGAATAGTTGAGCAGTTATTCTTCCATAAATTTCTTCTTCTCTCTCTCTCAAACTTCCTCTCTTTTCTCTTTGAGTTTGTAGCTTTTCTCTGAGTGATTTACTGTGTGAACACCATTGTTGCAATCTGTAAAACTTAGGTTGAATCTTTTCATGGTATCAGAGCAGCCACGATCCCAAGGTCCAACAATGGTAGAAACTAATTCAACATCAACTTCCTCTACTGTACCTTCAACCTGACCACCATGCCTTCAACTTCTTCATCCATCAATCTCACTAGTCAACCTCTACTGTTGCTATCAAACATGTCAAACATGATGACAGTCAAACTCGATTCTTCCAATTACATTGTTTGGAAACACCAAATTTCCATGGTTTTGGAAACGTACTCTATGCTTGAACTTCTTGATGAAGTCTCTCTTATTCCTGAGAAATTTCTCAAGAATCTTTCTAAAGCTGTTACTTCTGTGCTTAATCTAGATTATGTCATCTGGAAGTCAAAGGAAAAGGCATTATTGAACTTCATCAGTTCTACTCTAACTCCTTTAGTCTTGGCTATCACTCACTGTTGGTTGTTCATCTGCTCAAGAAGTATGGAAGGTTCTTGAACACAGATTTTCTTTAATTTCATGATCTCATGTGATGAATCTCAAGGGTGAACTGCATAATGTGAAGAAAGGATCTGATTCTGTGGATTCATATCTGCAGAAGATTAAGGTGATCAAAGACAAATTAATGGCAGTAGGTGTTCTTTTGGATAATGAAGAACTACTTCATGTAGCAATCAAAGGTCTCCCAGAGGAGTTTAGTGCATTTAGGTCTGCAATCAGAACTAGAAGCACAAAAATAAGCTTTGATGAACTAGCTACTCTGTTGAATGCAGAGGAAGAATCCTTGAATGAAGGTATGGAGTTCAAAGACTCCACTTTTTCAATGTCAATTAACTCCACACCAAGATTCAATAACACTGGTGGTAATTTTCATACCTACAATCAGCCAAATAATACTAATAGAGGTAGAGGAAGAGGCAACAATGTCAGAGGCTGAGGCAGAGGTCTAGGTCCATCTTTAAGTCAGTTTAATCATTTTTCACCACAGCCTTAAGGTCCTAATGCTAGAGCAGAGAGGCCAATTTGCCAAATATGTGGTAAAGCAGGTTATACAGCCATTGACTACTACCACAGGATGGACTATGCCTATCAAGGCAAGCATCCACCCACAAAGTTAGCAGCTATGGTCACTTCATCCAACCATTTGTTGACTTAGGGGCAACCTTGGCTAGAAGACAGTGCAGCCACTGATCATGTCACATCTAGCCTCAACCACTTAAGCTTTCCTAAACCTTACACTGGCCAAGAACAACTCACAGTTGGGAATAGACAAAATTTGCCTATCACTCCTATAGGTAATTCACTAATCCCTTCTTCTAATTCTGCTATTCAGCTTAGAAATGTGTTAAGGGTTTCTTCTATTGCTTCTAACCTTGCATCTGTCCACAAGATTTTCTATGATAATAACTGTAGTTTTTACTTCGATGCAAATACTTTGTTAATTCAAGCCTTGGCCACGGGGACAATTCTTTACAAGGGCAAGAGTGAAGGTGGTGTTTACCCCATCTATCCTCACAAGGCCACTAAACTTCTTCTTCCCCAAAAATTGTGTAATTCAATCAAGTTGTCTCCTTCTCATTGGCACTTGTGTCACCCTAATTCTCAAATTCGTAGACATGTTTTACATAACAATGGAATGTCTTCTCCTAATAGTGTTAATCTTGCAAATTCTTGTACTCACTGTCTTCATGGCAAGATGCACAGACTTCCATTTCCTAGTTCTAGGTTTGTAGCTACTTCTCCTTTTGAACTTGTACATACAGATCTATGGGGTCCTGCACCTCTTGATTCAATAAATGGCTACAAATATTATGTCATCTTTGTTGATCATTTCACTCGTTTTACATGGATGTACTTGCTCACAAATAAATCATAGGTTTACTCTAAATTTGTCATGTTTCATGCTATGATTAAAACACAATTTTCTTCCACCATTAAGGTTCTCAGATCAGATGGGGGTGGTGAGTTTACTTCTAAGTCTTTTGAGTCTTTTTTGTCTTCCAATGGGATTCAACATCAGATTTCTTGTCCCTACACTCCTCAACAAAATGGTTTAGTTGAAAGGAAACATAGGCACCTAATTGAAACCACAATCACCTTACTTTCACAAGCCTTTCTCCCTTCCACATACTGGTCATTTGCTGTTCAATCTGCACTGACACACATCAATCTCCTTCCAACAGCCACCTTAGACTTCATGTCACCTTGGTTTAAACTCTATGGTCATAATCCAAATATCTTTTCTCTTAAAGTATTTGGCTGTGCTTGTTACCCTTACCTTAGACCATATAGTCAACACAAACTTAATCACAAAACAGTAGAATGTATCTTCTTAGGCTATTCCAATGTTTCTAATGGGTACTTATGCCTTGATTTGCTCATTAACAAGTTGTATACCTACAGACATGTGTTGTTTAATGAGCATAGATTCCCTTTTCCTTTTACATCTCCTTTTGTCACACCTTCTCCTCCACCAACTACAGAAATATGGCTGTCCAATCTCTTGTACCTTCACTCTTCCAATTAGCCCTCTATCCTAGGTCCTTACACATTTGATTCTTCCTCTTTTCCCATACCTGTTTCTACCCCTATCCCATTTGTATCTAGTCCTAGTTTAGCTCTTATACCTAGTTCCTCATCTTAGTCTCACTCTCCATCTCCATCCCAATCTTAGCCTATACGCTTGCCTACCACTTTACAACCTATTACCTCAGCTCCTTCTCCTTCCTTGCCACTTGCTCCTCCACAAAATACTTTAGCTTTTACCTTTATTTCTACTCATGCACCTATCAATTCCCATCCTATGACCACCAGATCTAAGAATGGTATCATTAAGCCTAAACTTTGTTTTAAGGCTATGCTTGATTACACTCATACTGAACCTCCATCCTACAAGGTTGCTTCTAAGTTTCCTCATTGGGTTCAAGCTATGGATGAAGAATTTTTTGCCTTGTAAAGACTGAAAACTTGGTCTCTTGTTCTTGCTCCTATTGGCATCAATTTGGTGGGTTGTAAGTGGGTGTATAAGCTGAAATTAAACAGTGATGGCACCATTGCTCGCTATAAAGCCAAATTGGTCATAAAGGGCTTTCATCAACAGGCTGGTGTGGACTACACTGAGACATTTAGTCCAGTTGTGAAACCAGCTACAGTAAGGCTTGTTCTTTCCATAGCAGTGAGTCTTTATTGGCCTTTCAGGCAATTGGATGTCTCTAATGCCTTCCTCCATGGTTTTCTAAAGGAGGAAATGTACATGGAGCAGCCACTAAGCTATGTGGATCATCACTTTCCTCATCATGTTTGTAGGTTGCATAAATCTTTGTATGGCTTGAAACAAGCCCCTAAAGCCTGGTTTGACAAATTTTCCTCTCAGTTGTTGCATCTTGGTTTTGAAGCTTCCATGGTAAATTCCTCTTTATTTGTGTATCACTTTCATCAACTTATCATTTATCTCCTTTTGCATGTTGATGATATTATCATCACAGGCAATTCATCTTCTCAAGTCTCTCATATTGTCACTGCTCTTAGTCAAGCTTTTGAGCTTAAGGATTTGGGTGCTCTTTCCTATTTCTTAGGCATTCAAATTATGCCTTCTAGATTTGGGCTCACCTTATGCCAATCCAAATATGCCTCAGATGTGCTTCACAAGTTCAAAATGGAGAATTCCAAGCCCACAAAGACTCCTTGCTGTCCTAATGTGCGTCTTACTCCTTTTGATGGTTCTGTTTTACCTGATCCTTCTGAATATAGAAGTATGGTGGGTGCTCTCCAATACTTAACCTTCACACGCCCTGATTTAGCCTTTAGTGTGCATCAGCTTTGCCAATTTATGCATCATGCCACTACTTCTCATTTAGAGGCAGCCAAGCGCGTTCTTCGTTATGTGAGGGTTACTTTGCATTTTGGCATACATCTTGCTCCAGGTCCTTTCACCTTCTCAGCCTTCTCTGACGCGGATTGGGCTGGCGACCCCACTGATCGAAAGTCTACTACTGGCATGTTGATTTTCCTTGGCTCAAGCCCAATTTCTTGGTCTTCCAAGAAACAATCCACTGTTTCGCGTTCTTCCACAGAGGCTGAGTATCGTGCCTTGGCTTCCACAGCAGTTGAGTTAGCTTGGCTTCGCACACTCTTTAAAGAACTTAAGCTATTTCTTCCTCACATTCCCATGCTTTGGTGTGATAACAATTCTGCTATTACTATGGCCTCTAATCCTATGTTCATTCCAAAACCAAACACATTGAGGTTGATTACCATTATGTGAGGGGTTATGTTCTTCGGAGTACTTTGGGGATCAAGTTCATCTCTGGCCGTTACAATTTCACTGATATTTTTACAAAACCATTGCCTGGTCCCCATTTTCTGGTTCTGCGTAGCAAACTCTTGGCTAACTATGCCTCGAGTTTGAGGGGGGATGTTGAAAGTAGTTCCAGAAGAAGTCACAAAGATAAACAAAGCATGCCCAACGACTACTTCAGCAATTCATCAGAACGATGTCGTTCTGGTTACACGAAGACTTGTGAATATAATTAATGAAACGCTACGTTTATACTTACTAAAACGCTACGTTTTGTATAGCTATTGTTGGATTAGCTCAGTCTGTTAGGTAGTTATTAATAGTTACTTAGTTCCTAATTTCCCCCCACAATTTACAGATCAATCTCGTGAATTTAGGGATCTTTGATGAGGCCGTTGTTGATCTATATTGTACATCACTGTAATGAATAGTTGAGTAGTTATTCTTTCATAATTTTCTTCTTCTCTCTCTCTCAAACTTCCTCTCTTTTCTCTCTAAGTTTGTAGCTTCTCTTTGAGTGATTTACTATGTGAACACCATTGTTGCAATCTGTAAAGCTTGGGTTGAATCTTTTCAAGTTGATGGGCTCTCAACCAAAAAAAAAGTCGGTTGATGAATTAGTAGTGTGTTAGTATAGCGCATTACTAAAATGTGGTGTATTATTATATAGCTGTAATGTTTTACTAGGCTTGTGCTAAGATACTTTTTTTTTTTCTTTTTTGACAAAAAAGATGCATTCATATAATACTTTTTTCTTTTTTTTTAAAAAAAAAATTCTGGTGTCCCTATTCTTTTTTTTCTTTTTTTTTTGGAAAAGGTGTCCCAATTCTAGTTTATATATTTGTCTAATGAAAAATTGAATTCCAAAACACCTTGTGCTTATATATATAAACCATATCATCATCAAACACTTACCTAATTAATAGCATCCTTATTTTTTTTCTCATTGATAATTACATTTACAAATTACAACTATCCTAGCTTTCAGTGTAAGAGAAACAACAAAGAACAAAATCTACACATAGTAGCTTAATAGGCCATTCCCATCCTCTTTTGATGGCAATGGTGGATTCGGAGTGTCGGACCAAGTTTGGCAATTTTAAACAATCAAGATGCAGAAACCATCACGTTTCATTGTCCACCCTTTAGCAATGATCTCATCAGACTATACATACATAATCAATGTTGCTTCCAAATGAAACAAACCTTTCATTCTTAACACTGTACAGTACGTGGGTTCCAGTTAACTTAACTGGTAAAGTTTCTGATGATTATATAAGAGATATGGGATTCAATCCCTACCTACACCAAAAAACTTATTGGTGTCTTGGTCTGATAATAAAGAACTATCATCAGGAGCGGACGCCATAAGTTGAAACTCTCTCTAAAAAAAAAAAAAAAACATTGTACAGTACATGTGCGTATCAATTAAAAGACCTAGATGATTTGAAGTGGCCATGAGCATGAATCATCGATTAACATTTCTGAAAATATGAGAATCACTCAATGGTTGCCAACCTACAATCTAACTATTCAAAAAATCATCCTCACCAATTCACCGTCTTTCATATTAGACCACGTGAAGTATGGTCTTAAAAACCAACATCAAAGAACTTTCATGAGTTTCTCATAGGAAAAAAAAACAAAAAACAAAAAAGAACATGCATGAGTTTGGCTCTATGCCTTGCGTGATTATTATCAAAGGGTGCCAAGAATCACTTGAGGATAAAAGTTTTGATGGCCAAAATGGGCAAATGCCCTTTTCGTGCAAAAAAAGTGGCGTTTTGCCACCTTTCCTAAACTAATTAGGGAAATGCCCCTCTTTTGTAACTCGATTTTCTAAAAATAAAATCTAAAAAAAAAAAAAATTTATGGAGCCCTATAGTCGTGTTTTAAGGAGCTTATAGTGACGTTTTAAGGGCTTATAGTGTCGTTTTGGAACTCGAGCTCCATGAACTCAAGTTATAGACAATTTTGTTTACCTATAACTTGAGTTCATGAAGCTCGAGTTGCAAAACGCCACTTTAGGTCCTTGAAACGTTACTATAGGCTCCTTAAAAATGCCATTATAGGGCTTAACTCGATTTTGAGAAAATTGAGTTTCAAAACAGGGGCATTTCCCTAATTAGTTTGGGAAAGAGGGCAAAATGCTTGATTGTTTGCACGAAAAGGGCATTTGCCCATTTTGGCCAAGTTTTGATTCAATTAGAAGTAGCATAAAACAAACGTTGTTCAATTCCAAACTTATATTTACGTGAGTTTAATCTCTCTCTCTCTTTTTCTTTTTCTTTTTTGGATTTTTTATGGTCGATTTATATTGGACACCTATTTTCAACACTGCATTATAAAAATAAATAAATAAATAACTTTGTTCCTTACTTTTATATATATATATATATATACACACACACTAGCTTGTAACCCCATGCATATGCATGGATGCTCTTAAAAATATATAATAATATGCATAATATAATTCCTATATATATAATTTAAATACTATTGATAGTCATTTTTATATTTCGTTAACTCTTTAAAAAAATTTGTAAGGATATTATTAAGTATAAAATGTAAATTGTCCATTTTTTAAAAAATTATTGTGAAACACTTTTTTTTTTACAATTCATTTATTCTAGACTCTTTGGTTTTTGTACTTAATAACTCACTTGGATTAATATTTATGATGTGGTCCTACATTTTATTCTAAAATTAAGAAATAAAACTCTTTAAGAATAAATAATTTAGGACACATGGCGCAAAATTGGAACTCTAATTTGGGTTTCTCTCAGCTTCACCTATTATTATTATTATTATTATTATTATTATTATTATTATTATTATTATTATTAAAAGCTAAAACTAAGAGAAAATCCAATTAGATTCTCAATTTGGCACCATGTGTCCTATCTAATTTTTAATTTTTGTGCCAAGTGAATTATTGAATGTAAAAATTGAAGAGTTTAAATCCAATTAGATTATAAATTGGATTTCAATTGAAGACTAATTTTGCGCCAAGTGTCCATCTGATTTTTTTAATTTTTGTGGCAAGTAAATTATTGGGTGCAAAAACTGAAGAGTTTAAATTCAGTTAAATTCTAAATCATATATATATATATATATATATAATGAGGAATCATTACATATTTTAGAATTGTATGGTTTAAAAAATGTGTAAGCTAATACTATGTATAATTTGAATCTCTTCTAACAAAAAAGTACATAATATAAACCGTGTAATTATGATTGTTTTTAATTATACTCGTGCATACGCAGGGCTACACACTAGTATGACATAAAATTAGACAATAATTAAAATTCAATTTAGAATCTAATTAGATTTCTCTCAATGACTTGTAGCATTTTAATATTTATATAATTAAAATGAATAAATATGGCAACATAAATATAAAGATATGAGAGTTAATATGGAAGATAAGGTCTTAGTGAAATGTTTAATCCCCATTGAACAGGAGAGAGAGACTCTTTTATTCTTTTTTAATTGTGGTGATTAATGGGATGATATGTATTGAATCATGTATTGGGCTATATACATGCGCAAGGAGGTGTAAATAGACTCGTTCAAAGCCAATACAAATTATAACAATTACAACAATATACTATAACAATTACTGATGATGCGGAAATCGTCAGTGAGTAGATTTGTCCAGATGGATCAGCACGAGCTCGTCCAAGTTCCCGCAAAGTTTAGAAAGAAGAAAGGGACCCTCTCAAGTTGGTCACTGGTGCAGTGCTAGCCACGGAGTCTCCGATGATAAAGTCAATGAATATAGCTTTTTAGAAATGTAGAGAACGTAGTTGTAGGGGTCTAGACTGAGTAGAATATCTGTGTGCGTACCTTGATCAATTTTTTGGTGCACACATATATATATATATATATATATACACACGCTTTTCTTCTAGCCGTTGCTCTCCTTTAATGGTGGATTAAATGTTTTCTTTGTAACACTTTTTGGCCCATTCAATGTGGATTTTGATAGGGATCCCAATGGTTTCCTTGCTGATATGTAACCGTCGGGATATTGAATGCCCCTTTTATGACTTTCTTCCTTCGTTTGGGCTGGGTCTACGTGGACGATGATTTTTATTGGGTTCATTTAGACGATGAAATTTATTGGGTCTATCAGTTGCCCCCCTATTCTAAGATCGTCCTTACGCGTGATGATGATCGTAAGAATATGGAAGGTCTTTTGTTTAGATGTGACCCTTGGGATTCCGTTTCATTCGCATTTAATGCGTAATGGTGGCGTCGTACGTGTCATGGCCACGTGGCATGCTCCTAGTGGTGGATGTCTTTGTTTGGTTCGAGGGATTTTTGGTTTTCTTGCTGGTTTTAAGTTTTTCAAGCTTAGTTCTCTTAAAAACTTCTCACTTTTTCCTTCTTCTTCTTCACCTTTTCGCCTCTCACTATTTTCTCACTTCTGCACTTTTTTTGAGCTTTTCAACCTTTGGTGTTTCTCTCCTTTTTGAGCTTGAAACTTTGAGGTACGATCTTCTTTCCCTTTCCTTTTTCTTTCTATAGCAACATTCGTTTGCCTTTCTTATTCTATTTAAGAATAGATATCCGTACCCTTTTTCTCTTTGTATTCATGTTTGAAAATTCTGAGGTTAGGCAACATTGTCCTTCTATCTCGTTTCTCTTTACACACTTAGGGGCATCTTTAGGTTCTTTCTGTACCCATTGCCCCCCAATTGAAGGGTTTGTATCTAGCGATGACCTTGTTGAGGCAGAGATGGATACCGCTACTTCTGGTCGAAGGGAGATCAGAGCTTTCCATGCCCTCAAGGAGGACTGTGCTCTGGATATGATACCCTGTTTAGGTTTAGAGATAGATTCCAATTCCCTAAGGGGCTTAGGGTTCGTGTTCCCTATGAAGGGGAAAAGGCTTGCCATTTCTCGCCTGGGGAGGTGTGCTTTTATGAGGCTGCTTTCCAGTGCGGCCTTAGGTTTCTCGTCCATCCTTTTATCATGGAGCTTCTGTCTCATTTCAACATTGCTCCTAGGCAACTTATGCCGAACTTATGGAGGATAGTGGTTAGCTGTATGGAGATTTAGATGGTCGTAACCAAGGGGGACATGATCAGGTCGGATGAGTTTGTTCACTTGTATCATCTAAAGGAGTCTAAGGAGTACGGGTATTATGAACTTGTGCCCTAGGTCAGGAAGGCTAGGATCGTCACTGATCTTCCATCGTCCTTCTGATATTGGAATTCAAGGTTCTTTTTTGTATTTGGGGATGGATGGGAAACTCTCTCTAATGATTTTTGGGGTGAAGTTCCTAGGTTGCTTCGTTGTTAGAAGGCCCCAAGTCTAGGTGCGCTGTCCTTCTAATTATCCTTTGCTAGTTCCTTTGCTTCCTTTTCTCCTTCTTCTTACTTTGTTATTGATCTCTTGTTTATTATGCGTTTACAATTAAGAAGTACCCCAAGCTCAAGAGCAGGTACAAGACGCGTGTCCAGGTTGCTACTGAACATGTGAAGACAATAGGCAATTTTGATGATCTTGTCGACCCTAGGACTTTGGCTTGTCACTATCTCGACCTGGAGCCTTCTTCCTTCATCTTGCATGCTATTGAAATTGAGGAAAACAGTGGGTCTTCTTCCTTTTTTATTTTATTTTAATCTTTCTTCTTTGTAGAGATGACGACCAAATTCAACCAAGAGATGTATGCCAAGATGAGCGCTAGGAAGAATGAACCCCTCTCAAGTTTGGTGAAGAAGGTGGTGCGGGTGGTCGAGAAGGGAACTCCGATCACTCTTGTTACTTTCATCCAAGATGCTACGGGGGCCGCTTCTCCTGCTACTTCGATGGAGGAAATTACCCCTCGTCCAAAGAGACAAAGGACTATGGACAAGGGTAAGGAGAAGGTAGATTCCCGATCGTCAAGCATCTGGGACAACTTTAACCTGGCCCTGACGAGAGCCCAAGATGCTTTAACCATTAAGGATCTCAAGGTGTTTTTGGGTATCCATTCTAACGAGATCGTGAGTTGTCACATCCACAAGCTCATCCAGGTGATGTACGCATATCACACATTTTTTCTTCTTTGTTGTGGTTTAGCGCATGAGATTGAAGATTTCATGTTTTACATAATCTCTTTTTCAAGTGCTGGGAGAGATGATCCACATCACATCTGAGTACTTAAGCCATAAGGCGAAGGCAGTGTCAGCGGGGTCCAAAGTAGAAGCTCTGGAAGCTGAGAATGCTAAGCTGAGAATGGATCTTATCTCTACTATGGATGACGCTAATACCGCCAAGGAGAAGGCTAAGGCTCTAGCTGATGACTTGAAGGTTAAGAAGCAGCTAACTGTGGAGGAGGATGAGCAACTCCAGGCAACTAACCAGAAAGTCAAGATTGTGGCTGCCAAAGTTGTTCAAGCCTTTCAACAAATCGAGGGGTACAACACTGTGCTCTTTAATTGGTATTACAAGGGTTTCGAACTCCTCCGACGATATTTTGTCAAGCATCCTTTTGGAGTGGACTTGGAGAACCTGGACTTCAAGGCAATCGATAAAGAAATAGAGAATGACGAGGCTTCCCAGGTTGCTGCTGCTATTCCCGAAGAGAATGCTCCAAGGGGGAATGGTTGTGAACCTTAGAACGCTTCTACCGATGCAATTGGTGGTGACGAGGCTCCTATTTAACTATTTCCCTGTTTATCAAAATTTTCTTTTGCCTTTTCCTTCTCTGCATCTTTTTTTTTTAAAAGGTGCCCAGTGTGTTTTTGGGCTTTACATTCTAACTTTGAAACAATTTTCTTGCCCAATATGTCTTTGGGCTTTAAATATTGACCGTGCCTCGATGATTATATTTTTATGCCATTGTTCGTTTTACCTTACCTTTGATGGTTGTTCTGCCATTTTTTTTTTTTTTTTTTTTTTTTTTTATCCTTGGTCGTCATCTCTTCGTTCTTAGTGATCTGTGTTTGCGAAGAAACTCGAGTTTGTCAATGTTTCATGACTTAGTCATTTCCATATGATTTGTATCTTTGTTAGGAATTTTCACTTAGTTTCATCAGTGATGTATATCCTGCAAGGGAATTTTATCACTTAACCATTTTTTTGGGTAATTTACATCCATTTAAGAAATCTTATCACTCGGCTTCGTCAATGATGTACATCTGTCTAGGGAATTTTACCACTTAGCCCTTTTTGGGTGATTTACATCCATTTAAGGAATCTTATCACTAGGCTTCGTCAGTGATGTACATCCGTCTAGGGAATTTTATCACTTAGCCATTCTTTTTTTTTATACATTTACACACAATTTGCTTGAATATTTGCTGTATAGTATTTTTTTTTTGCTTTATTTCGAATGAAAATGTTACTTTCGTGAATACACCAGTACCTTATCTCTATTGATAATACTTTTTCAAATGCTCAATGTTCCATGGTCGCAGCAACTTCTTTCAGTCCATTGACTCTAAGTGGTAGCTTCCTTGTCTTGAATAGTGGATGACTTTATAGGGTCCCTCCCAGGTTGGTCCGAGCTTTCCCTTGGGTTGGATCTTTCGTGGCCAATGTGATTCTTCGTAGGACAAGATCTCCTATGTCAAGTCTTCTAAGCTTCACCCTCTTGTTGTAGTACTCGGTCATCTTTTGCTGATACTTTGCCATCTTTTGAGATGATTCTTCTCTTATTTCATCCAAGCAATCCAAGTTGACTCTCAGTTGATTGTCGTTGCCATCTTCCTAGAAAGTCTCTCTTTTCATGTTGGTGACTTCTACCTCGACTGGTATTACTGCTTTTGTACCGTTGGTGTGTTTAAACGACATCTCTCTTATCGAAGTCCTCGCGGTGGTCCTGTATGCCTATAGGACATTTGGCAATTCCTCCGACCATGCCCCTTTTACCTCTTTTAGTCGAACTTTGATGATCTTCAATAGCGTTCGATTCGTCACTTTCATCTGTCCGTTGGCTTGTGGATGTCCTGGAGAAGAGAATTGGTTCTTGATTTCTAGTCTAAAAAAAAAGCTTCTGAAGTCTTGACTGTCAAACTGGCATCCGTTGTCTGATATTATTGTCTTTGGTATTCCAAATCTACAAACTATGTTTCTCCATACAAAGTTCTGGATTTTTGCCTCTTTGGTAGTTGGTAGTGATTCCGCTTCAACCCATTTTGTAAAATAGTCAATCGCAACCAATAAGAACTTTACCTGTCTTTTACCTTGAGGTAGTGGGCCCCATTGAGCGAATAGCCATAAGGAAGTTACGGCCGTCATCTTCTTTCCCTGGACACGCTGGACGTTCTCGAACCTTTGGCACTTGTCACACCGTTCAACGAATTCCTTTGCGTCTCTCTACATGGTAGGCCAGAAGTAACCTGTTCTGATGATCTTGCTTACCAGGGATTTCGGGCCCATGTGGTCTCTGCATATTCTTCGTGGATTTCCTCTAGAATGTACCTAGCTTCATCTTTTTTGACACACTTTAGATAAGGCATGGAGAACCCTCTTTTATCTAAGGCGTCATTTAGGATCGTGAACCTAGTTGCTCATTTTCTGACTTTCCTGGCTTCATTAACGTCTGCTGGAAGTCGTCCGTCTCAAAGGAAAGAAAGAATTGGAATCGTCCAACTGTTTTGGTTTTGAATCGTAAGAGTATGGAATTCTTCAATGCTGGGATGCTTTTGGACTTCCATTCTCAAATCAGGCGGCATTGTTCCTTCTCCAGACGATGCTTACCTTGCTACTTGTCAGCCTAAGGTATTTTTGCACCCTGTCTTCTTTTGCTTCATATTCACCCTTTATCTGCCCTATCACCAATTTAGAATCGCTTTAAAGGAGTAAGTTTCTGGTGCCCAAAGCCTTCCCGACCCTGAGCCCCGTCAATATAGCCTCATATTCTACTTCATTATTGGTGGCGAGGAATTAGAGTTGCACTTCATAGCTAAAGACGTCTCCTTCAGGAGTGTTAATGATGACCCCCACTCCTCCTCTTTTTCAGGCTGACAACCTGTTGGTTTGGATCGTCCATCTGTCCAACTCATCTTGGATATCTTCTTCGTTTGGGATTGTGAACTCGACAACGAAGTCTACTAACACATGTGCTTTGATCGCTGTCCTGGGGTGGTATTCGATGTTGAACTAATTAAGCTCAACTGGCCATTGCACCATTCTTCTTGCAGCTTCAGGCTTGTTCATTGATTTTGTAAGGTTGAATTTAATCAACCATCTTGTTGGCTTTATTCCGTGCCAAATTTGCTTATAATTCAGCATTTAGAAACCATGTATTTAGGTGGGAATCATGTAAAGGTAGTGTGTGAGAAAGTGTGAAGAAATGCTCAAGACTGTGCAGTGAAGTAGGGACTCGCGACTAGATCTCGCAGGTGGCTCGCGATTGGCAAGCCGCCAAAAGATGCACACAAGTGAAGCATGCAGAGAAGCTAAACCGTCATGCCAGCTGTAGCACTACAGGACAAAAAGTCCAGACTGGCCATTCAGTTAGCTCGCAACTTGAACTCGGGACTCAGTCAAGTATCGAGGCCAAGTCGCCAGCCAGCTCTGTTTTGGAAAAATGACTCTTTGCATTCCAAACACACACCAGTATATATAGGCCCTTATACCCACGAAATGTAGAGAGCTTGCAGAGAGAATTTTGAGAGAAAAACCCTAGAGAAAAACAAGATTGACTTATCCACAATCTTCATCTTTGTTTCTTCAAATTCCTCTACTCTCGCGCTCTCCATTGTTACATTCTTGAGAGGTACATTAGCCAAAACCTTTTCTCACCATACCCATATCTATGAGAAGGCTATTTGGTGCTTGGGAAGAAGTTAAGAAGGGACCAATTGATATTGGTTGATGTTATGGGCTATAGCAGAATCCGGTAAGCTAAAGAAGTCAAAGGTTCGACGCAACCTCGTTGGAGCAAGAAGCTTGGAGGGCTTAGGTACACTGCTAAATTAGGTTTGGAAGGTCTTATGCTGTTCATGTATCCCAACTTCATTCTTTAGTAGATTATTAACCGCTTGGAGGGCGGCGGAGAGGTTTTATGCCGAGGGCTTCGGTTTCCTCTTCAATAACACATCGTTGTGTTGTCCTGGTGTTGTCCTTGTGTTTGCATCTCTCTTCCCTTAATCTTTGCCATTTAATTTCTATTATGGATGTGATTTTATTTGGTTTAGATTGTTTATCAATTCTATTATAAGCTTATATTCATTTTCCGCACATACATTGTTTGATATTAAGCTTGAATTAGTAATTTGTAAATTTGGGGTCTAAACGTTCATAGTGTTTTACACACTATTTGAACTTTCAGATTTCCTTGTTGGTTGGTCAGTCATTACCAAAATAGAGTTTTCTTGGAAGTAGGGACGTAGTTTGCAATAGTTGACAATTAAGGCAAAGGCGATCTTCTCAATCTGTGGGTACTTTTCCTTGGCTCCTTGGAAAGCTTAGCTGACATAGTAAATTGGGAGCTGCACTCTATTCTCTTCTCAAATCAAGGCTGCACTCACGGTGGTGGCTGACACTGCTAAATACAAAAACAGGTTTTCCCCTTCCTTCGACAGGCTTAGGAGTAAGGGGTTACTCAGGTAGTGTTTCAAATCCTGGAAGGCTTTTTGTACTCCTCCGTCCAGGTAAAAGCTTGCTTCAAGGTTTTGAAGAAAGGTAGGCATTTTTCCGTCGCTTTAGAGATGAACCTATTGAGGGCCGCAATCCTTCTAGTTAATTTTTGGACTTCCTTCACTGTTCTTGGCGATGTCATCTCTAATATAGCCCAAACTTTTTCTAGGTTAGCTTCTATTCCTCACTAGAACACTATAAACCCTAAGAACTTTCCTGATGCAACCCTAAAGAGGCGCATTTGCTAGGATTCAACCTCGTATGGTACTGTTTGAAGGTTGTGAAGGTCTCCTCGAGTTCGTTCAAGTGTGTGGCTTATTCCTTGCTCTTAACAAGCATATCATCCATGTATACCTCCATGTTTCTCCATATCTGTTTATCGAACATTTTGTTGACTAACCTTTGGTAAGTCACCTCCGCTTTCTTTAGTCCAAAGGGCATTACCTTGTAGTAGTAGAGCCCTTGGCTAGTGATGAAGACAGTTTTCTCTTGATCTTCTTCTGACATCTTAATTTGGTTGTATCCTGAGAATGCGCCTATGAATATGAAAGGTCTGTGTCTCGTCATGGAGTCTACAAGTTGATCTATCCTTGGCAAGGGGAACCTGTCTTTTGGGCAGGCCTTATTCAGATCTGTGAAGTCCACACACATCCTCTATTTTTCATTTGTTTTATTTACTAGAACGACGTTGGCCAACCAGTCCGGGTAGTAGACTTCTCGGATAAAATTGGCAGCAAGTAATTTGTTTACCTCATCCATGATGGCCTTGTTTCATTCAGGGGCAAAGACTTGTCGTCTTTGCTGGACGGGCTTCTTCTCTGGGTCTATGTTCAGGTGGTGTTGGATGACTTCAGTTGCTATGTCTAGCATGTCTTCATGACTCCCCGCGAAAATGTCCAAATTGCTCCTTAGGAACTGGACAAGCCTCTTCTTTATCTGAGCGCTCAAGTTCGTCCCTATCTTCATCATCTTCGTTGGTTCCCCGTCTATCAGATCCATAGTTTCTAAGGTTTCTACTTTCTCCTCCTCATTCTCCTCAATCATCCATGTATGGTTTTCTTTTGCCGTTACCACTGCTTGGTAGCATTCTCTGGCTAGAACTTGATCTCCTTTTACCTCGCCCATGCCATATTCCGTTGGGAACTTCACCTTTAAGCAATATGTGGACATTACTGCCTTCCAACAGTTGAGTGTGGGTCTTCCTATAATCACATTATACGAGGACGGGCAATCCACCACCAAAAAGTCAAGCTGGTGGGTTACCTGCTAAGGGTGAGATCCCACTGTGATCGTCAGAGCTACTATACCTCTAGGGTACAATCGGTCTCTGCTAAAACTGACGAGGGAGTGTTGACACCCCATTTTGCAACCCGCATTTAACCTCACTGGGAGGGTAAAAGGGTAATTTTGACTTGGAAATATGCATCTTGATTCTGGTCATTAGATTCTTAATCTCATTTCATCAAAATGATCTTGATGTTGTAACGATCAAATTGACTGGTCATAAGCCCTAATCAGACCATCAGATTGAAAGTTATCATCAAATCAAGTTTTAATGGCCGAGGTGCACTATCACAAATTGAGTCTGACTATATGTGATTATGAACAATTGATTCCAATTGGTTATAATTCTAATCAATTTGAGATCAATGATGTGTCATAATTTGATTGGTTAGGATTACATTTTATGGTGAGGTTGCATACACCTAATTAATTAGATAGTTAAACATTAATTATTCAATGAGTAATTTGTGTAATTATCTTTTAATTAGAGTAAATTTGGAACCAATTAAGTCTGAAATGGGAGTGATTGGAGCCATTTAATGTTAATTGGGAGCTAATTTGGGACCTATTAATGTTAATTGTGCTGAAACCATTTTCTAACAAATGACATCTACTCACCAATTCATCAATATCTCTTATAACATTTTGAATCTGTGAATGAGGTTAACTTTCCCAGAAACTAGACATCCGGGGCTTTAATTTGAGCATAAGAACGAGGCAATTCCGATCAGAATTGAGTCAGATATGATTTTTTGAAGTTAGCTCTACAAGCTGTTACAGTAGCTACGGGAAAACCGAATTTTGGCTTGTTCCTCACTCCTACCAATCTTTCCATTTAATGCACCAGATTTTCCCCCATGCTAAAATGAGGTCTAGGTTCATGATTCTTTGTCAATCCTCATTAAATGGCCTTCCATTCATATTTCCTCCACCACTACTATATAAACCCACATCTCCTTCATTCCAAAACACACGAAAACCCCCTCTCTTCTTCTCTCTTGAGTTCTAGTGAAGTTGAGTAGTCTTGTCATATCTTGGTCTTCCTGAGACTCAAGGTATTGAGTGAGACTCACTCTCCCTCTCCTAGCTCTTCTTTTCCTCCACCCTTAGGGTCTCTACTAAGAGTTTCCTCCTCCACCACATGGATGTTGCATGAAGGTATAATCTCTTTCTTTAACTTGTTTCTTGTGTTGCCATGATGAGAATTTATGATTAAAGCATGATAGTAATCACTTAAATTTCCTTGAATATATTTGAATGTTCTTAATTGTTCTTATATGTTTTTCACATGTTCTTGATTGTTCATCACATGTTCATGCATATCACTAGTTTTAATCTTAAATCCACATCAAAAATATGAAAAACATGTTTGTTTAATAATTCTTTCAAATCCTCGAATCTAAGTTATCACCGTCCACACACATTCACTAGATTTTATTTCTCAATCCAAATGAAATGCTCAATAAATTGAATTAGGGTTTATCACATGCACACACTTCAAATTCAACATGCAAATTGATTGATAACATATTGGATGATGTGATATGAATGTTGGCCACCATGGTCTAGAAGACCGGTTTCATCGGGCAAGATGGGTGCCTAACACCTTCCCACTTTGTAACATAGCCTCCGAACTTAGATCAAGGGTTAGTAGATCAAGTGCTTATCCATGTAATTTTCGATTTTTAGATTGTAACTAGGAAACAAAGCCATGTACTTTATCTTAGATTGTATCTAGGACCAAAGCCATGTAATTTTCCTATGATCAATGTAAATTCAATTGCAAATTAATAAAATGAGGAATTTTTTTAATTATGGTTTTCTTATTTTTCCAATAATTAAATAAGTGGCGACTCCATTGTTAAACCCTTAATCTAAAGGGGAAAATATAACTAGTCGAATCTCCATTTTTGAGAGACAATAACACGACTCCACCCATTCACGTGGATTTGGCCCAACACTCCTATAAAAAAGGGGGCCGGGGGCGCGGTCTCTCATAGTGGCGACTCCACTGGGGATATTGAGGGCTAAGCTTCAATTAGGTTATAGTGGCCAACCATGTCATTGTTTGTTTATTGCTTTTTTATATATAATATGTCTAATATGTCATTATATTTGCATGTCATGCATCATTTGCTTGAATGAAATTTATTTTATTTGTGTGTTAGCCCGGAAGCCCGGTAGTATTAACCGTGGATTGTGGTCTTCCTGAGACTCACATACCCAACGGTGAACCTACCACCCACGGCGACAAGGATCATCATGGTTATGCCATGGTGGTTCATAGGGACAAATTGTACCGTTCGAACCAACGCGGCGCTCCTGGCGTCACAAGTTGGGAGGTACGACGTCCTAACTTGTGGGGACCTTTAACCTACCTTCTACCCATGTTGTAATGACCCATAGAACCTACCTTTAGGTCGGTCCATGTAAATTGCATTTCATTACGCATTTGTTTGGCCGTTGTTTGAACCATGATGACTTAAGTCCAACGCTTGAGCTCATCATGATTGTTTGAACCTTGTATGTTGTTAATTAACTCAAGCCCAAAAGCCTATGATTGAACTCTACTTGGTAGTGAAGCCCAAAATTGTTTCTTGAATGAGTCTAAGCCCAACACTTGAGCCCATTGAAGGTGTATAGACATGATCAACATTGAAGGCCAAAAGCTTACAAGATGCATGCCTTCTAAGTGTAAGCCCAAGCCATTTCAAGCAAATAATAAAAGATCAAAATCAAGGTTCAAGCCTTCCAAGTGCAAGCCCAAGCCATTTCATCACAATCAAGGTTCAAGCATCCTAAATGGACCGAGAAGAAGCAAGTGGCCCAACTTTGCCTCACTCCACATTTGGTTTGCAACATCATGGTTAAGCTTAAAGTTTGTTAGTTTATTCCATGTTTCTATGTTTCTTTGAATTCTAAAAATTCATGTAGCATTTGATGTACTTTGTTCATGTATATATTTTAAAAAAAAAAATTCAAAATTTTTTTTTCAAGATTTCAAAATCTTTCCCAAAATAGAGAAAATTTTCAAAAAAAAAAAAAAGTCTTTGGACTAGGGGCATTGAGCCCTTAAGTCATTTTAAAAAAAATTTCTTTGAACTAGGACCATTAAACTTCCTAGTGACTTTTCCAAAAAGACCCAATTTTTTTTTTTCAAGATTAAAAAAAAAAAAAAAAAAAAAAAAGGTCTCCTTTTCAAAATGGTACATGAGGATTCCTTGGACAAAACATTTTCTATATCTTGGTGTTTAAAGGCTTAAGCAATCAAATTGTACCAAGGAATGATTAATTTCATTTAATCCATGTAAAGACTTTTGCTACTTGACTTAGAATATAAGAAGAAATGGTCTTAAAAGGCAATCAAAAAGAATCCATCCATCGAAAAATCCCAAGAAACCATGCACTCAAACCAATTTTCAAAGATCTTTTGTTTCACAACATTAGAGCATTCATACTTTTTCTTTTAAGATGAATTTATTAAAAGAGTTTGAATCACTGTGCCTACAAGCAAGCATTACTAGGGATGGGAGGCCATCTTTGGTTAAACCAAATTATTTCCTATTACCTATAATGTTCATCATCCATTGCTAGCCCATTTGAGCCTTTAAACATTAGCATCTTTTTTGCATGAACCCACTAAAATCTAAACCTAGGGTGGGAAAATTCAAAGTATGTATGCTTAAATCTCATGTTAAGGAGGAGTCAACCTTAAGCTTTGAAGCTAATTGATAAAGCTCTCCTAGAGGACATGAAAGACAAGAAGAGAATTCATTAAGCTAAAGATAAGAGATCATCAAAGAAAAATGAGCTTTCACTCAATCAAGAAAAGAGAAATGAAATTCCATCAATGTGAGAGGAAAAAAGTGTGCATCAAGTTTGAAGAGCCTAAAATTCATCATGCCAAGAGGAATACAAGATTCATCCAAAAGAGATTCATCAAGCATAGAAATGTGCAAGTGCATCGAGGCAAGAAAGATGTATAGAGAGTGCATCAAAATGACTTAAGCTAAGAAAAACAAGGGAGGCAAAAGATCCCCAAAAAGTTCATTCAATCAAGAGATGAAAGATAGCCAAAAAAGAAGAAGCCCGCTAGGCTGAAAACCCAAAAGGGCAGTCTAGGCAAAAGTTAGGGCCGAAAAAAAAAAAAAAAAAAAAAAAAAAAAAAAAAAAAAAAAAAGCCCGCTAGGCTGAAAACCCAAAAGGGCAGTCTAGGCAAAAGTTAGGGCCGAAAAAAAAAAAAAAAAATTCTAGCAAATTGAAAACTTGAAGATGTAACAAGAGGAAAGTCTAGAGGCATGATTCAAGAGAATGAGCATAAAAGTAAATGTTGATACAAGTGATCAATGAAGACTAGTGAGAAGATGGCAAAGAAGAAATGGGAAACTCCTCCAATGCTTGATTTTTGAGTAATGCATACTTGGGGGAACATTATCGGGAATTTTGAGCCTTTTTATACCATTCATTTCGTAACCTAAACTCGGCCTATATTACAACCCATGAATAAGTCCTCCTTGAAATCTTGCTAATTGTAGGCACATCTTGAACTCTAACAATATTTTTCTCTTGAATTAAAAAGGAAAAGTGCTTAAAATTGTCAAACCCCACAGGATAATATGTCCGAGGACAAAATTTCTCAAATCCTCAAATCCTTAAAATGACTCAAAAAATCTTCCAAACCTAGAGCATTCTCCTTGTTTGCACCCAACAATGTGATTCATTTCATTTTTTGATTGCCTTTGGAGACTTAATCTGATGATGTTCAAAAGGATGAAGCAAATTTGATTACATGAGTTTAATGATCTAGATCCTTCCCAATCAAAGAGATTTGTTTGATTCTTAAACATTTTGATTTTCCAAAATGGTTGTTCAAAGGATCACCTCTTGTTCATTTAAAAAAAAAAAAAATCATTCTTTTTCAAAATTCAATTCTCTTGAACTACGTCTTGACCTGATCCTCTATGAGAGAGGTACGTAGGCAGCCTTGCAGAGGCCCGGTCCCATTCACCTAAACAACCTTGGTGAACAAAGTCAAAACAATGTGACAAAATTGTTTGGGTGCATGTTAGGTTAAGCCCATTTGTTTGCATTAAGCATGTTTAAACTTGGAGCATTGGCCTATTTATATTGTGTGCAAGTTTTCATGATAATTGGTTTCTAACAAGCTAGAGAAAGAAAGTCTTGTTGTAGGAACCAAGGATGGCGAACCATGATCTTTTTTCATGTTCCCCAATGGTCACAACATCAAATGAATTCAACTTCAATCTAAGCATGAAATATGCCCTAAACTAGGGGCATTGGGTAAGTACTTCCAATTCATTTCAATGAATAAATCCATTGCTAATTGAAATTATCTTTTTGCAGGAATTAAGTAAGGACTTATCCAGCAATCCGCATCAACTTCCATCCAAAGTTATTCTCTTTCAAAGGATAGCTTTTTCAAAAAAAAAAAAGAGTCATCATGTATAAATCTTCATCTTCATCTTCCTCACTTTTTGATAATGAACAAATCTTCATATTTCAAAAAAAAAAAAAAAAATCAATCAAGATTTTCAATTCTTTCAAAAAATTCAAGATTTGCAAATTATTCAAAAAACGAAATTATTAAAAAAAATATAAAAAAAAAAAAAAAAGGGCCTAGGTACTAGGGGCATTAAGCTCATACTTCTTAGGTTGCTTTCAAAAAAAAAAAAAAAATCAAGACTTTCAATTCTTTCAAGGTTTCCAAATTTTTCCAAGAAAAAAAGAATCAAAAATCCTTAAGGCTAGGGGCATTGAGCTAGTACTTCTTAGGTGTCTTTCAAAAACAAAACAAAAAAAAAAAAAAAAAAAAAAAGCTTCATTCAAGATTTTCAATTCTTTCAAAAAATTCAGGATTTCCAAATCTTTCAAAAAAAAATCTTCATTAAATTCTTCTTCCAGAACAGAAAGCTATGATCTTCTTCCATATTCTCTAGTGGTGCAACATCAAGTCAACTATCTACCCTCAGCATTCATCAAAGCATGGAAGATGTCCCAAACTAGGAGCATTTACCAGGTATGCCAAAGCCTTTTCAATGAATAACTCTGTTACTAATTGAAAATATTTATTTTGCAATTACTAGGGTAAAAGGCCCACACACATCGGTATGAATAATGCCTTTCAAATCCTTGGACATCTGGGAAGCACGTCCAAACTTCAATCCATCGGACCTTTGGGAAGCAAGTCCAAACTCCAACTCCATCGGACCTCTGGGAAGCACATCCAAATTTCAAATCCATTGGACCTCTGGGAAGCACGTCCAAAATCCAACTCCATCGGACCTCTGGGAAGCACGTCCAAATTTCAAATCCATCGGATCTCTGGGAAGCACGTCCAAAGTCAATCCACGGACCTCTGGGAAGCACGTCCAAACTTCAATCCATTGGACCTCTGGGAAGCACGTCCAAATTCAATCCACGGACCTCTGGGAAGCAAGTCCAAACTCCAACTCCATCGGACCTCTGGAAAGCACGTCGAAATTTCAAATCCATTGGACCTCTAGGAAGCACGTCCAAAATCCAACTCCATCGGACCTCTGGGAAGCACGTCCAAATTTCAAATCCATTGGACCTCTGGGAAGCACGTCCAAAATCCAACTCCATCGGACCTTTGGGAAGCACGTCCAAATTTCAAATCCATTGGACCTCTAGGAAGCACGTCCAAACTTCAATCCATCGGACCTTTGGGAAGCACGTCCAAATTCAATCCACGGACCTCTGGGAAGCACGTCCAAATTCAATCCACGGATCTCTGGGAAGCACGTCCAAATTCAATCCATGAACCTCTGGGAAGCATGTCCAAACTCCAACTCCATCGGACCTCTGGGAAGCACGTCCAAAATCCAACTCCATCAGACCTCTGGGAAGCACGTCCAAATTCAATCCACGGACCTCTGGGAAGCACGTCCAAACTTCAATCCATCGGACCTCTGGAAAGTACGTCCAAAACCTCAAATCCATCTAACCTCTGGGAAGCATGTCCAAAATTCAAGATCACGACTGAAATCCTCATCTTGTCGTGACCACTGGTAAGCATGTCTTGTACTCATTTCTTTTCCAAAAAAAAAAAAAAAAAAAGCTGCATGTATGAACTACGTTTGGACTTAATCCTCTCACCAAGAGGTACGTAGGCAATCTCCTCTAAGATTCGGTCCACATTTTGATCCACTACATGACGGTCTACATTCTTCTCTGCATGCATCATACATTCACCACGGTTAAATACTGATTGCAAAATTAGGTGTGTCTTTTATACATTGACATTCGCTTTTCAAGCTCTGTCAATGAGGGGCATTCTGTTAACACCCCATTTTGCAACCCGCATTTAACCTCACTGGGAGGGTAAAAGGGTAATTTTGACTTGAAAATATGCATCTTGATTCTGGTCATTAGATTTTTAATCTCATTTCATCAAAATGATCTTGATGTTGTAACGATCAAATCAACTGGTCATAAGCCCTAATCAGACCATCAGATTGAAAGTTATCATCAAATCAAGTTTTAATGGCCAAGGTGCACTATCACAAATTGAGTCTGACTATATGTGATTATGAACAATTGATTCCAATTGGTTATAATTCTAATCAATTTGAGATCAATGATGTGTCATAATTTGATTGGTTAGGATTACATTTTATGGTGAGGTTGCATACACCTAATTAATTAGATAGTTAAACATTAATTATTCAATGAGTAATTTGTGTAATTATCTTTTAATTAGAGTAAATTTGGAACCAATTAAATCTGAAATGGGAGTGATTGAAGCCATTTAATGTTAATTGGGAGCTAATTTGGGACCTATTAATGTTAATTGTGCTGAAGCCATTTTCTAACAAATGACCTCTGCTCACCAATTCATCAATATCTCTTATAACATTTTGAATCTGTGAATGAGGTTAACTTTCCCAGAAATTAGACATCCGGGGCTTCAATTTGAGCACAAGAACGAGGCAATTCCAATCAGAATTGAGTCAGATATGATTTTTTGAAGTTAGCTCTACAAGCTGTTACAGCAGCTACGGGAAAACCGAATTTTGGCTTGTTCCTCACTCCTACCAATCTTTCCATTTAATGCACCAGATTTTCCCCAATGCTAAAATGAGGTCTAGGTTCTTGATTCTTTGTCAACCCTCATTAAATGGCCTTCCATTCATATTTCCTCCACCACTACTATATAAACCCACATCTCTTTCATTCCAAAACACACGAAAACCCCCTCTCTTCTTCTCTCTTGAGTTCTAGTGAAGTTGAGTAGTCTTGTCATATCTTGGTCTTCCTGAGACTCAAGGTATTGAGTGAGACTCACTCTCCCTCTCCTAGCTCTTCTTTTCCTCCACCCTTAAGGTCTCTACTAAGAGTCTCCTCCTCCACCACATGGATGTTGCATGAAGGTATAATCTCTTTCTTTAACTTGTTTCTTGTGTTGCCATGATGAGAATTTATGATTAAAGCATGATAGTAATCACTTAAATTTCCTTGAATATATTTGAATGTTCTTAATTGTTCTTATATGTTTTTTACATGTTCTTGATTGTTCATCACATGTTCATGCATATCACTAGTTTTAATCTTAAATCCACATCAAAAATATGAAAAACATGTTTGTTTAATAATTCTTTCAAATCCCCAAATCTAGGTTATCGCCGTCCACACACATTCACTAGATTTTATTTCTCAATCCAAATAAAATGCTCAATAAATTGAATTAGGGTTTATCACATGCACACACTTCAAATTCAACATGCAAATTGATTGATAATATATTGGATGATGTGATACGAATGTTGGCCACCATAGTCTAGAAGACCGGTTTCATCGGGCAAGGTGGGTGCCTAACACCTTCCCACTTTGTAACATAGCCTCCGAACTTAGATCAAGGGTTAGTAGATCAAGTGCTTATCCATGTAATTTTCGATTTTTAGATTGTAACTAGGAAACAAAGTCATGTACTTTATCTTAGATTGTATCTAGGACCAAAGCCATGTAATTTTCCTATGATCAATGTAAATTCAATTGCAAATTAATAAAATGAGGAATTTTTTTAATTATGATTTTCTTATTTTTCCAATAATTAAATAAGTGGCGACTCCATTATTAAACCCTTAATCTAAAGGGGAAAATATAACTAGTCGAATCTCCATTTTTGAGAGACAATAACACGACTCCACCCATTCACGTGGGTTTGACCCAACACTCCTATAAAAAAGGGGGCCGGGGGCGCGGTCTCTCACAGGGAGATTCAAAGGGTCGTAGCCTTTTGGGATCTACCTTCAGTTGCTGGAAAGCTGAGAGATATATAATGTCTACCGAACTGCCATTATCTATGAAAATCCGTCTGGTGTTGAATCCTTTTATCATAAGCATGATAACCAATGGGTCGTCGTACGATGGCTTTACACCTCTAGCATCTTCTTCCAAGAACAGGATGTCCACATCTACTTTCCTTCTCTACTTTAGAGGTGGTAAGCTGTGGACACTGTCTACCTGTCTTTGTTGTGACTTCTTGAGGGACTTGAAGGACCCACTTGTGGATGGTCCTCTTGTGATCATCTTTATTTCTTCTATCGCACTTTATGGATGACCAAATGCATTAGTCTCATCCCTGGTAACAATCTCATGCTTTTCCTTTTTGTCATCTCTAGGTCGGCTATGATAGGTTTTTAGACCCCTTAAACAACAATAGATTAACCTAGTTAATTAGCCAAGTGATTAACTTAGTCAAATTATGTAAATCTAGGTTATCACAATCAAACAATCATATCATGTATAAAGCAGCGGAAAGATAAATAACACAAAGATATGATGACCCAGGAAACCACATCGGTAAAAACCTGGGGAGGATTTAACCTAGCTGTCCTCAAGGTAAAAAGCAAATCCACTAGAAAGAATCGAAGTTCATACAATAAGACTTACAAGCCCCCACGCTCGGCTTCCTATTGCTACCCACCAGTAGAACTTACTGACACGACCATGTGCAAAATCCGAGAGCACGAACTCCTTCTTTCTTTGGCCTTTGCAAAACACAAACACCCACGTTTATGACTTTGAGATTCCACTCAAAGGTTTAGCAACACAAACTCTCCTGTTTGTGACTCTAAGACCACCCTTGAAGGTTTAGATCATTAGCACCTTTGATGACTAGAGAAGGTAACAACTTCTACAACACCAGATCTTGAGATTCTTCAAGTAATAACACTGATAGAAGACATAAGAGAGCTTTTGGGTACAAAACCCTAGATCTATAAAAGAGGCACAAGATGCACTCTAATTTCTCTAAAAAAACTCTTAAAACCCCGCCTAGGGTTAGCTTATAATGTCCTTTAAATACTGGAAAAAAAAAAAAAAAAAAAAAAAAAAAAAAAAAAAACGGCTCGCAATTTGGGCTTCAAACGGATAAGTTATGGCCATTTTACGTTTGCTGATTTTGTTGATATGCGATTTTCGATCGATTGAAAATCACTAGCATCAATCGAGTATCAATTAAACCAACCAGCTTGTAACTTATTTGTTTTTATCCAGAACTTAAGTTTTTTGTCTTGGGCTTCAATGTAGACCATTCCAAACTAATGAGACTTAGTTTTTGTCATGTTTTGTCATGGTTTGCCAACATTACAAACTCAAAACCTAACAGGCTAGATTCCCCTTTCTTTACAAATTTCTGTAGCTTCCCTTTTCTAATGAGTTCCCCTATCTGCTCCTTCAAGTCTCTACAATCTGCAGTGTAATGGTCGTGGTTTTTGTGGAAGTGGCAGTATTTTCTCTTGTCACGCAGATTGGGTGATGAATACAGCGGCTTCGACCACTTGAGGTAATGATTATCCTTAATCTGTATTAAAATTTTATCAACATGCATAACTAGAGGGGTAAATTTTATTGTTCGAGACATTTTATCGTCTCTCTTCTTATTCCCGCCGAAACCCTAACGGTCTCCCCTTTCTCTCCTACGTCCATTCTTGTCTTCCCTTCTACCCTCCTTCTCTTTGGGCTTATCCTCCTCTCCTATTGTGGCTAGGGCATCTTTAGCATTCATATACTTCTAAGCTTTTAACAGCATTTCTGCCATTATTTGCAGGGGACTTTTCACGAGAGCGACCACGAATTCTCTGGATTTCAGATCGGCTTTGAAGGTGGTTAATTGCACCTTGTCATCTGCTTCATCAATTTCTAGGACTTCTTGGGTGAAATGCTTCACATACGACTTTAGGGTCTCCTTGTCCCCTTACTTGATGGTGAGCAGATGATCTGCAGGCCTTTTCGGGCATTGTCCACTAATGAAATGGCGCACAAAAGAGTTACCCAATTGTTTGAAGTTATCGATGGATGATGTTGCTAACTTACTA
The DNA here is from genome assembly GCA_023621385.1 of Quercus gilva. NCBI lineage: Eukaryota > Viridiplantae > Streptophyta > Magnoliopsida > Fagales > Fagaceae > Quercus > Quercus gilva. Next base: position 20,986,510 of record CM042480.1, on the reverse strand, counting down.
AACCACACTCACACTGCTCCCTTGAGAGTGGTAGGAAAGGAGGGTCATAATATCTCATCTGGGGGTTGCTATAAACTCAAGGTCATCTTGAAAGTAGTAATGTGGTCCAATGAATCCTTCAGGCCGTCGAATGACTCAAATTGTGGAAGATGAAACTTCGGAGGCATAGGGCACTACAGGACTTTCGTGGTGAAGGGTGAATCCATCCTTCTAACCATCCCATCCAGATTTCGATCCGTCTTTTCCCTCATTGCATTCCTTAGCTTATCCATTTCTCCCCTCATTTCCCTGAGGAGGTCCGTATTCGCTTCGTCAGAAGTGTTCAGCTGTCGATGGTCATCTCTTTTGTGGCTATCTCCATTGTCATTCTGGTTCATCCTAGTCCTCGTGGGTGAATGATTCTCCTCCTGTTGTAACTGCAATCTCATCTCCTGGTTCTGCTTGGTGAGCTCCTCCACACTGGCTGTGAGTGTTTGGATTTATAGCGCTAGTGCTGCAGAATCTGGTGGCGTGTTGAACTCCATTTGGACATTAGGATTGAATGGAACTACACTTTCAGACCGAAGTGTGAAATTGTCATTCCCACAGACGGCGCCAAACTGATGATGTAGAAATCATCAGTGAGTAGATTCGTCGAGATGGATCAACACGGGCTCGTCCAAGTTCCTGCAAAGTTTAGAAAGAAGAAAGGGACCCTCTCAGGTTGGTCACCGATGCGGTGCTGGCCACAAAGTCTCCGATGATAAACTTAGCGAATATAGCTTTTTAGAGATGTAGAGAACTTAGTTGTAGGGGTTTAGATTGAGTAGAATATTTGTGTGCGTACCTTGTTCAGTTTTTTGGTGCATATATATATATATATATATATATATACGCTTTTCTTCTAGCCGTTGCTCTCCTTTAATGGTGGATTAAGTGTCTTCTTTGTAACGCTTTTTGGCCCATTCAATGTGGATTTTGATGGGGATCCCAATGGTCTCCTTGCTGATATGTAACCGTCAGGATATTGAATGCCCTCTTTATGACTTTCTTCCTTCGTCCGGGCTAGGTTTGCGTGGACGATGATCTTTATTGGGTTCGTTTGGACGATGACATTTATTGGGTCCATCAATTACAAGCATTCTACGTCTGCACTAGTTACAAAGATTAACAATCTCCTTAAAAAGAGCAAGTGTCGCTCCTCAATCCAAATAATGTTGTGTATTTTTATCTTCAAACAAATAATATTAAGAAGGTTCTAATAATGAAAAATAATAGAAAAATGTTCATAAAACAGCTAATGTTGTCAGCAATTTAACTCCAACTTTTAATCTTTCTTTTACAATTTCAAAGAAGCAAAGGGAAACCTTCACCTTTTATACAAGGTTTTCAGACCCGGACCATTCAATGAACCGTTAGGGAGAGGTTCAAGGTTTTGAAGGTCGGACCAAGGTTGAACTAAGGTCGAACCGTGATGATGTTATAATTAATTTAAATTTTTTTAAAAAGATAAATAAATATATTAAATTAGTAAAAGGAGAAAAAATAACTAAAATAGCTAAAATAAATATAGAAATTTATCTTTCAAATGTATTTTTTATATCATAAGTTTTATAAAACAAATACGAAATATTAAATTATAAGAAAAAATAAATTAGATATCAAATTTCATAATCAAGGGAGTTGATAACATAATGGAAATTGTTTTAATTTAGTGAAGAGAGGGAATATATATATATATATATATATCCTTAACATTTTTGTGTAAGCCTATATTTAAATTAATCTTAAGTTTTCCCTAACAGCTCAAGTCCTTTTTTTTTCTTGAGTAAATAGTAATACTTATTAGAAAATGCATGAAAATAATAATAGTATTTTAAACCAGGTTTACAATACATTATATAACTAGAGTACAACTACAAAAGTGTCTAACCTTTGTATTATAGACTGAGGTTATAAATAGAGGATACTAGATACACACAACTAATGTGGAATAAATATTTTTTTTAATAAATAGTAGTACTTATTAGAACACATACAAAATAATAATAGTATTTTAAACCAAATTTATAATACATTATATAATCAAAGTACAATTATAAAGGAGTTTAACCTTTATAGTTGTAGACTAAAAAATCTATTTAAGTGGTCAACTACTTATGAAATTTAAAATTTTAAAAACAAAATGGTAAAATCCGGAAGTTTGGCACACTTGCCCATTAAAAAATTAATTAAATACTAATACAAAGGCCAAGTTAATGGATGACAGCCAAGCGTATTTGACACTTTACACTTTGAGCCTTTGACAGCCGACCATTTACTGTCTATAGGAGACCGTGATAGAAAAATCTAAAAGCTCAGATTCATCATCTCATTTGCAAAGAAATAGCAAACTTCGAAAGACCCAAAAAGCAGAAATATTTAAAACATAGAAAGAAAGAGAGAGAGAGAGAGAGAGAGAGAGAGAGAAGACCCAAAAAGCAGAAATATTTAAAACATCGAAGAGAGAGAGAGAGAGAGAGAGAGAGAGAGAGAGAGAGAGAGAGAGAGAGAGAGAAGAAGAAGAAGAAGAAGAAGAAGAAGTGGAGATGCAAGCTCAAGATCTGACTGCATCTTACCATGGATGAGAAGCTTCAACAATGGCAGTAAGTATCCCAAAAAAAGAAAGAAAAATCTGACTTGGTTGAACCTCTAAGAACCGTCCACGGTTTTCAAAACCGGGAGGTTCAACCGCAGTTCATAGGGTTCGCTGCTTTTTCTACCTATGCCGGTTTTGGGAGCTAAAAGAACCGTTTTGATGAACGGTTCTCGGGTAACCCGGTCGAACCGTACGGTCCGGTCCGGGTTTCAAAACCATGCTTTTATACATTAAACAATTCTTCAATTTTAGGTAGAACACAGTACGTATTTACTTTAAGAGAAGTTGTATATCCATCAATAGTTTCAGGGAAAGCCTTAACTGAATCAGCTTATCACTTGCAACTATATGCTTAAGGATTTATATGAACGTAGCGGCTCCTCCAAAATTTCAATTATCAGAACAACAATATATAAATATTTTTAAAAGATACATCTTAAGTCTTAACTAAAGGTGGCAGAACTAAATAACCAAAAGAATAAAAGGATAAAAAAAAAATTAAAAAAAAAAAAAACCCATAAAAGCTGCCACAATATGATATTGTCAATATCTAAGAAAACTCTCTGCATTAGACATTAATTTAATTTCATACTTCTAAATACATGTATGTTGGGTCCCAAAAATATTATCACAAAAATTATCAATTCAAAATAGCAATCACGCACAAGAATACAAATATTTACATGAAAAACCCTTTTTTTAAGAGAAAAATTGCAGGACAAACTCCAAATCAATTCACTATTATCAAATCAATTACAATAATTCTTGTGTATGTCTCACAGCTAAAGAAAAATCTCTCTTATTTTTCTTTTCTACACACACACTAATTATTTCTCTCAAAAGCAGCAACACTTTGCTCTATCCTTTCTATTTTCTTCTCCACGCACAACTCTCTCTTGGCTGTCTTCTTTTCTCTAAACGGCTTACTCTTGGCTGCTCTCTCTCTCTTTTTTCTTGTGCAGCTTCCTCTTTCTTTACTCTTGCACATACTCTTTTTGTGTCTTCTCGAAGGCGGCAGCCCTTTTCTCTCTCCTTCCTCTTGCATTCCTCTCAAATGAAAATCCCTTTTATTCTCTCTTGATTTCACGCTTTATTTTTCCTCTCCCCAAAGGGAGTACCCTTGGACCAAAGCCAAAGACAAAGCCAGCAAATTCTTTCTAGCATTTTATATTTATAAGACTCTTTTCCTATTCCCTTTTGAACTAGGAGTACATTACTTCTTTAACAAAGAATAGACTTCCCTTCCACACCAAGGAATAATCTTTCCTTTCACACAAGGGAATAGACTTTCCTTCTACACCAAGGAACAATCATTCCTTCCACACAAAGAAAACACAAATTAATTTTTCCTTCTTCAATTAGGAAACCTAATTAACTTTCCAAGTCACAATTAGAATTTTGGGCAATTTCCCAACAATGTATTCAAACCTAAAAGATGCCGAGTTGTCTGTTTGGGAATTTTTTATTTCCAGTAGCTTATTTGCATAATGTGAGAGAAAAAGCTAAAAGTTAACTTATTTTCAAAAAACTGAAAGTTAGACAAAAAGTAGTGTGGAGCCTACAAACATTATATAAAATAAATGAAAAAAATTAACATATAATCACTTCCCAAACTCACACCAAACTCAATTTAAGGTTACGGTTTCTTGATGATTCAAGAGTTCTTGGTGATTGAAATGTTAGAATTTAGTGTTTAGAATTTGGTGATTGAAATGTCCTTAGCATTAAAGTTTGCTAAGTGGATTTGATTGTTGGTGATGATTATAGGGGTAGAGAATGTTAAGCTAAGTGTTTGGAATTAATTTGGGGTCTCATGGAGGATAGCATTAAAATGGAAGCTTGCATTAGAATGTAACTACTTCAACAGAGTCATCACCTTGGGGAATGACATTACTTCAAGGGAGTCTCTAGCTCCAAGAGAAATACTGGAGAGAAACTAGCAACAATGCAACAACTTTGATATCTTTTCTATTCATAACAAATTACTATATATGATTCTATTTAAAATTCCAAGCTTTAATTAGTTACTTTGAAAATGATAAATTTTAATTTGTTATGCTCCTAAACTATAGGGTTTAAAATGTAATTTACTCACAAAAAATAAGGTTGTATGATAAAAATATAATAATACTTAAAAAAAAAGACATTATTAAAAAAAAATTGTATATAAACTAGTAACAATTAAAAAAATAAACGAATATCTTGGGTTAAAACAACAGACAAATAGCAACATCTAACAGTAAGAGCTTTCATGGATTTTGTGGTTGTACTTTATAGCTACGAAATTATTAAAAGGCTATAAAGCTTTACAAAAAACAAAAGAGACCGACCCATGTGTTACTCGGAGAAAAGATACTCCTCTGTTTAGATATTAGTATTGTCTATCGGACGGTGCCTTTATAATGGAAGTATTATACCTTATAAGTCATACTAGCTCTACCTCCCCCTTTGAAAATCTTGCATTCAAGAAAAGAACCATGATAGAAGAGGTAAAAACCCAAGCTAAAGTTGGTGTTGGGTTGAACGCCCTCTGGAAAGCTTTGACCAAAGAATTGAGATTTGTGGTCCCTAAAGTCCTGCCAAACATAGTGAAGGATGTGGAATTGATTGAAGGAGATGGTGGCCTTGGTACACTCCTCCTCTTCAATTTCTTCTCTGGTGGTGAGTCCATCTACTTTGATCATTGACTTTATTGGCTTATTTATTTCATTTAAAAATAAAAAAGAAAAAGAAAGAGACGAGTTGATTGGCTTATGATTTGATTTATGAACTACTCCAAATCATATCTTATATTTTAGACATGATGTGAATAATAAGAAATTATTAGATGTTTTTGAAATACAGTGATGTGATGCTCTTTTCTTTCACATTCATTGTAGATCCTACTAATTACTTCAAGATATAGGATCCACGATAAAATGTTAGAGAAAGGAATACCACGTTACTATGCTCTGGGAGCACCCAATAATTTTCCTTGAATCATTTGAGAACAAGGTCTTAATTAGTATGGTTCTTTAAGTTTGGTCTTACAAACTATATGATTGAAAGTTTTAGATGTAACCCAAAGTGGAATCAAATATCACTTTAGAGCAGTAACAAAAAATAAATCACTTTTAGAGGTGACAAGAGCCTAGTACTTCTTGCTTTATTTAAAGTTATCATTTTGAAAGTACTTCTTGCTTTATTTGCTTTCAAATTGAAAAATGCTAATAATATTGTAACTCAATAACATTGTCAAGTGTCTTAAATAGAGACATTTAAGGTTCAAATCTCCTACTAATAATTTTTTTTTTTTTTAAATGAAAATTTCTTGCATTCATTTTGCATTTGTATGAATTTAGTTCCTGTACTAGCATGCCAACTAGAAAAAAATTCAAATAAATGATGTGATGTTGCTAATGACATTTTTTTTATGACTGTTATTAGATGTATCTGTAGCAGCGTATCAGAAGGAAGAAATTGTGGAGCTTGAAGAGTCCCTTCATCGAATTGCTCTTCAAGTGCTGGAAGGCGGACATCTGAATAAGGGTTTTTCCTTCTACAAGACAACTTTCCAACTAAATGCAATTGCAAAGCAGGAGACTTTGGTTGATGTCACAATCTCATCTGAGACTGAAACAGATCAAGAAAGTACCATGCCCTCGAAGACAATAGAGGCCACATTAGAATTTCTTAAGTGCTTAGAAACCTATATCATGAATGGCGCTTCCTAGAATTTTTTTTTTCTTTTTCCTTTTTGTAATAATTAATAATCCAGATTAATGCTTTTAATATTGGAAAAATGTTTCTCTTTAAACTAGTTTGGAGAGAAACCCTTCAAACTCTCTTTATATCATTTTATTAAATGTGAATTTTAAAAATCAAATCATTGGATTGCATGTTCTTATTTAATGCTTCATGTCATCTCACTTTATCCCATTTTGAGTATTTGATTTTTGCTTTACCAATTGCATCATGTCATACCTCTTTATTTTTCTTTTTTCTTTTTTGATAAAGTAACCAAATTTAAAGATAGAAAAAAAATTGATATGTTATACTACAATTTAATAAAGCTACAATTAAGAGCATGATGTACATGATATATAATAATTAAGAGCATTCACAATAGAGGTATTGAAATAGCTAAAAATCTATTTTAATAACTCAAACACCAAAAAACATTTTTATCAATGGTGCTAAACTTAAAATTTTTTATCACAGGTGACAAAATATACCCCAAGGGGGTTGTTACACTAACCATCATTGTAGAAACTTATCCAGCCCAAATATCCAAGGAAATTGATTTCCTAGTAATGGATTGTCCTTCAACCTACAACATGATCATTGGACGACCAACTTTGAATCGTCTAAAAGCAGCCACTTCGACATACTGCTTGACGGTGAAGTTTCCAATAGCCTATGGAGTGGGGGAAATACAAGGAGATCAAGTCCTTGCCAGAGAATGCTACCAAGTTGCCTTGGCCTCAAGTGAGAACCATACATGGACCATAGACGAGGACAATTCTGCCCTTGACATGGCAGAAGAATTAGAGATGGTTAAGATCGTCCCTGGAGATCCAACAAAAGTTACAAAGATAGGAACAAAGCATCCACATGACAAGAAAGAAGGTCTAGTCAAATTCTTGAAGGAAAATCAAGATGTTTTTGCATGGAGCCATGAAAACATGCCTGAGATTGACACAGCAATCATCCAACATTGCTTAAACGTCGACCCAGCATACAAGCCAGTCCAACAAAGACGAAGAATCTTTGCTCCTGATCACAATCAGGCGGTCATCGAACAAGTAAAGAAGTTACTAGTATCAGGTTTCATTCGTGAGGTATATTACCCCAAATGGTTGGCAAATGTAGTAATGGTGCAGAAAGCAAATAGGAAGTGGAGAATGTGTGTCAATTTTACCGACTTGAATAAAGCATGCCCAAAGGACAGCTTTCCACTCCCAAGGATTGATCAACTGGTAGATTCAACAGCAGGACACAAGCTATTAAGTTCATGGATGCCTTTTATGTGTACAACCAAATACTTATGGATGAGGAGGCCTAGGAGAAGACAACTTTTGTCACTAGCTAGGGGTTATATTGTTACAAGGTCATGCCCTTCGATCTAAAAAACGCTAGCCACATACCAAAGGTTGGTAAACTGAATGTTCTCTCACCAAATAGGCGAAATGTGGGAGTCTATGTAGACAACATGCTGGTGAAAAGCAAAGCTGAAGCCTGAAGAGGAAAACCTAGGCGACCTCAAAGAAACCTTCAATATACTCTGTAAGTATAATATGAAATTAAATCCACCAAAATTTGTTTTTGGAGTTTCTTTAGGTAAATTCTTGGGATTCATGGTGTCACAACGAGGGATAAAAGAAAACCCTGACAAAATGAGGGCCATCTTGGAGCTGACATCCCCAAAAACAATGAAAGAAATCCATAGTCTAACAAGCAAGGTAGCAGCCCTGAATCAATTTGTCTCACGAGCCACTAAAAAATGTCTCCCATTCTTCAAAACTCTCAAAAGAGCATTTGAATGGATGGACAAGCGCGAAAACACCTTGATTAAGTTGAAAGCTTATCTTGCGCAACCACCATTGCTAAGCCCATCCATCACATGAGAAGAACTCTACCTTTACCTAGCAGTCTCAATCGTCGTAGCCAGTTCAGCCTTGATAAGGGAAGAAAACTGAGTACAAAGACCCATGTATTACACCAGCCAGGCCTTCTAGGGAGCAAAAGGAAGACACATGAAAATAGAAAAATGGATCTATCACTGGTAATTGCTTCTAGAAAATTACATCCTTATTTTCAAGCTTATGCTATTGTGGTGATGACAAATCAACCTATAAAGAAAGCCATGAACAAGCTAGATGCTGCTGGTCGTCTAATCCAATGGGCAGTAGAGCTCAGTCAATTTGACATCAAATACAGACCTCGAACAGCCATTAAAGCACAAATACTGGCTGACTTCATAGTAGAGTTAACTCTCCCAATAAATGAAGAAGAGAAGAAAAACAAGATATGGACGATCAACACAAATGGTTCGTCCACAAAAGAAACAGGAGGGGTAGGAGTCGTCCTAATATCCCAAGAAAGAGATACTCTGAAATATGCTATCAGACTTCAATTTTCAACAACAAATAATAAAGCAGAATATGAAGCCCTCATTATCGGGCTCAAATTGGCAAAAATGCTGATGACAAGAAGGATTGTCATTCAAGCGGATTCCCAATTGATAATTGAACAAATGAAGGGAGTTTATGAAGCAAGAGAAGATAGAATGAAGAAGTACTTAAACCTTGTCCAAAAGCTTCTACCATCGTTCGACGAGGTTGTCTTTCAACAGATTCTTAGAAGCGAAAATGAGGATGTGAACTCCCTAACAAAGATTGCTTCCTCAAAAGAGTACAATCTAGTCACAGACTTAAACATGGAGATACAAGAAAAGCCCAGCATAGACGGAAGTATGGTCATGCCAATCTAGGAACAGGATGAATAGATGACACCAATTATATCCTTCCTGATAAGCCAAAAACGTATTGACCCCTTGTGATTAAATTAACTAACTAATTAGCCAAGTTATTAATTAATCAAATTAACATATAAAGCGTGTGGTAGCACAAAAAAATCACCAATTAAACTAAATATGCAACAGAAAATAAATAAACACGGTGATTTGTTTACGAATGGTGAAAACTTACACGGTAAAAACCCCACCGGGTGATTTTCAAGTCACCACTCCTAAAACTTCATTATTATCACAACAAGCGGTTACAAGTAAAGAAATCCCAGTACTTTATACCAACCTACAGTTGAACCCTTACCACAATACCCAATTGGACTTGTTCTGTAGTGACAATTCCTCCTTTTGATGCACGGCTCCCAAGTATGTGACTAACTAATTGTGCGGATCCCAGTATGCGACTTCAATCACCAACTAGAGAAGTTTGTTGGCTGCAAAGTTCTTCAATTCATCCACACGATGAAGATCAAGAAGATGCTTGGTCACAAAACCCTACGGTGCACATACACAGCAACTTCTTCAGAAGAGATGAACTAGGGCGAAACTTTGTCTCCGGTCACAATTTGCTTGAACAGATTTTGCTCAATGTTTGTGCAACTTGTGAACTCTTTGACGGCCCTTGAAATAATCCTTTTATATGTCTAGGGTTAGGAGAAAAGAAGGCCTAAAGACATATTCACGGATCCCAAGAAAATAGATCAGAATTTCTGTTTCTTTTTTAAACCTCGACAGATAGGAGCTGTCGAGCAGGTGTCAAGCACACAGGCTGAATAGCTTCTTAAACCTCGACACATGCTAGCTGTCGAGCTTTAATGAACTTGCACTTCTTAGCTTGTTTCTTGGATAGACTTGATGACTTCAACACTTGATCTTGAAACACAGTTTCTTGAAGTATTAAAAACACCTAGATCTACCCAATTACAAATAAAGTGCATTTTGTCAAAGGATTAGCCAATTACATAAAAGAATGACATATATTCTTAACAAGTGAAACACATATGTCCTAACAATTCCTTAAAAGCGACCAACTCCCTAGCAACAAAGCTGAGGCAAGTAAGATACGAGCCAGAGCAGCACGTTTCATCATTATAGACGATGTTCTATACATACGAGGGTATTCTCCCCCTCACCAACACTGTGTCACGACTCCTAAAGCCAAATACATGTTGACAGAGATACACGAGGGCATTTGTGGAAATCATGCTGGGGCAAGATCATTAGCAGGAAAGACACTATGAGCAGGTTATTATTGGCCCACCTTACAGAAGGATGCACTTCACCTCATTCAAACATGCGACTAATGTCAAAGGTTCGCAAACATAAAGAAGCAAACTGGAGAGCCCATGGTTCCAATCACTTCCCCTTGGCCTTTCGCCCAATAGGGAATAACATAATGGGTCCACTACCTACAGGGACAAGACAGATGAAATTCTTAGTAGTGGCAATTGACTACTTCATAAAATGGGTAGAAGCAGAACCACTATCAACAATTATAGGAGAAAAGATCCAGCAATTCATCTGGAAGAACATAATTTGTAGGTTCAGAATTTCAGGCATCATTATTTCTGATAATGGAAGGCAATTTGACAATCCAAAATTCATAAAATTCTACAAGGATTTGAAGATATAGAATCACTACTCCTCACTAGGACACCCATAAGCCAATGGCCAGACTGAAGTAATAAATCAAAGCTTGCTAAATATTATCAAGACTCAACTTGCCAGGGCAAAGGGTGCATGGCCGGAAGAGTTTCCAAATGTATTATGGGCGTACCAAACTACAATAAGGATGCCTACAGGGGAAACACCCTTCAGATTGACGTTTGGCTCTAAAGCTGTCATTCCTATAAAGATTGGACTGGCAAGTCTACGGGTAACAAGTTACAATGAGTATCAAAACAAAGAAGAACTCAAAACTAACTTAGACCTGATAGACGAAGGCAGAAATGAAGCCCAACAAAGACTGGCAAAGTATCAAGGAGTCATGACTAGATACAACAACAGAAGAGTCAGAGTTAGAAGGTTCATCCCAGGAGACCTCGTACACAAAAAAAGTATCCCAGGCAACTAAAGATCCCTCACAGGGAAAGTTGGGACCAAACTAGGAAGGCCCATATGAGGTCGTCCGCTCCTCATGACAAGGAACATATCACCTCAGGAGCTTAGACGGGAAAGAGCTACCTCGTCCATGGAACATTAAGCACTTAAAAAGGTATTACCAGTAAAGTCCTGAAATACTTTTCAGTTTACACCTTTTCCATGACTATACATGTCTACATTTAACATTATATTCAATTCAAGTCATTTTATCCCAATAAGAGTAAAGCCTTCAGAAAGGCAAAGTCATTTTTTCACACAAATGCATTAACTCGTAAGGGAATACTAAAAAAATATAGTATACTCCTACATGCATTTATATAGAAAGTTTGAATCCAAGCATCATCTATACACAATGCAAAATATCATCGTTAATACACAATAACCAATAAAGTCCAATGAGACTAAAGTATCACATGGCATACAAAAACCACTAATCACGCAGCATACAAAGACCACTAATTATGTGGCACCTAAATACAAAGACCGCTAATCATGTGGCATATGAAGACCATTAATTACATGGCATATACATAAAAGACCCACTTAAGCATCGTTTATACACGACATGATAACATTTTTAATAAACAATCTTAAATTAGGTCCAACAAGAGACCCCCTATCATTCATACAAGATATGAATACTTGTTGTCCATACATGACTACATCGTTCATACACAATAATAAATCAGGTCCAATAAGAGACCCACCATCATTCATACAAGATATGAATAATCATCGTTTATACATAATTACATCGTTCATACAAGATAAAACAAGGTCTAACAAGAGACCCAAATATCATTCATACAAGATATGAATAAACATTGTTTATACACGATAACATTGTTAATACACGATCTCAAATCAGGTCCAATAAGAGACCCACCATTAGTCATACAAGATACAAATTACCATCATTTATGCATGATAACATCGTTAGTACACGATTACAAACAAAATCCAAAAGAGACTAACAATCGTTTATACACGATACAAATTAACATGGTTAATACACAACTAAGTCAAACAGACTAAAAAGTCATTCATACATGACACAAATTGTTATCGTCAAACATATGACGCAAAATACAACTTAAGTATCATCAAATGTATGATAACAAGCACATTTGATATAAAGAAAGAATTGTTCAAACATGATGCAAATAAAAGCATTGTTCACACACAATGAAAAAAAAAAAAAAAAAAGCATTGCTAGAGCATTTTTCTTTGCCCAAAACATACGGTCCCAAAAATAAACCAAGCTTTGATAATATAGCCCCAAAACATAAGGGCCCACTTACACATCAAGAAAAGTGTTAGGTTGAATAGGATCAACAGGATCAACGGGGTCAACAGGATCATCAATAAGAGCCTCGGCCTCTTCACCGACCACATCATTTGCTTGAGCCATTGTAGCCCGGTTAGCAACAACTTCTTTCTCCACCTCTTCAATATCCAAGGTGGACAGATCAATCTCAGGATGATGCTTCCTCACATAAGTATGAACGAAGTCAAAACCTTTCACATAAAGAGCACAACTCTTGTCATCGTACTTGTCCGACTTCTTAAAGTCTACCACATCTTGGGTTCGAGCTTCCTCAATCTTGCCAAGAGCAACCTTCAATTGCTTATCCGAGAGAGCACAAAAGGCCTTCTCTGTCTTCAAGTCCTTCTCTAACACGGACAAACAATCCTAGGCCTTAACTAAGTCAACGATCAGCTTTGTCACTTGGCCCGCCAAAGAAGTGTTCTCAAAAGAAATGGACTCCACCTTTGACTGAGCCAAGACATACTTCTCCTCATAATCCAAGTACTTCCCAGAAAGCTATAGAGATTCCCCAAGCACCTACAAAAGCATGTAAGTCCAAATTAAAAGTAGCTAGAAACCATGAAAAGAACCATAAAAGAAGCTATCAGCATACCTACATAGCTCTATGAATGTAGGAAGACATCAACTCGTTAGAGGATTTGGACGTCAGGGGTTTCAGGTCGTCTACAAAGATGACCTCATGAGCTTTGCCCACAGCAAAATTTGCATCCGTCCAAAAATCTGCAACTGACTTCCTCTTCAATCCACCACCAAAAGGAAGAACCTCGAGAGACGATGAAGGGGAGTGTGGTCGAAGAAAGGAAGGGATAGCAAGTTGTAGTAGCACATCAGGTGTCTCAATAACCTCGTCATTTGCCTTCTTTTCAAGACAACGTCTCTTTGAAATGAAGCCTCCCTCCTCAAGAACACTCTTGTCCTTTTTCTCCTTCGTCTCAGCCAACTTCTTCTTGCTAAAACGAGTGGCCATTTCTATAAGGAAAAGACAAGTTAGCATACAGAAGGAAAGGTCATAAAGAGAATACACAAGGAGAAGTAAGTTTACTCTTCTTGTTTGTCTCTAGAGGTTTCAACATGTGTGTAGACGGCTCAGGACCAAGGAAGTACAAGTAAAGGGAATTAGGAGATATCAGCTCATCGAAGTCAGCTACACTATCAACGAATTCCCTAACCTTTTCTAGACGACCACGATACCGTTTCTTCAAATAGGGTCGTGTATTGGCTACCATGTGAAACAAAGAAGATCAATACTTATCAGCAAAAAAGTAAAGAGGAAAAGAAAAGAAAAAGACGCATCAGACATTGCCACTCCACATTGACAAATAAACCTAGAAGCATCCTCTAGATCTTCATTTGGAGTGACCTCCCAGCCATCACCGGAGACAAAGAAAAAGCTCTTCTTCCATTCACGAATAGAAGAGGGAGAATCAAAGACCAGCCTAGATTTCATATCCCAAGGCTTGAACTCCCAGTAACCTGAATGCGTGGACGACCTCAGACAATACAAATGGATAAACTCGTCCACTCAAATAAAATCGTCGTCATTAGCGGAAAGCCACAAGACCATACAACAAATGATCGTCCTCCATGAATTAGGGACAAGTTTAGTAGGGGAAAGGTTTAAAAGGGACAACAACTTTCTGACAAAATGATGGATGGGAAAGCTTAGCCCACTATTAAAGATTGCCTCATAGAAGCAAACCTTTTCCGGGCCACAAGAGCACGCCCTATCCGTCTTTAAAGGTATTCTAAGGCAAACAGACATAGGAAATTGGAATTTATCCCTAATTCTAGACGCGTCTTTCTCCCAAAGACCGCTAACTATCTCAAGAGCCTTAAAAGGTCGAGATGACAAAGTAATCTCTTGGACTGGACTCATTCCCAAAGGACAAACCGGTCTCAAGTTCACTCAAATGGATACCCTCTTCCAAAATTGACATCCCTAAACTCTCAACAATGCCAACCAAGCGATAGACTAAGGGATGAAGGAAAAGAAGAACGAACTTGTATGAACAATCCCCCTCAACAAAAGGTCCAACTTCTAGATGAAATCTACCCACTGATGAAAGAAGGCGACACAAATGTACAAAAAAAGATAGAAACAAAGGGGCAGGAAAGCCTAACAGAAGAATGGTCTACCATTAAAAACACAAGTATACAAGGAGAAAGCAAAGAAAACTCACCAGGAGCTAAGGAACCAAGATAAGGAAATGGAGAGGAAGACTCAAAAGAAGCAATTAGAAAAAAAAATGTAGACAAAATGAAGAAGGGAAGAAATAAAAATCCCTAAAAATCATGCGCGGCAACCTGAGAAATGGCTCTAGCATGTCTAAGCAATCTTTGACCGACACGTGTCACGACAAGACTCAAGATATCCATCACAATAAATGCGACTGGTACAAAAGTCGAAGCAATTTGACCTTTCATATTCGAGCCACATCTATGAATATGACGACAGGAGTAGAGGGGCAACTAAAGAAGAGAAAAATCAACATCATCCATGAAACGACCAAAGAAGAGATAAATTAGTCCCACCCATCTTATGGACAATGATAGTTAGCATTAAAGGAGCTCCCTATAAATGACAAGGGAAACAATTCACCTGACAAACAAGCAAAAGCATAACAGACGAAACAATGGGCAGAAGGACATTAAATCCTATAATGCCCTAGCATTTATTCCCAATGGATCAAGACCATTAAGATCAGCATTTATCCCCATAATGAGGGGCAAAGACCTATAAAAAGGCACAAACAACGAGAACAAAGGTACTCAACTCAAATGCAACATATGTACTACACTTCTCTAGCCAAATAGCGGTCCCTCTATACAGTTAAGTTATGATCTTATTAAGTAGCTCGTCAAAGGCCCCTTGGCACACACCACACCAGTGTGCTCCAAGAACCTTATCCTTTTTTATAGGATCTCACGGCAGTTGTATTGACGTCGTCCATCCGTATAGACGAGGAGTTCAACTGAGAATTTTCTGCATCATTAATGGGTTTATGTGAAAGTGTTATTATTCCAATCATAGTCTAACACCTTAACAAGTTGTGAATAAGAGTGTGAAAAAAAATTGTTCTTTTCTTTGTCCTTTACTTCCCAAACCTATCTCTCTCATGGTAATTGTTGACACACACACACACACACACACACACACACAAAATGGTATAATATAATTTATATACATATTAACTTGATGTTTTAGACACCACATTTTGCACCCCTTACAACTCGGGCCACTGTTCCCCAATAATGCTCGAACTTTAAGGCCTAAGGCCAGTTTAAAGCCCAATCAAATATCAAATTGACTTGAGAAGTGTTAAAATGAAAAATATAACATTTTAACTAAGCAAAAATCTATTTTGGAAATAAATGACCAATGTGGCCCTTGACCCACATACGTGGGCCAAAGCATGCATAAGTAGGAAAAGCATGCGTATGTAGGCACATTCCTGCATATGCAGCTAGGGTTTCAGAAGCATGGAAAATGCAAGTTTTCTACAATAATGACTAAGGTTTGGAATGAATCCCACATCATCTAGAAGCCGTTCTAAACCCCATTTTTTCCACTATAAAAGGCCTTACATGGTATATTTTCAAAACACATAAAAATCCCACGAAAAAACCTAAGATTCACTAGAAAAAAATGAATCAAAATAGAGTTTTTCACAAAATACCCTCAAGTCAATTTTATTTGATTGGGACCTTTTCTGACTCTAATCCTTTTAGTTTAACATTACTAATCGCTTGTTTAATTACTTGTGATAGATTTGACTAAGGGGAAAAGTCAAAATCAAAGCTTGGGAACTCCTTTTAAAGTATTAAGTTTCAACCTTTCTTTTCTCTTTTTTTTTTCTTTTGCTATTTAATATGTTTTTCTTGCTTTGTTTGTGTTATAACATGTTTGCTTAGTTTAGTTTTACGCTTGTTTGATGTCTATAAGCATGCTAGGTTGTTAGAATTAGGGTTTTCTTTTATGCTCTGTTTTTCTGTTTCATGTTTCTAGGTTAGGGTTTTTTAACAAGTCCCACGCACGCATGCCCTAAGCATGCATACACAGATTAAACCCTGCGTACATATGCACTTGCCCAGAAACCCTAATTCAGATCTCTTGTGTTGTTTGGTTTTCTTGCTTCACATGTCTTGCCTCTGTTTAAACCCTTTTCATATGTATATATGTATCTGAGTCTCTAGTTCACATGCTTTATTTGTTGGTATCTCTCATATGCTAGATTAGGGTTTGTCTTCTTGTTTCTTAATCTTAATACCATGCCACTCATTTACATGCTCATGCATTAATGCCATAGGTGCTAAGTTGCTGCAAGGTAAGTAAAGGTACGTCATGCATTGAAAATGCATCTTTGGTGATGAATATGCTTGTATGATGTTTGGTTTTGAGTATGGATGTTTACATGATCTTGTGATTGCCATGATTAAGTTGCTGCCTTGCTTTAGATATATGATAGGGTTTTCATATGCTAGATGAATGTTAGGGTTTGTATATGTGTGTGGTTTGGCTCTTTATGTTTTTGGGATAGATATGTTATGTTGTTTTGGGATGAGAGATGCCATGTTGTATGTTAGATGCATGCTAGTGTGTGTGTGAGTTTGAATACAAGTGTTGAATTTGTTTTTAATAAGGTTAAGACATAAGACACAATAATGGGAGGCCAACCTTAGGGTTGGGCGATCTTAGGTGCCTAACACCTTCCCGAGAACGTACCTAAACTTCGAACTTATACTCTGGAAGTAAGATCAAAGGTCCTTCCTTGAAAAGACGCTATATATATGATTCCCAGACCATTGCAAAAACTAGGTGGCAACTCCCTCCTGTGTCCATAGATATATCTATATTAAATAATATAAAACTTATATTTGGATTAAAGAATATAAGATTAAATAAGTTTTTTTTGGGAGGGGGGGGGGACAGGAATAAAAATGTGAACATTATAGTAGATTTTGATAAATTTGATTAATTGGATGGATTTACCCGTTTAATAACTGTTCAATTTGGTTAAATTGGTGAACTGACTGATTCAATTTGGCTCAGTTTGACTTAATTGACACAATGGTTTGAAAGGCAAACCAAATTGAAAATGAGAATTGTAAGGTTCTAAATATTTAAGAATAAATGTTTAGGTTTTAATTTTATGTGAGTTGGCAAACTGAGTACAAAAACATGTCTAGTTTAAGATATTCATGTCTTAGAACAGTATTAGACATTGCTCAAGTTGGTTCAAGTCAAGATTCAAGAACAATCAAGCTGCAAAAAGAAGAATTCAGAAATTGCAAGGCTTGACAAATTGAGAGAAAAGTTCAACCAATTGAACTGCATTTTCTGCAGATTTTAAATCATGACCGAAAGCCCGCAAAACATTTAGGGTTTGAGTTCAACACTGTTAGGTATATAAGGAAACCCTAATTCACGTTTCAAAAGTCTTATGAAGTCTTGTGAGTTACTCCTGTGAGATCTGTGAGACTTTGTAACCTTCTAACTCAACAAGCATCTACCAAAAAGAAGATCCAAACACAAGAACCGGTGGAGATAAGTTGCTGCATACAAGATCAATTGCTGCTGAAGATCTAAAACTTTAAGTGGGATCTCAAAGTCACAAACGGGGGTGTTTATGTGCACTACAAAAAACGTGCGTTAAGGCTGCGTTTTGGAGCTACGTTTTTCAAAAACGCAACTTCAGGGTATTGTTTGAGCTGTGTTTTTCAAAAACACAGCTCCATCATTGGACGTATAGCTGTGTTTACTAAACACAACTATAGACCAGCTCTAAAGCTGCATTTCGTGATCCTCAAGCTGCGTTTATCTCAGTAGGACTGAAGCTGCGTTTTTTAAAACACAGCTCTAGACCCATCTGAGAATTTATTTTATTTTATTTTTTTCAATATATCCTAGAGCTGCGTTTAACAAACGCAACTTCAACACTTATAGAGCTGCATTTGATTAAACGCAGGTCCAGGCATATTTAAGCTACATTTATTAAACGCAGCTCTAGGTTTGCTATAAATTGAAAAAACCCCTAAATTTCAACACAATACTCTCAGCCGAAATTGAAAACCCCTCTCAGCCGATAGCTCTCAACCTAGCACCCGATTCCTAATCTCGCCGCCATGCTTTCAACCTCTTGGCGCCGTGCTCTGAACCCAATACCCACAAACCTCAGATTTACAACCCCTAAGCTCTCTCTCTCTCATTGATCCTCTCTATCTTTCTCTCTCATCGATCCTCTCTCTATTTGTTGGAATCGTTCCTCACAGTAAGACACTCTCTCCAAGTCTCAATCTCACGAGGTTTTCTCCTCACAGCAGTCGGCGTATCCACCTCAACAACACAAATAGAGCTCTTCTAGCAAACCCTTTAGCTCCATTGGTATCTCTCTCTTTCTCTCTATCTTTGTCTGTATGTCTATTTATTATGTTTGTGATTGTAAATCTGATTTAGTCGCAGGAGGCAAGGTCAAGAAGAGCACGCGTACGGCTCCAACGTCCAACGATATATACCGTAAACTCCTCATCAATGTTTCTCCCCAAAAACCCACTTTTTATTTTTGTATATTTACACATGTTTGGGTAACATTGGCGAAGACCCATTTTTTAGCTTCTTCTTTTATTGGTGGGTAGGATTTGGAATGTAAAAATTTTTGCATATTGAGTGCTTGTGTAACGTGTTTGTGATTTGGTTTTCGTCTTCGGCTTTGTTTACAGCTTCCGATACTTCCTCATACCCACCTTCATATCCTCCTTTGGATACTGAATAAAGTGGGAGTGAAAGAGAGATTAGAAAGAGAGAGAGAGAGATTGAGAAAGGATGGGAAAAGGGTATGCTTTTCTTCTTTCTCTTTCTGTCTCACCTTTTTTCTTTTACTAAAATGTAGTATATGATATATGTTTTTCTTTTCTTTGAATGTTCTGTTGTGTTACTTAGGAACTTTAGATTCATCTAATTTCATATTTTATTGTTGTATCGAGAAATCCTAGATAAATTTATAAAGAATGGAGTACAGTTTTCCTACTTTCCATCTTCTTGGGTTGCTGAATGTGTATTACTAGTTAGTACTGATGGTACATTTTGTGGAATTACAAACTGCAATTAGTTTGGGACTGTTATTTAAGTTCATTCTACTATGGGGGCAAGTGGGGAATTAAAATCCTTCAATTTTTGAGTAAATTTGCTACTGAATTTCTTATGGGGAATGTGCTATATCTGTTATTTTGGTGTCTATCCGCAATTTGTCAAATGTGACAAGGTTAAGAGATTTTGTGGGAGGATGTTAGAAGGTTAATGGCATTTTTCACATTCTGAATGTAGATATTGCACTTGATGATTAGTTTGAATTTGGGAAAGGGCAGTCCTCATTTGAATGGTTGATAAAGTAAAAGGGGGTTATGGAGAAGTGACTGTATTTTGATACAGAATTAGAAGTATGAGATGGAATCCTGGGCCTAATGGATTCAAGAACAGCTTTCATGAAAATTGCATTTCTTCGTATGTAGTCTGGTGGGGTATCACATTTGCTAATGTGAGAACTTATTCCAATGATTAGGAATTTGTAATGAGTTCAAATATAGAAGAACTAGTGGATAGTTCAATTTGGATTAGTCAAAGGACACCACTATATAGCAGTAGAGTTTGATTGATGTTTATAGGCAGGATTTGGATGACTGTTGTTGTTAAAATTTTTATAACTAGTATTTTCTTTTTCCTTTCTGTCACATTTTTCTTAAGAAATGATCATGTCATTTGACTGAGAATATAAGCAAACCTGCCTCTTAACACTATGTCAAAACCCCACCATGACAGGACAGCTACTGCTCTATATTTTCTTTATATTGTTAATCATTATGTACTACATAAAATCTTTTATTTATGCTTTTATTATTTGAATGACATTAATTATATTGTGTCTTTTGTACATGGAAACTATTTTCTTATAATTGTGTTTATTTATTTATTTATTTTTTTTTTTTTTTTACTAATACCAAAAGTCTACAAAGAATAACAGTAATAGAAGTTAAACATCAAAAACACCATAAGTGTTAGTGTCCAACCCAAGGGCAAGGTGCATGCATGTTAATAAAAAGTGCCTTTCGTTCTTAGTCTTTTTCTTTTTTTTTCTTTGAGCGTGTGTGGTTGTAAGCATCAGAAGATGATGCTTTGTATATCTAAAGAAACTACTAGATCCATCCAACAGTTGACTTGGATCGCCAAATCTTGAGCTTCTTTAATCAAATAGATTCATAACACTGTTTATTGACACCTGGTCAGTTTTTTTTTTTTAAAGAAAAAAGTAGATATACACACATATATATACATATATCCTTTACACCATGTTACCCTCTATACCTAGGAAGCACCAAGCTACAGAAGATACCACTAGCTTGGGGATTGCTTTAAATTTGTGTACAATCTTGAAAACTATTTAGTCCAAAGGGTAGGTAACTGATTAGTTTTTATTATTATTATTATTATTATTATTATATATAGGATTTAAAATTTTATGACATTTATTTCATAATAATTGTTTTTTACCATTTGACCAAGACACCAATAGGTATATATTTTAAGTGTAAGCAATCGAGGTTCAGATTAACTCAAGATACTTATTCGACAACAAGAAACTTTAGTTTGCCAATTTACCTAATTGGAATCCATTGTTTAGGGTATTATGAGTTATAATTTTATTTTATTTTATATATATATATATATATATTTACAAAAACCAGCTAGAAGAGGGTGTCTCCATGTGCTAATTAACCGCTCCTGTCCCTACAGCTATACAAGTCCAATAACAAGGTTCCATTATTTTGTTGGTAGGTGATAACTGTTGCATTATTTATATGAAAGGCATGAATTAGCCAGGTTGGTGGAATCAGTTGGGGTTGTCCTCCATTTGTCTTTAGCTTTGGAAAGTTCCTCTGTCTTTGGTGCCTTTGGTTGACAAACAATGACATATAGACAAGCCCAAATGGAAGGGAAAGGACCGCTGCTTATTTAAATAGTTGTGATTAATAGATAGGGTGACATGTTTTCTTCCAGTTTCGTTTTCCAAGTTGATATATATTTGGCCTCATGAAACCAAGGTCAAGGGGCACCATGCACATGGAAAGGAAGAGGGAATGTGTAGCTTGTCTGATCTGCCCATTACTTTGGAGTTTGGACCATTCATCATGAAATCTTTTTCCTTACCTGTAGTTGAAAAGTACAAGCAACTAAATGGACGGATTATATACCTGGTATGACTAGTTAGCTTAAGGAGTAATTCTTAGATACTCGGAGAGCATAAAAAATAACGCTCTCTCTTCTCATATTAATAGTGAGGTCATCCACAAATTAAATTTATAGTAGGATCCATCCTTAATATAACAGTAGGGAGCATGATTTATTCGTGTTCTAGGAGTACGTACCTTAGAATTTTTCCTAGCTAGTTTAAGTCATTGACAATAAACTTGGGAAATTTTGAATTTTCATTTTTAGTAATCTTATTCAACTTTTTGCTATTCTCGTCCTGGGTTTTATAATTAAGAAAGAGATTCACAGTTTCACACAATTTAAAATAAAATTACTCCATGTAGCTAGAAAGCATACATGGCTCATTTACATATAGACACAAACATACATGCTCATTATATTATGCGTTGGGCCTTTAGTTCTTTGTGCTCGAGAAAGATCTCCATTTCCTTGATTCCATCCTCTCTGGTAGATGGTCTCTTTTCCTCAAATTTTTGTATTTGCTTTCTATAATAAAATAATGTTACTAAAAAAAAAACGAAACATACACAAACATACAGCATAGTAAATATAAAGCAGATCTAGGGGTTCAAGGAGGAATTGCCCCCACAGTCCCACCAAAAATTCGCCCTGTCCCTTCTCTATTATTATAGAACAACAATCCCAAAATTTTAATATCGATTATAAATTCTCATCAAACTAAGCTGCAGAATCAATCACAAATATTCTTTTCATTATTCTATTATGTCCAAAGTCATACTTTCTATTACCTGCTTAATTGATGTCATTTTTTACAACTACTAATTTTATTTTAGGTATTCTTCTAAACTGGCTTTTTTTTTTTTTTTTTTTCATTCCTTTGACTCAAATCAACTCACTCTCTTTCAGTAGTTAATAACTATCCTCTGCACATGAGCAAACTATATGACTCTTCCACGTCTCAACTTGGCTTTCCTAGTGAACATTTAACTCAAAATGGTAATTTTATATGGCTTCTAGACAACCCTTATCAATCCTTGTCTTATTGGGCTAATAATAATATGATTTGGTGAGATCCTTTTGTGGTTGATTAGAGACTAACATAGCAATTCAATCCAGCCACATGAGTTGAGAGAAGAGAAAACAGATCAGTTTCCTCTGTTTCTCTTTTCCTTCTACTATCTTTCACTTACATTGTGCTGATTTATAGTTCTCTCAAACTTGATTTGTATGTTACTTATGTTCCATCTCTTTTTCTATGTACAGGTTAAGAATTTCATAGCTTGATTTGCTTATTGTGAATTGGCTACTGCAAATCTTTCTGGTCAACTGGTTCCACAACTTGGTTAGCTTTTAAATCTGCAATACTTGTAAGTCATTATTTATTTAATTTTTTTTAAAGGCAGTGAATATGGATTATGTAAATGTATGTGCAGCTAGTGAACTATGTCTCATTGTTAGTCTTGTTTAATTTTAAGATTTTAAGTGTAAGCAAAAGGACTATGTGTAAGCCTCATAGATGATAATGACTCTAAAAATTTAAGGGATGTTGACCTTGTTAATAGACTAACTGAGATGATTGGTTATTTGTTTAGAGTTTGTTTGTTTTAGCTTAAAACGTTAGCTTATTTCCGGTGTTCTCATTGTCACAGCGCTGTACGATGAACACTCAATGGAAACTAGCTGCTGAAGTATGATGATGCTTGCTGTTTATTTTTTGTG
Source organism: Quercus gilva (assembly GCA_023621385.1). Lineage (NCBI taxonomy): Eukaryota > Viridiplantae > Streptophyta > Magnoliopsida > Fagales > Fagaceae > Quercus > Quercus gilva. The sequence continues at coordinate 20,963,010 of CM042480.1, read as the reverse complement.
ATGTAAAAAATCTTTGAGGGGTCCAAGATTTTGTGATGTAAAACTCTGTTGTTGGGAAGTTGTTTGTAATTATTTGTTTATGTAATATTAATTAATCTTTTGGCAATGATTAATTTTTGTTTGCTGGCAATTGGTTGGGAATTGTTTGCATCTAATTAGTGTACAGGTCTTACTTTGATCAGGAATTGCAGGGATGTGTTTCGGAACAAAAGAAAATTAAACAAAAAAAAAAAAAAAAAAAAACCCTATGGCTGCGTTTTTAAAAACGCAGCTATAGGAAAACCCAATGTCGGGGTCTAGAGCTGCGCTTGTAAAAATGCAGCCCAAACCAGATCTATAGCTACATTTTTAAAAGCGTAGCTCTAGATCCCACATTTAAGCTGCGTTTCAAACATAGCCCAAACCAGGTCTATAGCTGCGTTTTCCGCAAAACGCAGCTATAGCTGCCACATTTGTTGATGTAAAAAAACGCGGCTATAGGGCGTAAAAAACGCAGCTATAGACCCGGTTTGGGCTGCGTTTCTAAAAACGCAGTTCTAGGTCCCGCAGGGGGGCTGTAGCCACACCGCATAGGCTGTGTTTGTAAACGCGGCTATGAAAACGCAGCTATAGCCTATAGCTGCATTTTTTTCGGGCTATAGTTACATTTTTTAAATGCGGCTATAACCCTCTTTTTTTGTAGTGGTGCAACAAATTCAAATAGAATAGTCCGTGGATTTGGAGTTGCGTGTGGTCACGTGAGTAAGTACTACAAGAAGTAGCTTTAGATTTAGGGGAAAAACTATTGTAAAACTTCCATTCTATATAGTGAATTTGTTGCATTGAAGATTGTTTAGGTTAAATCCTTCCCAGTTTTTTTAACTTGAAACTGGACAGTTTCATTGGTTTTCCTAGATCATCATATTGCTTGTCTTCTTTACTTATCCACATTTAGTGATATGATTGTTTGTAGGGCTGTCCACGGGTCGGGTCGGCTCGGGTTTGGGCCTGACTCGGACTTGACCCGACTGGATCAGGTTAGCAAAATTGTGACCCGCAACCAACCCAATACATAGGTCAAACCCGGCAGTTCGGGTCAACGGTTTAACGAGTCGGATTCGTCGGTTTGGCGGGTTTGGGCTTCGAATTGGGCTTGTGCTTCGAATTGGGCTGAACTTGTGAATTTGCATAAATTTTTTTAATTTTAACCCAATTTTTGATAGGCCTTTTGGGCCCAAATTAATGGGCTTCATTTTAACAAAGATTTAGATACTTTGACTCATGTAAATATATGGCACGGGCTCATCCTTCATTTCAAATTGGGCTTTCAAGTTGTATGCCATTCCACAACTTTAAATCTATCGAGCCTACAGGCCTTTTTAAGTACAAATTTTTATCAGTACAAATTTAATGTTTGATATAAAAACATTTGCAAGCACATAAAAACAGTACATCACTGATAACAACTGGACAATTAGCAAGCACATAAAAACACCTAAGATCACATTCTAACCACCTGTTAAAACCACACAATACAAAAAGAGACATTTTTTAAAATGCCACAGCCTTAAGACCTGGGCACTGGGCAGTACATAAAAACACACACAATACAAGAAAGAATTTTTTCAAAATGCCTAGGAATTAAGACCTGGGCAGTACCCTTAAAATCCAAAAAAAAATTAAAAAAAGTCTAATAATATCACATTCTAACCACCTGTTAAAACCACACAATACAAAAAAAGACATTTTCAAAATGCCACACCCTTAAGACCTGGGCAGTGGGCAGTACATAAAAACACACACAATACAAGAAAGAATTTTTTCAAAATGCCTAGGAATTAAGACCTGGGCAGTACCTTTAAAATCCAAAAACAAATCAAAAAAGTCTAATAAGCACAAAAGCCCATCTCAACCTATTAAACCTGCCAAGTTGTGCCAACCATTCCATACATGTAACACAACTTTTACACAAGCCAGCAAAACAAATTCTAACAAATAATTCAATCACAGCCAGTGAGCCACACAAGTATAGCAATATGAGCATCTTGCAATATTTCCATAAGAATCAAAGAAGGCAGAAAGATAGTTACTGCAAGTGTGTAAGGCAGTAAACTACCAAGGCAGTAGCTAGTTATAATTGTTACAATATTATGAAATACCTAAGTATTTCCAAAAAATAGCTTTTCTAAAGCATTAAAGAGCAACTACTCTATAGTTTAGTCCATTACTAATAGGAAAGAAAGCATATAAACCTAATAAGTTTTCTTTCCTATAAGCAAGAGTTGATCTATAAGTTATAAGCTAGAAAAGCACTATACGTCCAAAAGAACTTCCAATCTGTATCCAAAAATCTGCCTCCTATACAAAATATGTCCCTCCTACAAGAAAATGGGCAAAAAGATATTTATCAATAGAAAATATAAAGACAAGACCAAAAAATACAGAATAGCAATAACCAAAAAGTAAGGGCAGAAACTTACCCAGTTCGTGATTAGTCATCAACAGTAATTGAGATACCGCTTGAGCTTGAACTTCCACCACCTGCTGCTGCTTGACGTATAACTAGAAAAGAGAAAGAAATGAAAGCTATTAGATTAAATTTCATTTGCATAAGACACATTTAATAGCACTTAATAGAAAAAACTTTGGAAGTTAACATTTTACCTAAATCATGAAATTCATCTTCCAAGGCCTCTACCTCATCCTTTGACTTGCGAAAAGATATTGGAACCAAGGCTTGAAGCCAATCTTGTGCACAAACAAGATTTTGAACCATGAGTGGAGAGAGTGAACTCCAAAATGGATCAAGTATGCGTCCTCCGGTACTGAAGGCTGACTCAGAAGCAACAGTAGACACAGGTATAGCCAGCACATCCCTAGCTATTTTGGACAGCACTTGATACCTATTTGAATTTGCCTTCCACCACCCCAATATCTCAAACTTAACATCCCCCCTTCTACTTTCACAATTTTCGGCCAAATATTTGTCAATCTCATTGCTACACCCTATGGATTGCTCAGCCTCCAAGAAACGGTCAAACCTAGAATTAACCATCGCATATGGATCACTACAACCAATTGACTCACCTTCTATGTGTGTCCTCTCACTCCCACTTGGTACTTGTACATTTGGTGAATCAACACGACAATAATAATCATACAACTTGACCAAGGAACCCCTCACCAATTCAACCATCACATCAGCCACTTCATTCCCATGAATTTCAGAAAAACAAAACTTTAAAAACCTCAACTTCTTTCTTGGATCAAGAATCACAGCCACATACAAGAGATGATTCATTTTATCCCCTTTCCCCCAATACTTATCAAACTTAGATTTCATTTTAGTTGCCATGTTTTTCAAGAGGTGGTTTTGAGATTTACTTAAATGGGAAATATTCTCTTGAATGACAAACATCTCATCAAAAAAAGGTGTTTGCAGTAACATACAAAGAACCTGAAAATTTTTTTGTGGCATTGTAAAAAAGCTTCAAAAAACCCACAAATGTCCTACAATTTTGGAAATCAAAACCACTAGGAGATCCCATACCACCACTATTCTCCTTGTTCATAAAGTATGAAGAATAACTATCATCCTCAAAGCCCATTCGTATGAATACTTTCTCAAATTTTTGTGCGATTTCTAACATGAGGTAGGTAGAGTTCCACCTAGTTGGTACATCTAGACAAAGAAGAGACTTAGACTCAATACCTAATCTCTCAACAAAACCCACAAAAGTTTGATTCCTATTTGGTGAGGACTTGACATACCTCATAGCTTCACGCACCTTGGCAATGGATGCATCAATTTCACTCATACCATCCCCCACAATCAGATTTAGGATATGTGCACAACACCTCATGTGTAAGAACTCATGTCCTAAAATAGTCCCATCCCAATCTTTAGTTACATTTTCCAAAAACTTAATGGTGGCACCATTTGAGCTAGCATTGTCCACTGTTAAAGTGAATATGCCATTGATACCCCACTCACGCAAACACATCTCAATCTTTCTACCTATAGTCTCCCCCTTATGGTCTTCCACTTGACAAAAATTCAAAATTCTCTTATGCAACTTCCAATCATCATCAATAAAATGACCTGTAAGGGACATATAACACAGATTTTGAATGCTAGTCCATGTGTCCGTAGTAAGACACACCCTACGACCCTTCAAGGCCCCCCTTAATTTCTCTCTCTCAACACCATAAATGCCAATCACATCCCTAGCCACAGTTTGACAAGATGGAATATCCCTAATTCGCAACTTAGGTTGTAAGGTTGTCGAATATCTTTGAAACCCATACCCTTCAACAAACCTAAAAGGCAACTCATCTATTATAACCATTTCAGCAATTGCCTTTCTACAAGCCTCAACAGTAAAGGCTGTTGGCACAAGCTGAAACCCTTCCTCCCCATCCATTTTAGGTTCAAACGCTAAGGTTTGTTGCCCTTTAAGTGTATCTCTATTAGGGTTCTTAACACAAACTGGAGTATGATTCAATAAATTAGCAGTACCATGCCCCTGACTATCAGCTAGATAAGTTTTTTGACAGTAATTACAAACAGCCTTAAAATGACCCTCACCAATATCTATTTTCTCAAAATGGTCCCAAGCAACAGACTTTTTCCTATTACTACACACCTTGCCTTTACCTTTAGGTGGAAGTGGAACCTCAGCATTAGTTGGAAGGGCAATAGAGGTTCTTTGGGAAGGGGGTACAGCTTGGGTAACAGGTTCAGTTTGGGCAGTAGGTGTTGTTTGTGAAGAGGGTGCATCACTAAAGGGTTCCATAACCTAAAGACATCAAAAGTATGCATTAGCAAACAACCAAAAAAAACTAATCCTAAGAAAATACAATTACATTGATCATGGAAAAAAAAAAACAAAACAAGGAATAAAACATGCAGATAAGATAATAAAAATGTGTTTGGATTTTATCTTTTTAAAACAGGGGTTCATATTCTTCTTTTACAGTGAAGATACAAGTACATTGATTATAAAAAATAAAAACAAACAAACAAAAACAAAAACAAAACAAGAAATAAAACAGGGCAGATACAAATCACACTCAGAGCAAGCTAAAATAATAAATCAAACTAACTATAATGTCTGTCTATAAAGAGTAAACATGAAAATAAACACAAAGCACACTCAGAAAAGTGATAACTCAAGTCTCTGAAAAATGATAACAGAAACAAACACACTCAAATTAGGGGTTCCATCTTTAAAAAGAGATAAATCAAGTCTTAGACCAACAAATCAAATAAAGAAAAATTAGGGTTTCATCTTTGAATGATTGAATCCAATCTATTGTTCAGTTTTGGTCCCTAATCTTAAAGTTTTAAATCATTTGAACAAAATCCCTTAAGTTGCTTATCATATCATTCTTATTACATATCAAAAAATAAATCATTTGAACAAAATGATAAACCCATATCACAAATACACAATCACAAAATACAGAAAAAGAGGGATGAAAAGGGAAAAAAAAATTTACCTGATCTGAGACTAGGAAGCCGAGACTGAGAAGACCCGTGGAGTGAAGACGGCGGCGCCAGGTGGGCTGTGAGGCGGCAGCAACAGCAACCAGCAACCCGATGGAGTGAGTAAAAGGCTTGGTTTGTTTCAAAATAAAAAAGAGAGTTAGAAATCAGTAGAGAGAGTAGAGAGCAGAGAGAAAAGTAAGAACTCAGAGAGAATACCCATTTATAAAAGAGAGAGAGAGGGATGAAAAAGAGGGATGAAAAGGGAAAAAATTTTTTACCTGATCTGAGACTAGGAAGCTGAGACTGAGAAGATCCGTGGAGTGAAGACAGCGGAGTCAGGTGGGCTGTGAGGTGGCGGCAACAGCAACCCGGTGGTGTGAGCAAAAGACTTGGTTTGTTTCAAAATAAAAAAGAGAGTTAGAAATCTATAGAGAGACTAGAGAGCAAAGAGAAAAATAAAAGCTCAAAGAGAATACCCATTTATAAGAGAGAGAGAGAGATGAGGTTTGAGACTTGAGAGTCTTGAAGTGTAGCCGAGTAGAGAAAGGAGTGGGAAAATTCTGATTTGATTTTGATAGGGGTAGCCGTTCCATATCTTCAGATTGCTGACCATGGGCATGGGGAAGTGGTGAAAAATTGCCATCTGATTTGAAGTATAGCCGTTCAGCCCATTCCATATCTTCAGAAGAGATTTTTTTTGTGTGAAAATTGAGAAATATGAGTGGTATACTCTTACTTTTAGTCCCATCACCATGGCAAACTTGCAGTAGCGTGGAGTAGTGACCCAACTCCAAAAGTCCAATCAGTAGACTCTCCTTCAGACTTCACGTGTTCTGCAATTTGGTATATATATATATATATATTTTTTTTTTAATCTTAAGTAATCGGTCGGGTCGGGTTCTACGGATTTTTAACTCATTAACCCGCCACCCGAATGGATTAATCGGGTTTTACTAGAGAGAGACCCGCAACCGACCCACCCTGGACTTCGGGTCCACCCGCTAGGCCTCGGGTCGGTCGGATTCGGGCGGGTTGGTCGGGTCTTTAACCCGCTGGACACCCCTAATTGTTTGTATTTAACTTAGATCTGTTTAAATGAACTAACAACTTCGTATTCAATTAGGTTAAACAATTTGAGTGTTCAAGGGTCTAAATAAACAAATAATAACTTCTTTTTTTCTTTTCTTTTTTTGATGAGATGAGATCAATTTATTGATTCAACTGGTTGGCCCTATCAAATTATGTATGAAACATTATAAAATACTAAAATAGTATACGAAGATACATGTATCTATGCATGAATATGTGCAAGAGAGTCTCTAACTTTTCTCAACAATTTGGAGATCCATAAATATTATTCATGAGCTCATCACATTTAACAGTTAACATCACAATCGTTGACAACGTACATTGCAAGGATAGGGAGGTATCGTACAATGTATCTTCACTGCATCTACAGAACGTTCAAACGACTTGAAGTTTGGATATAGCTTACGATTTAGGAACATAGAACAACGACGAACCCACTTTAAAAAACATTGCTTATCCTTTCTGATAGGTAGCCAAGGCTTAGCCATGTAGTCAGGCAAAATAGAAGAGGGAGGAAGAGAAGGTGGTAAAGGATCACCGGCTTGCCCCTCAACCGAGGCAAGTATAATCAACATTAACATCAAAATAAGGACATTTTTTTCCATACCAAATCCTTTCATAGCTTCCATTACTCTCTAAAACTTTTAATGTTACTTGAAAGTTTAACACCAACCCTATATGGTCTAAATCATTTTATACCATCAATGAATCTTCTAAGACTTTCAAAATAAAAATATCTTAATGTTAACTTGATTTATTATTAGAGATATTTTTTTCAAAGAATTTTTTTTATTATTATTCAAACGAGGAACTATTTATGAATGGTTAATTTTGGTAAACTTTGCCCACTTATAATTAGTAGAGTTATTTTTGGTTAAAATGATGTCTCTTGATGAGGGTCATTGGTTTCACAAGATTTGTCACTACTAATTTTTGTCTGGTCAAATCATCTATTTTAGGGAAGTTTTTATGGCGAATTAAAAAGCTGTCAAAACAATTAATTTTTTTTTTCAATTTTTCATAAAAAAATTTCTTATAATGGTTTACTAATGTATGACTTAAGGACATACCTTGGTAAAACCCTTTCACAAAATATAGTGAAAAGGATTGGTTCAAATAAAGGATTGACTCTTCATGAGACTTCCCATACATCAATGCTTTATTTTTTATTTTTTGCAAGCAATGCAAATTAATTCACATCTAGATTCTCGCTCTTCCTTTACAAGAATTTATTATATCCTCTATCACTCTATGTTATGTTTTTTGAAGGAATGGTGTCCGGGTATAACCACACATTAAAAGAGTACTTTTTGATAATTTGGTAGTTGAAAAAATGGGAATTTGAAAATATCAAGAAGTATCAAACAGTTGAGTTATAAAAACCTTGAAAAGAATGGCAATTGAGTTAGAGAGTGCTTTAATTTTTGCTATTACTAAAAAATATGACCTCTTTTTTTCAACTCCATGTAAAATTACAACAATAGGAGTTCAAAAAAACAATTGTTACAACAATAAAAATTTGGGATTCAAACCATGTTTTTCTCATGAAAGAGAGTATGCAATGTCATTGAGTTATAAGACTCTTACAATCTTACCTAACTTTTTTTTTCTTTTTTTTTTTTCTTTTTTTTTTTTTTTTTTTTTTTGATGGGAAGACTACGACTTTTATTGAGAAAAATAAATAAGAGATACATCATGGAGAAGAGCTTGCTTTAGAAAGCAAGGAGTCTCTTCCATCCAAGTCAAATAATCTGCAATGCCTAGAGCATGCTTTGCTAACAAATGTGCAGGTCTATTACCTTGCCTTTTCACATGTGAAAAATCAATTCTATCCAAAGGCCCACAAGACATCAGAATACCCCGTACCACAGATGCTATCACAGTTGGTGGAATAGAGGAACCCCTGAGTGCATTGTAGACTACCAAAGAATCACCTTCAAGGATGAAGTCTTGGACACCCACATCTCGTGCAAACTCCAACCCCACTTCAAATGCCTTAGCCTCCACTTCTAGAGCACCCAAAGGATCATTGAACTTTCTACTTAGAGCAGCAATAACTTGCCCATTAGAATCTCTGATCATCACACCCACACCTGCACATTTTTGGGCCGAGAAGACAGCGCCGTCGACGTTAACCTTGTATCTTGCTGTTGGAGGAGGAGACCACCCAACCACCCGAGGCACCACAGGATTGGATACTACCTGATTGGCTACTTGAAACTCCTGTAAATATTGGTGAGACCATTGAACTAAAGCCATTGCACTCTTCTTTATTCCGCCATGCCGAACCTCGTTACGATTATACCATAGTGCCCATGCCAGCGTGACCACCAGTTCAGCATCCTTGTCTTCATGGGAATTCAACATCATGACCTGCCATAGCAAATCGTGGAACGAAGAAACTTGAGTCGGATCAAACTGAAACTGTAGTTTTGTGCACTGCCAGACTTCTTTTGCACGATTACACGACCAAAATAAGTGGCCTACAGATTCAACGCCTTCCATACATTCATCACAACTCATGTCCACTTTAATTCCCCTCCGCGACAGGTTCTCCTTTGTGGGTAAAACACCTTTGCAAGCTCTCCATGCGAAGTGTCGCACCTTATGTGGCACCTGCAACCTCCAAAGCTTCTTCCAAAATCTACGGTTCAAGCTAGAATCCAAGCACGTACCACTGTTGCTTGGCCGAACCTCCTCCATTGCTAACCTGTAAGCACTCCGAACAGAAAATAATCCATTAGAAGTAGCAGCCCACACAAGTGTATCATCCGGTAGACGTGAACTTAGTGGTATGCTTTTAATTAATTCTGCTTCATGGGGTAGAAAAATGGCTTCAATAACCGATTTTTTCCAAGCTACCAAGTCCTGAGAGATTAACTCACTGACTCTAGTTTCTACATGTAAAAATTGCCTTGGAGAAGCAATTTTATACGTAGAGGGAGATGGGAGCCATTTGTCGCTCCACACCCAGATTGACTCACCATTCCCTACATTCCACCGAGTCCCTTTTTTCACCAAATGTTGAGCAACCATTAAACTTCTCCAAGTGTAAGATGGATGTGAGCCAAGAGAGGCATGAATGAAATCAGTACATGGGAAATACTTCGCCTTATACACCCGATATACTAATGACTCATGTTGAGTTTGAAGTCTCCACCCCTGTTTGGCAAGCAACGCCAAATTGAACTGTTTTAATTGACGGAAGCCCAAACCACCCTCATCCTTCGAATCACACATTTTATCCCAGCTAAGCCATGCCATCTTCCTTTCATCCCTCCTTTGACCCCACTAGAAGTTACGAATCATACTAGTCATCTCATCACAAAGAGAATCTGGGATTTTAAAACATCCCATCGTGTATGTCGGAATGGCCTGAGCTACAGCTTTTATTAACACCTCTTTACCAGCTTTAGATAGTAATTTCTCTTTCCACCCTGCAAGTTTCTTACTAAGTTTCTCCTTTATGGCATTAAAAGAGTTCCTCTTATTTTTGCCAACAAGAGATGGAAGGCCTAAATACTTCTCATGCTGCCTTATCACCTGTGCTCCCAACTTGCTTTTTATCTCCCATTGAATTCCATCTGGTGTGTTACTGCTAAAAAATAAAGAGGTTTTTGCGTGATTCAATTGTTGTCCAGAAGCTTCTTCATATACTGTGAGGATTCTCTGCAGTGAGTTACACTCTTCTATTGATGCTTTACAAAAAATGAGACTATCATCAGCAAAAAATAAATGAGAAAGTCTAGGGCCCCCCCGGCAAATTACTAACCCGTCCATCACTCCATCATCCACAGCCTTCTTAATTAAAGAAGAAAGACCTTCAGCACATAAAAGGAAAAGGTATGGTGATAGAGGATCACCTTGTCGTATACCTCTAGTTGGGATAATATTCCCTTTTGGTTTCCCATTTATCCTCACTGAATAAGTAACTGTTGTGACACATTGCATAACCAACTTCCTCCATTTCTCATCAAACCCCAACCTTTGCATTATTTTCTCCAACCAGACCCACTCTACCCTATCATAGGCCTTACTCATATCTAGTTTCACCGCCATACTCCCCATCTTCCCACCCTTCTTTTGGTTGATATGGTGCATTGCTTCAAAAGCAACCAACACATTATCAGTAATTAACCTACCATGCACAAAAGCACTTTGGGTATCACTAATAATGGATGGAAGAAATTGCTTCATTCTGTTTGCAATAGCTTTTGATGCAATTTTAAATACCACATTACACAAACTTATGGGCCTATAATCAGTCACCTTCTTTGGTTCCTTAACCTTTGGAATAAGAACAATATGGGTCTCATTAAATTTAGGCGGGATTAGACCAAAATTAAGAAAATCAAGGATAGTTCGTGTAACTACTTCTCCAATATTAGGCCAAAAGTGCTAATAAAATAAAGGGGGCATACCGTCTGGCCCAGGTGCCTTGAGAGGATACATCTGCTTCAATGCCACATGAACTTCTTCTGCAGTGAACTCCATTGTAAGCTTCTGATTCATACTAGAGGTGACCCTTGGCTGTACTGCTTCTAGTATCTCTTCAAACTCTGTCGGGTAACTGGAAGTGAACAGGTCTGTATAATAGTCCAACACAATCCCACTCATTATCTCTTCATCCTCCTGCCATACCCCTTGTGCATCCACCAAACCCTCCATGTGGTTTTTCCTCTGCCTTGAAGATGCTTTGGCATGGAAAAAGCCTGTGTTCCTATCTCCAGATTGGAACCAATTAATTCTAGACCGTTGATGCCACATAGTGTCCTCCTTCTCATGCCAACAATTAAGTTCAATTCTGGTCCTTCTCATATCCTGTATAATGCTTGGAGAACTCGGCTGTAATTCAAGCCACTCCAGATGTTTTTGTAAACCAGTAATCATCCTCCCTACATGCCTAAACTCCGCCTTATTCCAAGCATCCAACCGAGACCTGCAAGCATTCAAACAAGCAACCAAAGGAAAGTTAGTTGAAGAAGCTAAACCTTCGGACCAAGCCTCCAATACCACCTCCTCACACCGCGGTTCCTTAAGCCACATAGATTCAAATCTGAAAAGCTTTTTTGGTTTTTTGGCATTTGTTTTTCCCACAAAACGCAGTACCAAAGGAGAGTGATCCGAGGCTGAGGAAGTTAGATGGTGCAAACGTGCCATGGGAAATAAGTTCACCCAATCAGTTGTAGCAAGGGCTCTATCCAACCTTTCTTTAATTTGAGAACCATCGCTCCTTTCGTACAACCATGTAAATTTTGGGCCAATAAAACCAATGCCTCTGAGGCTACACCAATTAACCGCTTCAACAAAATTTGGCATTTGTTGCCTCGGTCTGTTACTACCCCCTTCCTTCTCAGACATCCCCATAAGCTCATTAAAATCCCCAATGACTAACCATGGTAATGAAGAAGTGTTACGCAAATGCTTAAGCTTTGCCCAAGATTCTGGTCTCCTCCCCGTTTCTGGGTTCCCATAAAAACCTGTTAAATGCCACCATCCCGTTCCAGGTCCTCCATCCACCCAAGCATCAATATGAGACATAGAGAAAGTCTGGACATCTAGTCTGACAGATTCCTTCCATAACATTGCCAATCCACCACTTGACCCATTACTCGCCACAAAAAGACCATGTTTAAAACCACATTTATCCCAAACCATAACCATCCAATCTTCGTTTGATTTTGTCTCCATTAAGAAGACAATATTGGGATCTTCTCTTCTAACCACCTCTTTCAAGGCATTAACTGACCGGAGGTTCCCAAGCCCCCGGCAGTTCCAACTTAATAGACTCATTGGACCCGGCGGGGTTGCTTAGCAACCTCCGCCGATCTAAATTCAGATTCCAACAGCACACCCAATTGTCTAGCTTCTTCATCTAATTTGAGCCTTTTCTCCTTCACCCTTAATTCATCTTCCATCCCTGCCTGGCTTGTAGTCCTTTTTGGTCCATCTTTCTCTCCATAACCCTCCTCATTGAAAAATGCATGGGGTCTACTAATTCTAGTCCAGGTACCTAACTTCTGAGGACTCACAAACAAAGCCTCATGAGTTGGGCTTGTATTCGTCTGTTGGGTTTTAGTTGAACTTCCTGGACCCAAAACTTTTTTAACCTTTTTGCCTGTAGACTTAGAAGTCCAGCCCGGATTAAACAAGTTACTACCAAACCCATGAACCTCCTCTACTTTAGGAGAACTATGTAGAGTAGAGCTATCTTCATCAATACTGAAATTAGGAGATTCCGAGATACCTGGCATGGGATCCAAATCCTGTAAACCCGCTACCTTACCATCTGAATTCAACTGCGATTCCATCACCAAGCTTTCCGGATTTTTAACAACATTATCCCCGTGGATTGCCTCATCAATCTCCTGAAGTATTGCCTGAAAATCCTCTTTTGATTGGGCCTGTCCCGACCTTTTCGTACCATCTGAACCACCAATTCTCTCCAAACTACCACTAGAAACCATCGCAGCCACCTCGAGGGAAGTTGACTGTACTGCAATACTCCTGCTTTTACTTAGTCCGTCCCTGTGAGATGACTGTAATTTAGATTTATCATATCCCTGCACTTCGACGACAAACTTCTTAGACTGACTGAACTGATTTGCCCTCATCCATGATCCAAACTGCTGCTCACTACTTGAGAGTGTACCCCTACTTCTGAGCCATATTGCACAATCTTTATCATCATGTGTTAAATGCCCACACCAATAACAGAGATTGGGCAGTCTCTCATACCTGAAGGATACCCAACCTTCATTGTCCTCATCAAAATCCACCCTTCTTCCCCGGCAAAGCGGTTTGGATACATCAATAGCAACTCTGACCCGAAGAAAATTACCCCCTTTCCATTCTAATTCATCCCTCGACATTTTGATCGTGCCAAGGGACTCCCCCACACTTAGCGCGACTTCCTTCGTTAAATGAGAATACGGCACGTTGTGAATCTGAACCCAAAAACAAACTCTGTCAAACTGAAGTGCTTCAACAGGAGTAGAATTATTGTAACGCTGAAAAACTACAATGTGTCTATCAAAGGACCAAGGTTCACCCATAAGCACCTTCTCAATATCTTCCTCTGATTGAAACACAAATAGTAAACAGTTATTACCCGCATCGCTTATTTCAAAATTTTCCTTTATGCGCCATAACGGTCTGAAGGTCTTCGCTACTGCTTCAATGTTCAGAGACCTACGAGTAAAAAACTTTGTGGCTAAAACAAAATTCTGTTCTTTCTTCTTATTCTTTAGATCTAATTTGTCTCCTTCTTTTTCTGACAAAGAAAGCTTCCTCCAACTGCTCGCTAAATCCTCCATGTCCACGAAAACGAAACTACTATTCTGTTTACACTAACGAATAGGAAGAAAACCAACCCTACTAGTAATCTAGTTACTATAGGGACCCAGCGTCCTCTTTGAAAAGAGGGAAACCCAATACTACAGTAGAGAAGAGGAGGCGGCACCGACCCTAACCCTACTGAGAACCAATCTAATCAACTTTTTTTTTCTTAAATATGAATAAATGGTTAAAATTAAAACTCTAGAAAGAAATAAATATAATCATAATCAGAGATATTGACATGGATATGCATAATTTATGTTTATGGTGTCACATTTTTTTAATGTACAAAAGTATTTTAGGGCAACAATTTAACCCCTATGTTTTTTCCAATTAATAACTAACTTCAATTACTACATTTATATCTATAAAATTTGAATTAATGTGGTGTCCATCATGAAAGATTAAAAAATATATACATATACATACATATATATATATATATATATGTAGAGAGGGAAAATTCCCAACCTATCACAAGCTGACACGTCACACTACCAAGTCCACAAAATACAGCTAATTACAAAGCGCCACATATTGCTGCTAGGTTTTGCTATCACTACTCAGAAACCAACATAAATTTGCCAAGTGTCATGCAAAAACCAATCACACATCAGCGCATGTAAGCGATGACATAAGCAGCCTCGCACGTGTAAGCAATGATATAATCAGTCCAACGCGTGTAAGTGATGACATAATCAGACCAATCAGGCTGTGACATGTGTCACCAATCAAACTCCGCCACTTGTCGCTTATCCACCCCCAAATTCCTATAAATAGAAGCCTTCCTAAGACATCTAAAGGGAACACCAAGCCATCTGAAGCACAAGCAGCATCAGAGAAGATTCAGAAGCACTCAGAAGTATAGAAGCTCTGCAGGAATCAAGCCTCAAAGCCTTCAAGAACTTCAAACTCAAAATCGAAGAACATTCGAAGCAGAATCATCCAAAATATCTGCCTAGATCTCAAAGTTCAATGGAATCAAGCTTAAAAGCCTCCAGAAACCTTAACAAACCATAAATCAACAAAGTTCACCAGATTCAAGCCTCTAAAGCAGTGAAGAACTTCCACCACAAACCTTCGAAGATGAAGAACGCACCAAGAACACGAAGAACATATGAAGAACATGAAGAACAAAGAATTTCTAACAAGCTCATAGCCAGAGATTCATTGTGATTCTGTTTCAAAGGTCTTCGATTCATCCTTCAGCCAAATTGAAGAATATTTTGTGTTCGAGTCAAAATTACATTATTACAATTCCAATCAGCAAGTCTTTCAAGGAGATCGAATTAGATGATAACTCTTTTGTAATCACAGAGAATTATACCACACATTCATCAATACAAATTCGCATTTGTGAAACTATTTTACTTGTTTGATTTATTTCAAACTAGAAATTTGGTTGTCTACAATATATATATATATATATACTCCTTCAGTCTCTCCACATATGAGATGCTTATGTTTATTTCAAATAAAAAATAAAAAAACAAAATTTACCCTTTATTCCTTCACCCTATTTATTATTAGTAAACAAATATAACAAAATTGTCACAGAGAGAGAGAGAGAGAGAGAGAGAGAGAGAGAGAGAGAGAGAGAGAGAGAGAGAGAGAGAAAGAGAGAGAGATTTATCAAACAATTGATTGAAGGAGATGGTATCTTAGATGAGGATGCTGTTGGTCTGTATGTGAACAGGGTCTATTTTGTTTTTGATGTCCCTGGTTAGTTTGTTGAATGGAATCATACTTTAACCAAAAAAAAAAAGATGGTGATCCCTAAAGAATTGAGATTTGTTGTCCCTAAAGTTCTGCCAAACATAGTGAAGGATGTGGAATTGATTGAAGGAGATGGTGGCCTTGGTACACTCCTTCTCTTCAATTTCTTCTCTAGTGGTGAGTCCATCTACTTTGATCATTGAGTTTATTGGCTTATTTATTTCATTTGAAAAAAAAAAAAAAAAAAAAAAAAAGAGGGGGAGAAAGAGAGAGAGAGAGAGAGAAGAGTTTATTGGCTTATGATTTGATTTATGAACTACTCCAAATAATTTCTTATATTTTAGGCATGAGCAGAGATGGACCCAGGATTTAAAACTAGTGGGGGCCAGAGTATAAGAAGAAAAAAATTTCAAATATACATCCATATAGTATTAACAAATTATAAATACACAAAATCGGTGTTTCTTAATACATTAAAATGCAATCATTACCAACAAAGACATATAAAAAATAAAAAAATAAAAAAAACAAAACAAAAAACAAAAACAAAAACATTTTTTTTTTTTAATACTAGGCTAGCTTAGATTTTTATTTTTATTTTTTTGAAGTTAGAGTATTCACAGTAGTGGTGCTAAAAAATTTAGCTTTTAGCACCTCAAAAAGCTAATTTATCTATTTTACCACCTCACTTTACAATACACCTAACATCAAATGTTCTTTCTTTTTACCACTTCATTTAAAATAATATAAACAACTCATTAAAATAACCAAGGAAAAGAGAGAATTTGAGTTTTTTAATTGAAGATAGAGAGATAATCTTAATAAAATATTGTATTTTATTTTTATACCAGTTTAGTGTAGTTGCAAAAAATTTAGCTTTTGCTTCTCCAATAACACATGGTTTTTTGGTTCTTTGGTGGTAAAATAGTTTTTTTTTTGCTAAAATACAATCACCATTGTGAATGTTTTTATTGTTTTTGTTAAGTTTTTGGATTGAATATGAAAGCTCGAATTTGTGCTAAAGCAAGAGCTTGTTTAGACCCCCAGTTAAAAATTACGGCTAGATTGTTTTTACTCTAACTTAGACTAAGTGTGGAACAAGAGTATATAAGCGTAATGAACCGATAACACTACCCTAAGCCATATTCATCCATCATCAACAATAAAAAGAAAGCTCAAAGAGTAGGGAAGAGCAATGCAAACACAAGATAACACTGAGACGTGTTATCGAAAAGGAAATTGAAGAATTCGACGAAAAAGCTCTCCGCGACCCTCCAAGTCGAAATTGATCCACTAGAGAATAAAGTTGGAGTATAGAATAACAAAAGACCCTCCAAGCCTAGTCTACCCCCATGTACTTGAGTCATCTAAGCTCCTGCTACCAATTGACTTCTTCTCAGAGCCTTGTCTTCTCTAGCTTTCTGGATCCTATAATTTAGCCCAATTGCATCCGCCAATGAATGGCTCCTTCCAATACTTCACAGTAGCACCAAAATCTCACTTTACACTCAGTATGGGTGCGGTAAGTGTTTGGACTAGCAACCTCTCAAAAATATAGAGATGGAGAGGTAGGAGTTGAGGAAAACCACAAGGAAATGTGTAGATGATTGTGGGTGTGACAATCTCTAACTCTCAAGTGTATTTTCTAGGGTTTTCTCTCTAAAAAGCACTCCTTACAATTTGTGGGTAATGAGGGTAAATATAGTGTAGGTAAAGACATGGTAAAGCAAAACATAACTTTTTGCTAAACAGAGAGTTTCGCGAGTCCTTCACAGGTTGGCTTTACCCACGAGATATTCGCAAAAAGTACAGCCTGGTGCGACTCTTCATCTTCTAGTCATATGCTCTACACGTGGCTCTTTTCGCAGGTAAGCTTCTCGTGAGACAATCGCGAGCCAGCGAAATCCACTTGTACATTCTTTGAAGCTTGAGTCTTCACCAATCTCTCACACTCATCTCTTACAATTAATCCCACATACATACAGGGAAAATGATTGAAGAAATTACAATCAAATTTGGCACGGAATTAAAGCTAATACAACATAGTTGGAAATCACAATTTTACCGAATAATTGCTAGTTGGAGGAGGCCTAAGGTTTTGGAATAGAGGAACTACAAAAATGATGTATATAATTTGTAAAAAAAAAAAAATATATTGGACCAGAGGGCTCGGGCCCCCTTGGGCGCCCCCTAGGTTTGTCCATGGGCATGAGTAATTATTAGGTGTTCTCAAAATAAAGTGACATAGTGCTCCTATCATGAATGTTAGAGAAATGAATGCCATGTTACTGTGTAGCATGCACCTATAATTTTCCTTGAATCATTTGAGGAAAGGGTCTTAATTAGTACGGAACTTTAAGTTTGCTCTTACAAACTATATGACTGAAAGTTTTAGATGTAACCCAAAGTGGAATAAAAAATATCACTTTAGAACAATAACAAAAAATAAATCACTTCTAGAGGTGACAAGAGCCTAGTACTTCAACGAGTACATTTTGACATTTTTAATGAAGACATTTGTTGGAAATTTAGACCCCTTAAACCACAATTAGATTGCGTAGCCTAGATTAATTAGCCAAGTTGTTACTTAGTCAAATTAAACAATTCTAGGTTAAAACAATCAAATAATCATATCATGCATATAAAACATATAAAGCAGCGGAAATAATAAAGAACACAAGATATGATCACCCAGGAAACCACACGGAAAAACCTGAAGAGGATTTTACCCACCGATCCTCAAGGCAAAACGGAATCCACTAAGAAAGAATTGAAGTTGTTACAAAAGGACTTACAAGCTACCCCGCTTGACTTCCTAATGCTACCCACCAGTAGTAACTTCCTGACACGACCACGCGCAGGCTCCGAATCCACGGACTACTTCTTTCTTTGTCTTCCTTCAATCAGGTACAAGCTCCTCGCTTGTTTATCTTTAAGTTCTAATGGCTGCAACTTTGTTGATCATCAATATGTAGATAATATCTCTACCTTGAAAACCCTAAGTTTATGTGAAGGAAAACTCCTCAAGGATCTCACAAGAGATTCACATAAACAGCAAATATGAGCAACAAAGACTTAGAGAGGTTTAGGTACAAAACCCTAATAAAAGGAGGCACAAGAGGCACTCTAATCTCTCTCTCTAAAAGTCTCAAAAACGTTCTAGGGTTTTCCATATATATATGAGTGTTTTACTTGAACCCCAAGACGTTTAAATAGAGTTTTGGCTGAACTGGAACTCTGCAGAAAAATAAATCTGTACGTGGTTCGATCGATCGAGTCTAATTTTCGATCGATCGAGACTTACAGATTTAGTCCAACAAATTCTGCAATTACTCGATTCCAATTTTACAAATAAACATACTTTGAGCAAGCCTAAACCTAGACTAAATGTTTTGATCATGGTTTGCCAACAAAATACAAATTGAAGTTCTAATACATTAATTCCTAATTTCTTAGAACCTAACAACATTCATGGTTCAAATCTCTCCTCCAACATTTTAACCATTTAAAGTTATCATTTTGACATTACTTCTTGCTTTATTTGCTTTCAAATTGAAAATTGCCAATAATATTGTAACTCGATGACATTGTCAAGTGTCTTAAATAGAGACACTCAAGGTTCAAATCTCCTACTAATAATTTTTTTTTAAAATAAAAATTTCTTGTATTCGTTTTGCATTTGTATGAATTTAGTTCCTGTACTAGCATGCCAACTAGATAAAAATGTAAATAAATGATGTGATGTTGCTAATGAAATTCTTTTTATGACTATTATCATATGGATCCATAGCAGCGTATCAGAAGGAAGAAATTGCGGAGCTTGATGAGTCTTTTCATCGCATTGCTCTTCAAGTGCTGGAAGGAGGACATCTGAATAAAGGTTTTTCCTTCTACATGACGACTTTCCAACTAACTGCAATTGCAGAGCAGGAGACTTTGGTTGATGTCACAATCTCATCTGAGACTGAAACATATCAAAAAAGTACCATGCCCTCGAAGACGATAAAGGCCACATTAGAATTTCTTAAGTGCTTAGAAACCAATATCATGAATGGCGCTTCCTAGAATTTTTTTTCTTTTTCTTTTTTGTAGTAACTAATAATTCATATTAATGCTTTTAATGCTAGAAAAATGTTTCTTTTTAAACTAGTTTAGAGAGAAACCCTTCGAACTCCCTTTATATCTTTTTATTGAATGTGAATTTTAAAAATCAAATTGCTGGATTACATGTTCTTATTTAATGCTCCATGTCATCTCACTTTATCCCATTTTGAGTATTTAATTTTTTCTTTACCAATTGCATCATGTCATGCCTCTTTTTTTTTCTTTTCATTTTTTAATAAAGTAACCAAATTTAAAGATAGAAAAAAAATAGATATGATATACTAAAATTAATAAAGCTACAATTAAGAGCATGATATGCATGATATACAATAATTAAGAGCATTCACAATAGAGGTGTTGAAATAGCTAAAAGCTATTTTAACACCTCCAACACCAAAAAACATTTTTTACCAATGGTGTCAAACTTAAAAGTTTTTAGCAAGCTGCCACTAGTAACAACTTACTGTAGCAAGTAGCTACATTTTTTTAATTTATTTCTTTCTTGCTCTCTCTCTCTCTCTCTCTCTCTCTCCTCTTTGTTTGTGTGTGTGTTCTATGGGTTTGGTGGCAATGGTGGTGCTAGTTGATTTTAGCTGTGGACTTCTTGGTGGTTGTAATGGTGGTGATGGTTTATTTTGGGTGTGGATTTCATGGGTTGGTGGCTATGGTGGTTGATTTTGGGTGAGGGTTTTGTGGATAGGTGGTTGTGGTGGTGGTGGTTGATTTTTGGCTATGGTGGTGGATTGTCGTTGTGATGATGAGTTGTTGTAGCTAGTGATGATGGGTTGTGGTTTCGCCTTGGATTTTTTTTTTTTTTTTCCTACGGTGGGTTAGGGTTGCCACATTGGTGTTTGTGGGTGGTGGTGGAAGTGGCTATGGCTGTGACTGGTGGTGATGAGTTATGGTTTTGTTTTGGTTTTATTCTTTTTTTTTTCTTTACAATGGGTTGTGGTTGCCATGGTGGTTATGGCTAGTGGAATGGTGGGGGAGGTGGTTGTCTGTAGGTTTTGGTGGTGGTTTTTTTATATTATTTTCATGAGTTGTTTATATTATTTTAGATGAAGTGGTTAAAAAAAAAAAAACTTTTGGCTATATTTTTTTAGAAGCTTTGGTGTGAATGCTCTAATTGTTTTTTTTTTTTTTTTTTTTTGAGGTACATGAAAACATCCAAGAATATATGAAAATTACATTTTACTCCCCTAAATTATACCCTTACACTTACCTCCCTAAACTATCTGAATGAACACTTAAGCCCCCTAAACTATTATCTATATAACACTTGCCCCCGTAAACTATAAGAATGCACACTTCACTAAACAATTATCCATGGATGGGGTGCAAAGTGTTATATGGGTAATAGTTTAGGAGGGTAAGTGTAAAAATTAGTATATATTAGGGGGGTAAGTGTAAAAGATGGTATGGTTTAGAAGGAGAAGTAATTGCCCCAAGAATATATATATATATATATATATATTTTTTTTTTTTTTTTTTTTTTTTTTTGAGGTACATGACAACATCCAAGAATATATGAGGAAATTACATTTTACTCTCCTAAATTATACCATATTTTACACTTTCCTCCCTAAACTATTTGAATGAACACTTAACCTCCCTAAACTATTATCCATGTAACACTTGCCCCCATAAACTATGAAAATGCACACTTCCCTAAATAATTATCCATGGGATGGGGTGCAAAGTGTTATATGGGTAATATTTAGGGGGGGTAAGTGTAAAAAGGGGTATATATTAGGGGGGGTAAGTGTAAAAGATGGTATGGTTTAGGGGGGTAGAGTGTAAATATATATATATATTAGGTACATGACAACATCCAAGAATATATGAGGAAATTACATTTTACTCACCTAAATTATACCCTATTTTACACTTTCCTCCCTAAACTGTCTAAATGAAAACTTAACCTCTTTAAACTATTATCCATATAACACTTGCCGCCGTAAACTATGAGAATGCACACTTCCCTAAACAATTATCCATGAGATGGGGTGCAAAGTGTTATATGAGTAATAGTTTAGGGGGGTAAGTGTAAAAAGGGGCATAGTTTAGGGGGTTAAGTGTAAAAGATGGTATGGTTTAGGGGGGTAGAGTGTAATTGCCCCAAGAATATACATACATACATACATATATATATATATATATATATATATAATGTTTAGCAATGTTATATAAACAAAATCATAGACACAAAGGAGAAGAAATGGAGTTCTAAGTTCCAACACAAAGACCCACAAACTCCACTCAAAAGTTATGATAACTTTTAATTGAGGGTGATACAAGTTATATTACACACAATAGACTTTCTTAAGCAATTACATAAAATAAAATAAAAAATACACACATAAAAGGGTCAATAATTTTTTATTGAATGTGTATGTTCACTAATCTACTGATAGATTACATTTTCTTCCTATATTTTTCATTCTTGCAAAATGTGGGTACCATAGGCATGCATGCAACGTCCTAGGCATGCATGGCAATGTCCTAGGCATGCTTGGCAACGTCCTCGGACGGTGTCCTAGGAGTCCCACATCGAAGGAAACCCCCCCCCCCCCACTTGTTGCCTTATAAACTGTGAAGCAAAGAGAGTAATGTACCATCAGTTTAGTTATTCGAATAACTAAACTAGTGGTACACAACTCCCTTTGCTTCATAGTTTATAAGGCAGCAAGTGGAGGGGTTTTCCTTCGATGTGGGACTCCTAGGACACCATCCGAGGACGTTGCCAAGCATGCCTAGGACGTTACATGCATGCCTAAGGTACCCACGAGGACGGCCTAGGATGTTGCCATGCATGCCTAGGACGTTGCATGCATGCCTATGGTACCCACACAAAATTTTAAGACAATTAAAGATTAATAGTTATATCATTTATAAAATGTATAGATTAAAAAAAATTAAAGAATACTTTTTAAATTATGTATGAAAGATAAGTTTATAGATTGAATAGTGAATAACGTTCGATTGATTTTGTTATATATGTTAAGAAAATAGAGAACATGTAATCCAATGTTATAATTTTAAAAATACTAATTCACTGAAAGTTGTTAGGCGATGAAACATTAAGAAAAATTTACATATGGTATAACTTGATATGTGTGTGTATGTGCACACTCTCTTTATAGTGTCAAGTAATTATTTAATAGGTCATATTAACAGGAGTCTTTAAGACAATTGTTAATAAACCATTTTAGAAAACTTTTGACATAACTTTCATGAGAAATATAAAAAGTCATAAAAAAAATTCTTTATGTTTTTCTCATAATATATTCGAAAAATAATTCCTAAACTAAAGCCCATAGGGCATCCGTAAGCTTTTTCTTTATTTAATACTCCAAGTGCAATACTCCTTCCTTTCACATAATATTGAGACTCACATAATTAAAACTGACCCTTCCAATTCACCAAGTTAAAACTGCCCTGTTAGAAATACTGAAATCTGTAGTATTGTATTTCATAATCAAAGAATATACATGGGTGTGCCTTTATATAGGAGGCATATGTGTGCAGTACAAGAAGAGTGTAGTACAAGAATAATGTGTGCTATACAAGTAACCTAACTGGGCCTAAAGCCCACAATATTATAAACGTTAACAACCTCCCTCAAACTCAAGGTGGATGTGAGACCAGCTTGAGGTTATCAACCAAATCTCGAAGGTGTCCCTTAGGATGTGACTTGGTAAAGATATCAGCAAGTTGATCTTTGGATGAGACTGAGAAGAGCTTAAAAGCAACATGGACAAGATGATAATGGATAAAATGACAATCAATCTCGATGTGTTTAGTTCATTCATGGAAGACATCATTGTGAGCAATATGAATGGCACTCTGGTTGTCACAATAAAGAGGAGTAGCAGAGGATGTGGACACACCTAAATCCTTAAGAAGCTATCGTAGCCAAAAGAGCTCAAATGTGGTATCAACAAGGGCACGATATTCTACTTCAGTACTGGAGCGGGCCATAAAAGTTTGTTTCTTACTTCGCCAAGAAATCAAAGAAGAACCAAGAAGAAAGCAATAACCCGTAGTGGACCTGCGATCAGTGGGATCTCCTGCCCAATCAGCATCAGAGAATGCACGGAGTACAAGAGGAGATTGAGCTGAATAGAAAGAGCCATGGAAAAGAGTGCCCTTCAAGTATCCTAGAATGCACAGAACAGCAGCATAGTGAGTTGATCGTGGAGCAGACAGACACTGGCTCACCTGATGAACAGCATAGGAAATGTCTAGACGAGTAACTGTGAGATAAACTAGGCTGCCAACCAATCGTCTGTAAAGAGAGGGATTAGACAATGGTTTCCCCCCCGAGGGTGTTAGATTCGCATTAAGTTCAACTGGAGTGTCAACAGTCTTACTATTAGTAAGTCCAGCTCGAGATAAAAGTTTAGATGCATACTTAGCTTGAGTAATATAAAGACCATCTATGGAACAAGTGATTTCAAGACCCAAGAAATAGTTGAGATGTCCAAGATCTTTCATCTCAAACTACTAACTGAGAAAATCCTTGAGTTCTTGAATGCCACTGAGGTCATCACCAGTTATGATCATATCATCCACATATAGGAGAAGCAAAATGGTGCCTTTATCATTGCGACAAAGAAATAAGGCAAAATCATAAGGAGTAGCAATGTAACCCAAGCGAGAAATGGTGGAGCTTAACTTAGCAAACCAAGCTCGTGGAGCTTGTTTAAGGCCATAAAGTGCACGTCGAAAGCGACAAACCTTATTTGATTCAACAGATAGACCAGGAGGAGGCTGCATTATAGACTTTTTCACTTAGATCCCCATTAAGGAAGGCATTTTTAACATCCATTTGAAAAATGTCCCATTTACTAACAGCAGCAACAGCTAAGAGGGCACGAACAAATGAGATACGAGAAACTAGGGCAAAATTCTCTTCATAATCAATCTCATACTCCTGTATAAAACCTTTTGCAACAAGACGAGCCTTGTAGCACTCAATGGACCCATTAAAGCGAGTCTTGATCTTATAGATCCACTTACAACCAACTACAGACTGTCTAGGAGGGAGAGTAACCAGATCTCAAGTATAGTTTTTGGTTAATGCATCAAGTTTCTCTTTCATTGCAATCTGCCATGAAGGGTCAGTAGAGGCCTCACAAAAGGTTTGAAGCTCGTAGAGTGTAGCAAGGGCGGTGTAACAATGATAGTCAAGTAAATGTGCAGGAATGGATCTTACCCGGGTTGAGTGGCAAGGTGGAATGTCTTATGGAGGATCTTCAGGCGAAGCAGGAGCAGGGGACCCAGGCTCAAGATGGGGTAGCTCGTCATCAACCTGTTCATCTTCAACTTGTTGAGGAGAAGCATCAAAAATATCTGGAGGTTGGATAGAGAAGTACAAAGGAGGATCAAGAGTATTTGTAGAAGGAACATGAGACTCATCTGGAAATATTTCTAAAACAAAGGAGTTAGTTAGGGAAGAACAAAAATGAGAAAGTTCAACAAATAAGCGGTGTTCCTAAAAGACAACATTACAAGAAACACGAAGACGATGAGAGACAGGATCATAACACCGATACCCTTTTTGAGTTTCGCCATAACCAAGGAAACAACAAAGTCTAGATCGAGGCTCAAGTTTGTTGTGCTCATAAGGCTGCAGAAGAACGAACAAGCAGATCCAAAGGAGCAAAGGTAATGATAGTCAAGGGGTGACCCAAATAGACGCTCATATGGAGTCTGATTATGGATGACAACGCTTGGAATGTGATTAATAGCATGAACAACATGAACAGCGACTTCACCCTAAAATGGGGCAAGAACTTTGGTAGAAAGAAGAAGAGCACAAACAGTGTCAAGAATATGACAAAGTTTTCTTTCGGCTCGACCATTTTGCTGAGAGGTACCTGGACAAGTTAGATGATGTACAGTGCCATAGGAATGTAACAGAGTTTGAAAAGCATATTAAGTATATTCAAGAGCATTATCAAATTGAAAAGTTTTGATACGTTTGGAGAATTATGTTTCAACCATTTTTGCAAAATCACTATATATTGGTAAGATTTCAGAACGAGATTTCATAGGAAAAATCCAACTATAACGAGAATAATCATCAATAAAAACAACAAAATATCGAGATCCACCAATACTAGTAACAGGAGAAGGTCGCCAAACATCAGAATGAATTAATTCAAAAATACTATTAGAGATAGAGTCACTATTATTGAAAGGTAAAACTGGCTGTTTTCATAACTAGCAAGAAGTACAACTAAAATTGTCTTTGGACATAGAACCCAACAGACCCTTAGAAGCTAACTGTTGTACCCGAGAAGATGGGGTATGACCAAGACGAGAATGTCAAAGTGCGTAAGAAAGAAATTGCAGTAGCTGCAGCAGCAACAGAAACAAGAGCAACAGGTGGAAGATGAAGATTGTCAACGGGAAACATACGCCCAACTCTAGGACCGGTCCCAAGCTCTTGCCCCATCATCAGATCCTGCACAATACACCCAGAATAGTCAAAAATAAGGTGATATCCTAGTTCAGCTAATTGTCCCACAGAGCACAAATTATAGGATAGGTTAGGTATATGGAAGACCCTAGAAACAAAGAGGTTAAAGGTCGAAACAAAACCTAGACTATTCCCATGTATGGTGGAACCATCAGCTGCATAAATGTAAAGAGGATGTGGTGCAGGGTCAAGTTTGGAAAATAAGGACGAGTGAGGTGTCATATGATTGCAATAGGTAGAATCAAAAAACCAAGTTTGAGACTTACCGGGTAGAACTGAAAGAGCAGTGGAAAGAGATGCATTACCAGCCATACAAACAGCCTGAGCTATGATATCCTGTAGTTCGGTGGGGGAAAGGTTGATATTGGATCCAGAAGACTAGGACTCAGCTAAAATGGAAGGCATCGTCAGAGTAGGCTCAGTATTAGCAACAGCAGCAGTAGATTTCTTGCGACGGTAACAAGTCTCAATGGTGTGGCCAGGAAGCTTGCAATAGTTGCAGAACTTTTTGTTGGTCTGCTTGCGACGATTGCTAGACCCAGATGAATCGCCTGATTGATGAGGTTGCTCTATAGAAGGAGCAGAAGGAGTAAGAGCCAGAACATTCAGCTTATTCTAAGCTTGAAGGGTTGCAAGACGAGCTTCTTCTCTAACCAACTCGTTTACAGCAGTATCAAGAGAGGGAGGAGGACTGCGATTAAGAAGCTGACCTTGGATGGGCTCAAAGTCCTTGTGTAGTGACATCAGGAATTCATAGAGACGAAATTCATCTCTAATGGTTGCATATTGCTAAGCATCCTTTGAGCATGCCTAAGTTGGATCAGAAAGGTCAATTTGGTCCCAAATGAAGCGAAGCTGATCATAGTAGTCATTGATGGATTGCCCTGGTTCTTGCCTGAGTTGATGCAATTCAACCACTAACTGATATTTCATAGATCCGTGAGTAGTTGAGTACCTTTTGGCCAGCATATCCCATGCGGATTTTGCATCATCAAAGCTGCCCAACAGATTAGCGATGGAGGGAATGGAAGTGTTCCGAATCCATGTAAGGATCATGTGGTTGTGACTATCCCATTCAATCATGCAACTGAGGAAGGCAGCATCTTCTTCACTTGCCCCCTTGATAGGAATAGTGATTGCACCAGTACAATAATGCCAGAGCATGCGACCTTTAAGAAAATTGCACATAGCTTGAGACCAAGATAAGTAATTCTTATTCCCCTCCAATATAGTATTGATAGGGCGAGGAAGAAAAATATCATTTTTATCCATTTAGAGACACAATATGCAAAAACAAACAGTAAAAATGAAATCTATGCGAAAAACTGGGTAAGGAGAACCTAGACTGCAAAAAGTCAACCCTGAAAAAAAGTCAACTGTCAAAGTAAACGGCCCGGTCAAAGTCCAAGTCAACGATCAGTGGAGATGACATCATCAAGGTGATGTGGCGATGACATCAGCAAATGATAAGATGCTGACGTAAGCAAGATGACGTCACTAGGGCTGACGTGGTGAAACTGATGACGTCAGCGGACCGAGGTCTAGCGCGTGGAGGCACGTGATATTAACGCCGAGAATTGTAGTGGCGCCTGGAGGCGCGTGAGAGGTCCGATAAAGACAATGTTTTCATAGAAAGGCAGATCGGAAAGATTACTTTCTGATTCTAATGGTGCAATTTGTGGTCTGATCGGAGTAGCGGAAGTGGTGGTGAAGGCAAGGCAGTGGTCCTTGATGTACTGGAGTCGTGGTGGAGGCAATGGTGCTGCTCAGAACAACGGCTACAGTGATGACACCCAAGAAGACAAGACTACTTAAGAGCGGCACATCAAAAGATTAGAGCAGTGGATCTGATACCATATTAGAAATACTGAAATCTGTAGTATTGTATTTCATAATCAAAGAATATACATGGGTGTGCCTTTATATAGGAGGCATATGTGTGAAGTACAAGAAGAGTGTAGTACAAGAATAATGCGTGCTATATAAGTAACCTAACTGGGCCTAAAGCCCACAATATTATACACGTTAACATGCCCAAATTTTCAATCAATCAATCATTTTTTGAGATTTTTGGGTTGACATCAGTTTCAAAATTTTACAACCCACCAAAGGCAAATTGGTTAAAAACTTAAAATACATTCCTTAACCAGCCTAATCCAACCTGCACATAGTGCTAGTAAGTATCGAATTAAAAAAATTATGAATATTATTTAACTCAATTAATAAAAAAATTTTAAATTTGATTGTTAAATGAAAAGATTCTGGATTAAATCTCGGACATTCTGGCCTTTTGCCCATAATTTTTAAAAAATTTAGCAATATGCCCCTGTTTTGAAACTATATAGGTATGCCCCTGTTTCGATACTCGATTACCATAAAATCGAGTTATGCCCGATCAAACTCAAAAAAAAAAAAAAAAAAAAAAAAATTTGCATAGAACTCGAGTTTCGGGAACTCGAGTTTCATGTAAATTTTTTTAAATTTTTTTATAAGTTTTTTTACAAGTATGCAAATCAGTTTCAGTGGCCCTATAGCGGCGTTTTTTCATCCCTATAGTGACGTTTTTCTGGAAAATTTTTTTTACAAGTATGAATATCGGCCCTATAGCAGCGTTTTTTCATCCCTATAGTGGCGTTTTTCTGGAAATTTTTTTTTACAACTATGCATATCAGTTCCAGTGGCCCTAGGGCGGCGTTTTTTTATCCCTATAGTGGCATTTTTCTGGAAAATTTTTTTTATAAGTATGAATATCAGTTTCAGTGGCCCTATAGCGGCGTTTTTTAGCCCTATAATGACGTTTTTAAGCCCTATAGTGGTGTTTTGGTACTCGATTTCCATTTACTCGAGTTTTATGCAATTTTTTTTTTTCTTTTTTTTAAGTTTAATCAGGCATAACTCGATTTTAAACCAATCGAGTAATTTAAGTAACTCGATTTTAGGGTCATCGAGTATCGAAACAGGGGCACGAACCTATATAGTTTCGAAACAAGGGTATATTGCCAATTAAAAAAAAAAAAAGGGGTAAAATGCCAGAATGTCCATTAAATCTCACCTACACCTAGATTTGAACTGACCAATAGGCCCAATGGGTCTGTAGTGGACCAAAGAACCCAAAAGAAAACTCCAACCCCTGTGAGGAGATTCTAATGGCCTTTTCATGGCCCATTATTTTGGGGCCACTATTATAGCCCTTTAAATATTTAAGTATTATGGGCTGAAGCCCACTAACCCTTCCCTCCAATCCAATTTCCAATTCACCGAGTTGACTCGCAGCATAAGAAAACCCTAACTCACGCTCTCAATAGGTTCACAGAAACTCCCAATCCGCGAGTCAAATCGGACCAACAAGGTGAGTCACACTTCTCCAATGTCTTCCAGAACCTTTTGCATGAACTTGTAGTCAATTTTAGACTCAATTCTTTACCCAAATTTTGGGACTGAAACTCGAAAATTTAATGCATGTGTTTGACATTTTGCGTGGCCGTAGTTTGAATTCTCAGTGTGAGTGACAATAACTTGGATTTTGTTGGGTTTAACTCATTGCTTTGGTTAAATACAAAAGTGGGTTTTTGAAGAAAATACTTACTCTCTTTAAATTTGCTCTTTAGTTTGTATGTTTTTTGCAAAGTTGGTAAATTCTAGGATGTGGGTTTTTTGGTGAAATGTCTGAAACTGGAATACCCATTTGATAATTTTTGGCTTGGGATGATATATGGGCAGCAGTGAAGAGAAATGTGTGGCTGTGTTCCTGTTGGGTTTGTAAGGTCAACTTTTTGAATTGGGTTAGAAAGTAGGTTGGTTAGTGAATCTGGGCAGGATAATGGATACCCCAGATTCAGGTAGTGTGGTTTCGAAGCGGTCATTGAGAAAGAAAGCGGGAATGCGGAATTATGATGAGAATTTGATGGATGAGCTCATTGAGAAGCATTTGGGTGGTGCTTTCAAGAAGAGGAATAGAACGAAGGCGGATTTGGAGAAAGAGACGGAAACTGAGGCAATGATTGCGCTATCTCTTGGGTTCCCAATTGATGCACTGCTTGAGGAGGAGATTCAAGCTAGGGTGGTGAGTGAATTGGGTGGGAAGGAGCAGAATGATTATATTGTTGTGAGGAATCATATACTAGCAAGGTGGAGGGATAATGTGCGGGTGTGGCTTTCGAAAGGACATGTTAAAGAAACTGTGAGTAGTGAGTATGAACATTTGATATGCTCAGCTTATGATTTTCTTTTGTTCAATGGGTATATCAATTTTGGGGTTTCTCCTACATTTATCTCTCATATGCCAGGGGAGGCAACAGAAGGGTCTGTCATAATTGTTGGTGCAGGACTTGCTGGGTTAGCAGCAGCAAGGCAGCTGTTGTCATTTGGGTTCAAAGTAATTGTTCTAGAAGGTAGAAATCGTGCTGGTGGAAGAGTTTATACTCAAAAGATGGATCAGGGTGGTAAATTTGCTGCTGTGGACCTTGGTGGTAGTGTTATTACTGGTATCCATGCTAATCCACTAGGAGTTTTGGCCAGGCAACTTTCTATACCACTTCATAAGGTCAGAGATAACTGCCCTTTGTTCAAGCCTGATGGAGCCCCTGTTGATAAGGTAATTGATTCCAATGTTGAAATCATTTTTAATAAGTTGCTCGATAAAGTTACTGAACTGAGACAAATTATGGGTGGATTTGCAAATGATATTTCCCTGGGTTCAGTTTTGGAAACGCTTAGGCAATTGTATGCTGTGGCTAAAAGTACGGAGGAGAGGCAACTTCTTGATTGGCATCTTGCAAATTTGGAATATGCTAATGCTGGATGTCTTTCAGAACTGTCAGCTGCCTATTGGGATCAGGATGATCCTTACGAAATGGGTGGGGACCACTGCTTTCTTGCTGGAGGTAATTGGAGATTGATAAAAGCATTATGTGAAGGAGTTCCTATACTCTATGGAAAGACTGTCAATACTATTAGATATGGAAATGAAGGCATTGAGGTTATAGCTGGGGACCAAAAGTTTCAGGCAGATATGGTCTTGTGCACTGTACCTCTTGGAGTTTTAAAGAAAAGAACTATCAGATTTGAACCAGAATTACCACAAAGAAAGCTGGCAGCCATTGAGAGGTTGGGATTTGGGCTGCTGAATAAAGTTGCAATGGTATTTCCACATGTTTTCTGGGGAGAAGACCTAGACACATTTGGATGTCTAAGTGAACACAGTGATACACGTGGAGAGTTTTTTTTGTTTTACAGTTATCATACTGTTTCTGGGGGTCCAGTACTTGTTGCACTGGTGGCTGGAGAAGCTGCACAAATATTTGAGTCCACAGATCCATCCATTTTGCTCCATCGTGTTCTAAGAATCCTAAGAGGTATGATTTTTCTTAAATTGACAAAAATTGTAAGATTTCTTGTTTTTCACTGTCTTCCTTTCCAAAGCTTGATTGAGTCTAGCTTCTTCTTAATATTTCACATTTCTTTTTACAGGTATATTTAGTCCTAAAGGTATTGATGTACCTAATCCAATACAAACAATATGTACAAGGTGGGGCAGTGATCCCCTTTCCTATGGTTCATACTCTCATGTTAGAGTACAGTCATCTGGAAGTGATTATGATATACTTGCAGAAAGCTTGGGTAATCAGCTGTTCTTTGCTGGTGAGGCCACAAATAGGCAATATCCAGCCAGCATGCATGGTGCCTTCTTGAGTGGCTTAAGAGAAGCTTCACGCATTTATCGAGCCACCAGGGGCCGCCAAAATAATCTGAGGAAACTCACTCAGAGGAATGTTGGACCTAGCAATGATTTGCTGTTAGATCTCTTCAAGAAGCCTGATCTAGTGTTAGGGAACTTTTCCTTTATATTTGATCCTTCAACAGAAGACCCAAAATCAACGGGGCTCATGAGAATCACTTTGGGAAATGGGGAAAACAGTTATACAGAGGAATCAGCAAACAACTGCCTTCATTCCTCAAACCTACCATTGCAGCTTTATACAATTATATCTCATGAGCAGGCACAGGAGCTGCAACTGATGACTGAAGGGGATGAAAGTAGGTTGTTGTATTTAATGAAAAATCTTGGACTAAAACTGATGGGCCTTGGTGCCTTAGCAAATGTTGGTAGTTCCTTGACAGCTAGCATTGCAAGTGCAAGAAGAGGCCGGGGCAGGAATCGCATGTCTGCTGGACCACAACACATTGTGTAGAGGAGATGATATTAGTTTCAATGCATTAAACTCAGGTGTTCTGCATGCTGGCATAAGGTCTCTTGATGTATGCACTTGTTTCATAAAAGGGACATGCATGCCTTCTGCTTGCCAGGTGCACGCATCTGTATATATTCTGATCAAGTTGTTCATGCATTGGCTTCAAGAGAGACCAAATTCCTGGTGTTTGACTAGAGAATCCCCTCCTTTTTGTGTAGACATTTTTTAAGTCTGACAGTGATCAACTTGATAACTAACCAGAGAGCCATCAATCATGTAGCTGTGAAATTTTCAGTTGGTTGAGACTGTAGGAGTAGCTTTTCTTAATTGCAGATGAAGTCTGATCTCTATGTGAATAGCAGATGCCAAATTTTGTATGTTGGAGCCCCTTTGGCCTGCTAATGCATTAGGTATATACACACATGGCCTTTTGTTTTTCCATTTTCCTCTCTTTTTCCTTCCCTTTCTTATTTTTGGATTTTGAACATGTTCCTTTCAGCATTAATGGTATCTTCCATTTTCCTCTTCTCTACTCTTCCCTCGTCTTTCTCTATCCAAACATAAGATAAGATACAATATATTTTCTCACATCCTCATGATGTTTAGAGGCAGTGCAACACTTACGTCTAAACATTTGATGATTGTTTATTTTCTTTTTGAGTAGGGAGGAATGAACTAGATCTTATATTTTAGTTCGACATGGCTTGGCATTGTTTCTTGTTTAATAGGTCTAAAAATTTGATGATTTTTAATCTTCTTCTTCTTATCTTCCTTCCCTTTTTTTTTTCACTTACAATAATTGGGGGTGGGGATGTGAGCTCAAAGAGAACTGGGTAATATCATTAGGTTCTCTTGGAGAACTAGTCTAGTTTATCATTATGTGCTATTTTCATAATTTTGATGGTACTACGGGGGCTTTTCAACCACGTCTTGTAGGAACATGTTAATAGGTGGCCTTAAGTTCACCAAAGATCATTTCTTGTTGGAATATAACTTTGGTCCATGAAACTTGGAATGCATCTAAGTCATTGGTTCTTAGGTAACCTTTCAAAGGTTTTTGTTTTCCAGTGTTCTTTTTTGGCTGAATTATAAATAAATAAAAGTAAAATAAAAAAGGTCTTTGATGTGGATTCATTGACCCTAGCGATGTAACGATAATGAGTAATACAACGTGTACTATTGGGGCCTTAATTATGCTATTTTCATGTGCATAACACATTCGTTGAAATGCTACTATTCGATCCGGCAACTCCTGTCAAGCACGTAAAGCAATACAATTTTTTTATTCTAGATTTTATTTGTTTGGGTTGTGCGGTGTTTGTGGGTAGCACTAACAATAATCAGATATAGCTAGTCACCAGGGTAGCACTAACAATAATCAGATATAGCTAATTGGTGACGATGGTGGATTGTTGTCAAATTCTATCGTGTTGAAGTTGAACCCTTGCACATCTATATAGGCGATGAAGATACAATTCAAATTTTTTTGGTCAAAGATACTGTTCAAAATTGAAATTCAGAGAAAAAGGATTCGCCAATTCAGAACTATTAGAGAGGTGTTTGGTAATGTTGTTCTAGTAACAATGTTTGTATTTTTTGAAAATACGTGTGGGTGAAAAAGTATGTGAAAATACGTGTAATGTTGTTTAAATATTGAAAACTGTTATTGTAGTTACACTACCAAACAACCCCTAGGTTTTAAAAACTACAGAGGTAACATGTTTAAAGGAAGACCGTTCTTAAAATATATACATATATATATATATATATATCTTTCTCATCTTAAAAGGTTTTTGGGATCTTAGATGTGGCATTTGCGACTTGCGAGCCCTTTGGGCTGATTGGAATTTTTTTTTTTTACCAAAAAAAAAAAAAAAACCTGAAAAAGTGTGTGCTTGAGTGTTTTTTGGTTCTCAGTTTACTCAAGAAATATTTTCGAGAATATTTTTAAATAATTCCAAATTATTTTGGTCGCATAAACCCCAATTTGGTTTGCAAAGCTGAAGCAAATTACTATTTTATCTTTCAAACAAAAACATAATTGAACGATTATAAGATTCAACTCAACAATGGGATTGGAAATATTAAGTTCTATTGAAAACTTCAAATGGGTCCAGAAGGATAAAATGATAACACATCCACCATGAAAGGCAGACCTTATTCTAGGTAGCTGCTAAGAAAGAAAAGAAAAGCAAACGAAAAGTTGACAGTCTTACAACAGCCATTCAAACAGAAAGTTTTGAGGTCTCAAACTTTCTTTATTCTTGATCAAATAAGTAAAGGCAAGAAAGGATGTGATTCTGGGGACTAGGCCTAAGGTTCTCCATGCTCCATGAAGTCAACACAAGTGCGGCAGTCACAGTCCCAAAAGCGGCACCTGGTGCACCCAAAACACACACAAGAAGTGCAGCCCCTGCATGTTGAAGAACGAGGACAGCCCTTGCAGATTTTGCGACACTCACGCTCTTCTTCGTCATCACAGGATATTCTGAAACAAGAATCAAGAAAAAACATTTGTTAACAGAAAATAGGCACATTTAAGTGTAGCAGGATATATTAGCTTTATATTTAGTCCATATTTTTCATCAAGGGATGTGCTTATTTCAATCAGGTCCAAATCATTTGAATACTCAGTTTATGTCTATTTTAACAAAAGTTTTGTTTGAGTAAGAATAGCTGTTTGATGCATTAGATTTCCGTTCAAATATTGTCTTGATATATTGTTGTAACTGTCAGACAATTATCATAAGGACAAGTGAATTACCTCCTATATTCATTAATAAGATTTAGTGTCATAGCCTGCCTAAGATTAACTAAAAGAACCACTCTTAATTTGGGATAAAAATCCTCTGTTCCATTTTTAATATTTCACTTTATATTTTATCAGTCATAACTTGCCATCTATCCAATCTTTTTTTTTTTTTTTTTTCCATTTTAAAATTTTAATTATTTTATAAGGAAAAATAAATAAATTTCTGACAAGTTATGAATTATAATTGGTAGAATATAAAGTGGAACACTCGAAATGAGACAGAGAATTTTTATTCTTTAATTTGCTTCTACTGTTGCCTCTAGTTTAACTGGCTAGGTAAACATGACATAATATTTGGAAAGTTCATTAACTAATTTCGTTCCAATCAACAGAAAGAAAGAGTAATTGGGGAAAAAATAAAGGCTAGTATTGAATCCGGCCACCCTGAAGTAAGAGGGGAAAGGAAGTATTATTTAAAGGCTTTGATGAACTCAACAGACAACAGCTTTGCATTAATGAAACACAAACTTATGTACTTCTTAGAATGGAGTGCTCCAACTAAAACAAAAACCTGATTGATGTATATATTCTTGCCACAATGTATCTGACATTTTCTTAAGTTCTTTGTTCAAAGTCTCTACGGAATACAAGACTTGTATATCTTGAACCTTATCGATGATTGTCAAAATTTTTATCTTCTACTATAATAACATGATAAATACTAGTCGCCTCAAAATGTTCAGCTGAAAGAAAATGGTAGATTTATCTATTTATAACATCCCTATTTGATATCAAATTATATCAAGGATCCAGATCTACAAATGTAATCAGATTAGAATTATTGGTTCATATTCTATATGGAGCATGGATTAACATTCCTATTTAGGTTGAAAAAAGCCAGTTTGGACAGAAAACTATTGAAGAATCAATGCTTAATGAGGCACCAACTATGAAATATGGTGCCATTGATGCGTGGAGACCTGAGCTACAAGATCAGTTTCCCAGCAGGGTAGATTTTATATATATTCTTAAGCTTTTTTCATCAGAAATTGCAGTATAAAATCATATTTTTCTGAAGAACTCAGATTAAATCAAGTAAAAGAAACTCACTTATCATAAGGCCAGTCAGTACATTTCCAGTTTTTGTTAGCCAAGGCATCATGATATGTTCGGCAACCCACGTGATCACGGAGAAGAAACCTGCGCAGCTTCTTACAATCTGAACAACTAATGAACTCATCGCGATGAAATTGTTTGGGGCGGCTAAGGACCATATTTGTTGAATGTTTGTAGTATGATATCAGAACAGTCTTTGAGAGAGCAACCTTCTTATCATTAATGATAACCCAAATGTGTTTCTTCCAATTCTTAACCCCCTCCCTTCCACTGTGTTTCTCGAAAGCATAGGGAGTCAAATTCACTGCTCATCACAATAGCACTAATATCACATCTAATATTCAATATGTAAAGGATACAAACCTGCAATCCCACATCCATGATGGATTGTGCTCATGTCCTCTTAAAGTTTAACTTCAAATTTTAAGACCTTAAATTCCTCTAACAGTCTTAAGAATTAGAGTTAGATGGATATTTTATTCCCCCCCCCCCCCCCCCCCCCCCCTCCAGTTAAGAATTAGATAATATCAAGTTCCTTAGTTATATCAAAGTGAGTTTGAAATCAACAAGATAATGCATTCCTTATTGGCAGTCTATAAGGTATTATAGCGTCTTCTGCATTAAAGTGTTGAACTCTAGAAAGGGAAAGGAATAATAGAACAAAATATGACTTTGGTTTAGTGTAAATACTAAATATAACTGAAAGAAACAAAGCTTAATTATGATAACTTTATTGTAGAAAGATGAAGAAAAATGTAGGAACTTCTTAAACGGCATAAAATATTCTACATTTTAGTTCTTGTGAAGCACTAAGCTTCTCAAACTTTAATGACTTCAATGTGTAGTTTTTATATCTTTAATGCTTTACATCCATCTCATGTTATATGCCATAATCAATTTGTAAGTACACAACTCATGATTGGAATATTATCACTAAAGAGTTTCACCTAAAGTTGGTTTCACTAGAAAGAAATAATCTACCAAATTAACTAATATATAGTAATAGTATTGCATTAATACATATTCAGATACAGAGCTCCATTTCAGAAACAAATTTTACCTATTGACCAGAACCATTCAGGAAAAATGAAAAAGTTAAAGAATGAGACTTGCCTTGCTTGCATTTCTCACTGCAGGTGCAGGTGATCTTAAAATGGCCAAAGGAACTAATCCTAAGCTTGCCGATAAAATCACCATACTTCTTGTTTGTGCACCCACATGTGACCTCAATATAGTTTGGCCCTCTCTCAAGCTCACTGATATTGTTCAACTCTTCCTCAGTGAACCTGATCACACCTCCCCCTTCATCCCTAGCTACAAACCTCCTTACAGTACGCTTTGCTGTGACACAAACCAAAAGAAGAAAAAAAAAAAGTTTCCTGAGTTGTCATAAAAGAAAATCAACCAAACCCCATAGGATACCAAGTAGATTTTTGTAGTAACACAAAGATATGTAGTGGGAATTTTTGGAACAATGTTTTTATGTGTCTTAGACCTTATTTGAGAACCTTTGTCTATGGATATTAAATCCGGATGCATAAAGAAGCTGAAATGCAGTCATCGGGACACAGTAAACAAGTATGCACTAATAAAGTCAATATCGAAAAGATGATTGAGAGAGCCATGGGAGAATATGAGTAGCGGTGCTATTTGCATTGCATGATCTGAAAAGATAAATGGTACAATTTTTAAAACGGATCTAATTAATGTGATACACTACTGGTTTGTATGGATAAAGGAATTTATGGCTTGTTTGGAAGTTTAGAGAGGGAGGAGAGTAGAGGGGAGTAGAGGGGAGGGAAGTAGTGGAGAGGAGAGTAGAGGAAAATGATTCCCCTCCACCTTGTTTGGATGGTTTTAAAATTGGTAAGGGGGAAGGGGGTAATTAGCCCTTCTCCTTGTGTAATTTTGTTAATATAATAAGAATAAATTAGGTAATTTACTTGGTTAATAGTTTATATACTCTACTCTCCCTCCAAATCTCTCCAATTTGGGGGAATTAAAAATGGGGGGTTAGAGGGAGTTGAAATCCCTCCAAACCCCTCCAAACCCGTCTCCCTCCTTCCTTAAAAAACTTCCAAACAAAATAATTAGATTACTCTCCCTCCTTCTACTCTACTCCCCTTCTTTTTTTAAACATCCAAACAGGCCATTAAAGAGAACGGTTTTGATTTCAGTATTTAGTTTAAATGAGTTGAATAAAGTATATATGAAATAATACAATTTTCTATTGATGCGTTTTATGAAAGGATTTGAGTTGTATTAATATGTGAATTTTTTAAATGACTAGGTGTAAAATGTGATTTCAAGTACATGGTATCATAAGTCTTTTTTTATTTGAGCAAAATGTCCAAAGCTCATATCATCATGTGTTTTTAAATTTTTGTCGAACAATACAAGCAATCGTTCTTCACATCCATTGATTTTAGTTCCTCAAATCCAAACGCAACCTACTATTAGAAGCTTTGCATTGCTACTTCGAGCTATTTTCCTTTTAGCTCTTCCACCCATTTTGACTTTTAACTTCGTCATTTTGGAAAAATTATATTTTAAACCCTATAATTTAGAAATCTATTTAATTTTTTTCTGAGTAAACAATAATACTTATTATAACACACACAAAAATAATAATAGTGTTTTAAACCGGATTTATAATATATTACATAACCAGAATACAACAACAAAAGAGTTTAACCTTTGTAGTTCTAGACTGGAGTTATAAACAACAGATACTAAATACACACAACCAATGTAGGATAAACATCTCTATTTTTTTTTTTTTTTTGAGTAAACAATAATACTTATTAAAACACACACGAAAATAATAATAGCATTTTTTAAAAAAATCTATTTAAATTGAGCCTTATAATCATATACAATATATTAAAGTCAAAGTACAAGCAAAATTCAAATTAGTTTTTAATTATAGTCTAACTTTGTGCCAAGTGTCCATTTATTTTTAATTTTTTTTTTTTTTAATATTGGTGCTAAGTAATTCATCCATAATACTCAACCCAAAAATTGAGATAACAACTTCAATCACCTAAGTAACACCACTTAATTTCACTACTATTAAATATTTTCATACGTAAACACGGGTTACAATTTAGTTTCATTAGTTACAAATAAAAGCCCTATAGTATAAGGGAATTTCAAATTAAAATTCTATCATTTCAAAAATTACATATTAAACTATAAACTTTTAAATATGTTTCAATTCCAACCCTCTCTTCACACTCTGTAACAGCCAACAAGGCTCGGGATTGGAAATGAATCGACTTAAAAGTGTTGGATTTAATTTGCAATTATAAAACTGAAAGACTTCATTTGAAATTCCCTAAATAATAAGGTTTAATTTTAAATTATTAAATTTAAGGGTTTAATTTGAGCTACCTTGCACATAAAATATTTAATTTCAAATGGGAGGATTTGGAGTTGAGACAAAGTTCAACTCAAAGATCCATCTACTAAGATACCAAAATAAATTATCGCTAGCTTGTAACATGTGTTTACGCATGAAAATATTTAAATTAGTGATAATGAGGTGATATTACCTAGATGAATGAATTGATCATCTCAACTTTCGCGCTGAATATTATGAATAGGTTACTTGATACCAAAATTAAAAATAATTAATTAATTGGACACGTGATACAAAATTAGACAACAATTAAAACTAATTTGAATTTTAATTGTAGTTCCACTTTGATATAAAATATATTAATCCAAAAGTTAACTGATAAAACAAAAAGGAGAATCTGGTTTATATACTCAAATATTATGATAAGGGTCTTGCTAACGGGTGCCCTTAGGATAATGGTTAACAATCTATTTTAGGAAAGTTTTGACACCACCTTTATGGAAAATAGAAAAAGCTGTTAAAACATTAATTACTTTTTTTTTCTTTTTCCATAAAAATTTTTTTTTAAATAGATTATTAACCATTACCCTAAGATCATCCGTTAGCATTTTCCTTCAAATTATGAGTTCCTTGCTTTATCCCAATTTGCAATAAGTATGTCTATGACTATATGTCTCACCACCCCACCATTTATTTGTTGAATGTCCAAAAATGTAAATGCAATACCATAATTAGCACTTCTAAGAGTTCCTGCAATGACATGACGAATGCAAATTCTGGAGTACACTCTAAGTTATAACTTTAAATTATATATATATATATATATATATATATATATGTGTATGGATGTATGTATGTATGTATGTATCAGTAAGATTTTATTAACAAGGAGATAATCAATGTACAAGAGTAAAGCCTAAATCTCAGCAAAGCAAAACGAGACAGGGCACTGCTAAAACAAAACATTAATAAAAAAAACAAGTTGAAACAACATATACATGCTCTAAAAAAAAAATTTATAAAAATAAGCTTAAATTAAAAAATAGGGACAGACTCAACCAAACCAACAAGCCAATAGGCTTGAACAACAAGCATATATATATTTAACTCACTCAATTTGCTGCAAAATTAACTATGAAGTTGTTTGAGAAAAGAATAGAGGGGGGAACAAATTGAACCATTCTTTTTATATAAAAACAAATGAAAAAAAATTGCAAATTATCAATAACAATTATTAACAACAAAAAAAATTGAAACTTTTTTTTTATATATATAAAAAAATGAAAAAAAAAATTGAAACCTAATAATCCATCTCGTACCCATACTCATACTCATTTAAAAATTTTAAACCAATCTTATTAGGGTCAAATCGGATCTAGAAATCCAATCCTTTGCCATCCCTATGGCATAAAGCAATTCTTTGGTACAAACAATATAAATTAAATTGGGTGGGCTGCAACCATTTGATCATCCTAATATTCTATATCCCTAAATAT
Source organism: Quercus gilva (assembly GCA_023621385.1). NCBI lineage: Eukaryota > Viridiplantae > Streptophyta > Magnoliopsida > Fagales > Fagaceae > Quercus > Quercus gilva. The sequence goes on along the minus strand of CM042480.1, from coordinate 20,921,890 downwards.
ATACACACACACATGCCGTTGTCTACATCTATGTAATATGTTGGACCAAATATAATTATTCCTCTTCTTCTTCTTCTTCTTTTCTTCTTTTTTTTCCCTGTTATATTTGGTTAAACTGGTAAAGATATATTGTGTCTGAATTCTGAAATAGAAATTCAAAAAACCTGAATGTAAGATCCGGATTTATGTTTTCTCAACAAAAAAAAAAAAAAAAAAATCTCGCTTATAAGCTGGCATATATCTTTTTTTTTTTTTATAGAATCAATTGGATAGTATATCTAATCTAAATCAATTAATTGAAAGGTGGGTTCTTCTAATTTACAGATGTTTAATTAAGAACGATCAACTAATAATATTATTCATTCTCAAAAAAAAAAAAAAAAAAAAAAAAAAAAAAAAAAAAAAACTAATAATATTATTATCTTAATCTATAGTTAACATATGGAAAAATAGCAAATAACTAGAGATTTGAAAAAGAAAAAATTAAAAGATCTTCAATACGCTTTTTTTTTTTTCTTTCTTTTTTAAAGATCTTTAATACGGCAATTAAGTGACTGTCTAAGACAAAAAGATTCATAATTTATCACACACAAAGAATCGTGTTTTATAGTTGTAAGCTCAATAAGGAAAATTCACATTGCATGTAGTTTTTCAAGTGGTTATAGAGTTCGTGATTTGTTTGTTTGTTTTTTTTTTTTTCTTTTTTTTTTTTTTTCTTTTTTTTTCTTTTTTTTTTAATATCAAAGGTCAAAATCATGAACTTGATCTTTGGCTAAGAGCATTATAACTTAATAGCATTTATCTATTCTTTTTTATGAGGATAATAAAGGTTTAAAACTTTAAATTTCCTTTCTCCCACTGTTATAACTATTGAATTTTTTAATTTATAAAAAAAACAAAACAAAACAAAAAACTCAATACCTTTGTTTTCATCAAAATGCATGCACTAGATCTTGAAATCCAACAACAATAACAAAAATAAATAAATAATAAAATGGAGACTTACTTCGGGCCATATTCAGCAAATCTAGGTTGCTTCTGAGAATATCCTTGATCTATCTTGAGATTAGGCTTGAAGTGGCCTAGCCTATCAATATTCCTTTTCTCTCTTTGTCCTTGATGCTTGACCTACTTATTGGATTCTCACAAACTCAAGATGAGTGCAGAGAAGAACTAAAATCTTCTTAAATAAGACTAATAATAAATTTTTACATATAAAGTAAATCTTCAAAATGTTGAATAATTTTCTCTTAATTAACCAGGATACAAACTATATTTATTCAATTTCTTTTGCATGAACTCCAAATGGTACAAAGAAGTTAATAGGCAAAAGAGTGATATTGTTCGACTGCATTACATAAGTAGGTGAATCATATACGTGGCCGACTCATAGTTGTTAAACAACTGCTTACACAAAAAGAAATCATGATGATGAACAAATATTAAGAAAGTCATTATCAGTTTCCATCCAAAATGATGTGCACCTCTCACTATCATACGCGCGCATATCTCTGATCAAAACTCCGATTTATAACTTGAAAAAGAAAACAATTAAAAAAGAATCAAAATGGTTAGCATTGCCAACTTAGGAATTCAAACAATTGTTTAGTTGACATAAAAAGAGGGAGGCCATAAATTTGGGAATTTATGAAAAATAAATGAAATTAAGTTATGGCCTAGCTATCCAAGTTAGCATGGAACTCTTAGTGGGTTCAAATTAGAGCCCACAATTTATGGGCCTACTTTTACCAATTTTCATAAATTTGTAACACCATTGGCTATAATTGCAAGTCCCAAGTTCAACTTGTTGCTTGAAGATGATGATGCGGGTTTTATCTTGCACCTCCAGTGCTTATCCTACACACTCTCTTAGAATTTCTTTCAAACCCATTGAATGAGAGGAGAGAATTTTGGTCATTTTAGGAGTTCCATGTAAGCAAGTGTCAGGTGAGTTGTGCGTTACTTAGTTTTCCGTCCAACTTAACTTAGAAGTAGACGGGAGGCAGTGGCAGTTCCAGGAAATTTTTCCAGGATGGTTATTAAAAAACTTAAATTATACAAAATCTAATAAAAAGATAATTTTATATATTGACCAAAAAAAAAAAAAAAAACCTCACAAATACATAAAGTCTTACAATTTCCTTTCACGAATTCTCTTATTTTGAAATTGTAACATGATAGTTTCATTATCAAGCTACATCTCTTTCAAAATTTTATTTAAATAAAATTTTCTTGGGCCTTTTCTTTTTGCTTGTAAAGACCTAATATATTGTTAAGGGGACCAAAGTTTAAGGACAAAATTTGGCTACGAACTTAGCTGTAGCGTAAGATTACAACTTTCACTAAGCAAATTAACATAACTACTGTAGGGACACGTTTTTGCAGCCCAAGTCCAAAGTACATGGGATGTTGGCCCAATGAGCCTAATACAATAAATTTGTAGAGAGTGGGTTTAAGAACTAGGCCCTAATGAACTGGACAACGGCTAATATGGATTTAAACGACAATCAAACATAAACAAGAAGTATTGAACTGAATGAACCTACTGTCCGAGGAGGCAATATTTCATATAAGTCAAGTGAATAGATTACAAGTACAGTTTTGATTGCTATAGTGTTCTTTTTCTATTTTTCTAATCCCTTTCTATGAGGTCTCCACTCTTATTTATACTACATCTCTTCTCTGATCTTCTTCCTACATGTGGACGTCTGGTTGTCTATGTTGATTTTTGTCCCATCAGCCTCCCCCAGAAGTCTTTAGGGGTGGTTGTAAGGCTGTAAAAGTACTGTTTAGAAATCACTTCTTCATTAATGCGGTCAGAGAGTTAGCTACAAAGCATTCAATGCGGTGGTAGCGGCTTTCCTTTGGATATTTTTGGGTTCCCATCTTTCTTGTACGTTTATAGTGCACGTCCTCATCATTGGAGATTCCATGAAGATCACCTTGACCATTAGGATCAGCATCAAACCTGGATTCAGCCTATCCGAGGAGATACTCCTCCTCGGACCACCTCCCTATATATATCTTGCTCTTGAAATCATGATTCTAAGCCATTCATCACTATTCACTCGTTCTCAGGTTATTCACGCTCTTAGTTAAGGCCCAAGGCCTAATATATGATTTGGGCCCTTAATCCTATAACTACATATTTTGAAAATCTAACTATTGAATTGCAAGTTCTTTATGTTCTTAAAACACATGTCAAATTTCATGCTAACTAAATGTTATTTAATATTCAATCCATAAACTTATGTTTTGTGTATAATTTTAGACTATAAAAACTCGAAATTTAAATATTTGATTAATGATATAGCTATTGATTTTTGATCTTCTTAAAATTTTGCAAGTATAAAGGATATAAGAAAAAAAAAATGTAATCCAATAGTGGATTTGTCAAAATTCACATAAATATATATATATATATATTGAGTAGAGTTGTAACTTTAGTTTACAAGACTACAATTAAGTTTGTTGCCAAATTTTGTCTAAAGTTTAATTATGTTGGGCATAAAAAATTTTAGGGTGGTCAAAAATTTTTTTTAAGGATAAAAAAATAATAAATTTTTAAAATTTATATATAATAATTATTTTTTTCCAAGTCCGAGTGGCTCATGACCACCCTAGACACAATGTGGAGTCGCCTCTGACAGGAGGGGGTAAAATGTTACACAGGTTTTAGTTTAAGAGGTCAATTGTGCATTCTTATATTTCAAAAGTAAGTGTAAAATGAGGTATAATTTATGGGGAAAAAGTGTAATTTCCCCATAAATTTAACATATTAAGTAAATCTTCAAATGTTTGAATGTTTTTCTTTTAATTAACCAGGATACAATCACATTTATTTGGTTTTCTCTACATGAAAGTGAAGTGTTACAAGGAAATTAATAGGCAATAGAGTGACATTACTCGACTGCATTACATGAGAAGGTGAATCATATACACGGTGAAATCATATTTGTTAAACTATTTACACAAAAGGAAATCATGACATGACAATGAATAAAGATTAAAGAACTCATTATCTATTTATATCCATAGATAATGCTCACTTCTCATAGTCATACGCACACATTTCTTTAACCACAACTTAGATTTAATAACATGAAAAACAAGTAAAAAATAATCAAAATGGTTAGCATTGCCAACTTAGGAATTCAAACAATTGTTTAGTTGACATAAAAAGAGGAAGGTTGCAAATTTGGGAATTCATGAGAAAGAGAAAAATAAATAAATAAATAAATAATAATAATATGGGCTACCTATCCAAGTTAGCATAGAACCTCTTAGTTTGGTTCAAATTACTGAATTAGAGCCCAAAATTTATGGGCCTACTTTTATCATTTTCATGAATTTAACACCATTAACTAAACTTGCTAGTCCCAACTCCTTGCTAGAAGATGATGATGTGGGTCTTTTCCTGCGCCTCTACTGGTTATCCTACTCACTCTCTTCGAGCTTCTTTCAAAACCAAAGCTAAAGTTCGTTCAAGCTCTCCAGTCTCGGTCTCTTTGAGTACGCATCATCATCAACAACAACAACAGCAACAACTTCTTCTTCATCATCATCAAGACCATCCCTTTGTACCAGAGGTACTTTTTGCTTTCGTTTGTGTTAAATCAAAACCCAGATTTTTATTTTGCTTAATGCTCTGTTTGGTTTATGCAAATTGTAAAAAATTAATCTTTGAAGCTATGAAACATTGGCTTAGTTTTGTCTTGCTTGTCTTAAACTCTTAAAAAACCATACAAGAGTATAATCTCAGTTTTCATGGGCTCTTATTCTCACTCTCAAAACCCAATGCTGTATTCCGGATAGTTTTCTGTTTGGTTGGTGAGAAAATGTAGGAAATGAAGAGAAAACCAAAAGTTTGGGTGAGTGGGACTAATACCATGATTGAATCAGTTTAATAGTTTTTGCAATTTTCGTGCCCTTTTGGCAAAACATTGCTGTAATTTATTCAACGAATTGTTTGGTTTTCGAGAAAATGCACGAAGTAGAGAGAAACCCCATTTCTAGATTTGATCTATCTTTTATAAATATATTGGACTGGATAAACATATTTTTTCATTGGGTAACTATATATTTGGTTATTTTCCTTTACACCATATTTCAATTTGGGCTCTAACCTTTCAATTGTGTCAATTTGGTACCTACCATTTTAATGTTGTGTCAATTTAGTCCCTGTTGTTATATCTTGGTTGAAAATTAATGACATGGCAAACGGCCAAAATAAAATTTTAGTGTATTGTCAAATCAACGAAAACTAATTTTTTATTTTGGTCATTAGACGCGTCATTAATTTTCTTCCAAAAAATAATGGTGGGGACTAAATTGACACGGTATTGAAAGGTTAGGGACCAAATTGACAGAATTGAAATATTATGGACCAAATTGAAAGGACAAAACTTAAGTACATTATTTTAGATGCTGTTCTTTAGGTTCCCTTTTAAGATTTAACCATGTGTCTACTTAACTAAAAAATACACTTCCATCCCATAAAAAAAATCCACATGGTAAAATCTTAAAAGATGAACTTAAGGAATAACATTTAAGTATTGTACCTAAGTTTTGTTCAAATTGAAATATGATGTATAGGATAGGGACCAAACATGTAGTTTACCCTTTTTCTTTTAAATGAGATCAACTATAACGGTTTCTTTTGGTTCTGGTGGCTTTTTAATTGTTTGGGATTCAAAACAAACTTTACACCTTTGCATTTTGAGTTTCTTTTCATTCTTTTAGATGTGTATCTTCAAACATGTCTTCTAATTTTGATTGGGTCATTTAAGCATTCACAAAAACTTTTAATTACTAATCGTATATTTTACTTTTGGTTGTGGTGAATATGAAGACTACTGTTTGTTTTCACGTGCTGAAAACTTTGATGCTTAGACCTTTGTGCAAATTCCTTGAGTGCTTTTATTTGCAATGCAGGTTGTGAAAGCAGTGGACTCCTTATATTCAGAATTCAGAGCTGTGGATAATTTGGTGGCATGCAATACTGCCCGTGTTCTAAAAGCTTTCCAGAATGCTCGAGTTGGATATCATGTAAGTTTGTTCTTGATTCAAGTAGAATGTCCAAATTGATACACGACTAGTTTACTTGGATGTCATTTAGATATCAGGCAACATGTCTTGGTCTCAAGGCTTCTGGTATGTTCTCTACAATGGCAAAACACTTGAATTGCCTGCATGTTTTGTTAGATGCAGATCTGTATGCATCTTATGCCATTGTATATGTTCATGCACACTCAAACATGTATGTGTGTGCTGTAAGTAACCACTAACAAAAGAAACCAAGATGTTTCTGTTTCAGTGTTATGGGATATTTCCATTAGAATCATGAATATACTGAGTTTGCATGTACAAGCTCAGGATTAATCAAACGTTGAATCAGGATTTTAGCTTCATCATACATTAAGTGCTCAATGTTGACTGAACAATCTCAGTACATAAAGCTTAGACTTGTTTGAGCTTGTCCCTGGCAGAATGACGCCGGACAATCAGAACACAACTAAACAACAGAAAAATAAAGGGATATGACCTAGGAGTCGGCACCTAGGCCTTGCTTGGAGTCAGCACCAAGCGGGGAAACCACTAGGAGTCAGCACCCAGGGTGGACCTGGAGTCAGCACCAGACCAAAAGAGAGACCAAACGACCATTTTTTTCATTCATCAAAATATCAACTATCTCCTGAGTACAATAGGTTGCTTATAAAGGATTGCTAAACCCTAGTTCTAATTGGCTAGGAAACCCTAATTGCCTTATTAAAAAAATAATCTTGCTTCCAAATTAAAATATTAATAGCCTAATAAACTACTAGGACCTAAAACGTAAAAATACAATTGACTTGCAAACATAAATAATATTAAATAATAATTTTCTTGCATCTCCCGCATCACAAATTTTTTTTAACATTCATATCCTTCTCAACAGGCAACCCTGCCTCATTCTGAGGTCTCTGTTAGATATTATAGGCTTGCAAAATTTATTGAATATTCTATCTATCTTTTGGACCTAAAATTACAGAACAAATTTTCTTGTATATTATGTCTTCCTCGGAAAATTTGCAAAAGGAAATTATGGCAGTATGCTGCTAACCTTAATCATCCACAACAATAATGGCACCTTGCAAGGTTTAAAAATGATACAAATTTTGTTATAAGACGACCAGAAACCTCATAAATCTGTGATTCAAATGCCATAGTCAAGCATGAAAGCAAGAATGTTGCCATTAGGTGCAAACTCTGCTGTGAAGGAATAATTTTTTTTACATAGAATGAGACATAGATGCAGGACTTTTAATTGTTGAATTAAAGAGGGATGAAAGCAGCAAAGAAATGCTTAATAGCCAATTATTAGGAGCTTGAAGCTTGTAACAAATAGAACCATAAGACAGTTATATGGTCAGCAACAACTTACAGTTTTTTTAATTGATTTTGTGGTTTCTGTATTCTAGCCAATTTAAAATTGTTGAGTTTGTGAGAAGAAAGACTGAAAAAATAATAATAATAATAATTTCTAACATATTCAGAAGAAAGCTTGCTGCCAAATTTTATTTTCTTGTGCTTTTTTCTTTCAAGTGAGGGAACCTTTTCTAATTTATATCTGCTTTTCAAGCTAGGAAAAATTAGAAAAATAACATGTTTCCAGTTTGAAAATAAATTAATTCCATGTAATGAAATCTTGATGCATTCAATTTTAGTTTTGTGGATGCTGATTCTCATGCCTATAAGTTTTTGTTTATCTCTATTCTGATTAATTTTCTCCCTCAAATATTTGTAAGTACAGTATTCTGCAATCATATTCTAACTTCCGTAGTTAGAACTAATGTAAATAATGCTAAATTTCTCTATTCAAACATCTCTTTAAGTTAAGCAGTGGTCATATTCAGTACTACTCCTTAAGAGTAAATTTGTCATTGATTAAATCAGCACTTTGGCGGATGCACTGGCTATGGCCATGATGAAGCTGGGGGACGTGAAGCACTTGACCAAGCTTTTGCAGAAATTGTTGGAGCTGAATCTGCAATAATTCGTTCACAGGTTTGTGATATATAGTTGTTTTTATCTTCAATTACCAGTATTTTAATTAATTTTTAAATCATGGCTCCTCTGCGATCAGTTTTTTTCAGGTACTCATGCAATCACTTGTGCATTGTTCGCCTTTTTAAGGCCAGGGGATGAGGTGAGCTATTGTCTTGATGTTATCTGCACTTCAATCTCTTTTACAAATTTATATCTATAATATCATTTGGACTAATACGATTGTCAGCTTTTGGCAGTCGCTGGTGCTCCCTATGACACATTAGAGGAAGTTATTGGAAAGAGGGACTCCCATGGACTGGGTTCTCTGAAAGATTTTGGAGTGAACTACAGAGAAGTTCCAGTATGTTGCTGATAGAAATTGAACACAAGTTTGCAGACTTCTCATTGTGACTTGTTAACTTTGTTTAACATTATTCTTTCAGCTTGCTGGGGATGGTGGACTTGACTGGGATGCACTTGTGGGTGCTGTTAAACCACAAACAAGATGTGCACTCATACAGAGGTCACGTGGTTATTCATGGCGTCAGAGTTTAAGCGTAAATGAAATTGGAAGGGCAATTAAGACAATTAAGGTAAGCCTTCAGAATGAGTGATAAAAGTGATTTGAGCTGTATATACTGGCAGTCAGTCAGTAAAAGTTGGTCAATGCAACCCTTAGGGGTTTGATATTTAGTGAATGCATCATCCTCTGGCATTGTTAATTGCCCCTGGCAGAAAGGATAGAAACTTGATGGATGTGGCTACAACTGAAACCTTTA